>JACEEU010000744.1:1424102-1556602 GCA_016630915.1 Callionymus lyra
GTTTGGAAGTTCACGATCTTCTAAGAAAACAACTGAGACGAGATGAAAAGTTCTTACAATATGTTGCTTTAACAAAGGAGGTTGAAAGAGACGAGTGACTGGATCACTAGTGTTTGACTAGATCATAAGTTAGTATTACTTCACTGGATCACTAGTGTTTGATTCACTGATCACTAGTGTTTGACTAGATCATAAGTTAGTATTACTTCACTGGATCACTAGTGTTTGACTAGATCATAATTAGTATTACTTCACTGGAACTAGTGTTTGACTAGATCATAAGTTAGTATTACTTCACTGGATCACTAGTGTTTGACTAGATCATAAGTAATTATTACTTTCACTGGATCACTAGTGTTTGACTAGATCATAAGTTAGTATTACTTCACTGGATCACTAGTGTTTGACTAGATCATAAGTTAGTATTACTTCACTGGATCACTAGTGTTTGACTAGATCATAAGTTAGTATTACTTCACTGGATCACTAGTGTTTGACTAGATCATAAGTTAGTATTACTTCACTGGATCACTAGTGTTTGACTAGATCATAAGTTAGTATTACTTCTGATCACTAGTGTTTGACTAGATCATAAGTTAGTATTACTTCACTGGATACTAGTGTTTGACTAGATCATAAGTTAGTATTACTTTACTGGGTTCCTTTTCTTTATCACTAGTGTTTGACTAGATCATAAGTTAGTATTACTTCACTGGATCACTAGTGTTTGACTAGATCATAAGTTAGTATTACTTCACTGGATCACTAGTGTTTGACTAGATCATAAGTTAGTATTACTTCACTGGATCACTAGTGTTTGACTAGATCATAAGTTAGTATTACTTCACTGGATCACTAGTGTTTGACTAGATCATAAGTTAGTATTACTTCACTGGATCACTAGTGTTTGACTAGATCATAAGTTAGTATTACTTCACTGGATATACTGAGCCAAGACACGTCGCCATAGCAACCAAGCCTAACACAGTTCACAGACGGACGGAGACGTAAACAACAACGAGACATAGAAGTACAAATTGACAACTTTACAGAACTATTCTATTTTTTTTAAAAAGTAAACTTAAGTCAAATAGATTAACAGAGTCATGTTTTAATCATTTAGACACATATGCGACATTACCATATATTACCACTATATGTTACAAAACTGTAGGAAAAACAATATATTGTTTCTTTTAAAGAAACAACACTTTTCTGTCTTTTAACACAAATAAATGATTGAATACTTTCTCTAATCAAACGAAGGCCCTGAAAACAAATGTATTTGTGGTATGCCTTGTGTTGTCTCAGGATCAAGGTGACACGAGGGCCCTGAAAACAAATGTGTTTGTGGTATCCCTTGTGTTGTCTCAGGGTCTTGTTTGTGGTATCCCTTGTGTTATTCTCAGGGTCAAGGTGGCACGAAAGCCCAAAAACAAGTGTATTTGTGGTATCCCTTGTGTCGTCTCAGGGTCAAGGTGACGCGAAGGCCCGAAAACAAGTGTATTTGTGGTATCCCTTGTGTCGTCTCAGGGTCAAGGTGACACGAGGGCCCTGAAAACAAATGTATTTGTGGTATCCCTTGTGTCGTCTCAGGGTCAAGGTGACACGAAGGCCCGAAAACAAGTGTATTTGTGGTATCCCTTGTGTCGTCTCAGGGTCAAGGTGACACGAAGGCCCGAAAACAAGTGTATTTGTGGTATCCCTTGTGTTGTCTCAGGGTCAAGGTGGCACGAAGGCCCGAAAACAATGTATTTGGTACTTTTTATCCCTTTTCGTCTCAGGGTCAAGGTGACACGAAGGCCCGAAAACAAGTGTATTTGTGGTATCCCTTGTGTCGTCTCAGGGTCAAGGGGACACGAAGCCAACATGTATCCCTTCAAGGTCCGAAAACAAGTGTATTTGTGGTATCCCTTGTGTCGTCTCAGGGTCAAGGTGACACGAAGGCCCCGAAAACAAGTGTATTTGTGGTATCCCTTGTGTTGTCTCAGGGTCAAGGTGACACGAAGGCCCCGAAAACAAATGTGTTCGTGGTATCCCTTGTGTCAAAGGTCAAGGCTGCACACTCCACATGTTTGGGATTCTATTATTTGTGATATGCTGTAGAAACTCTCCAGATATTGACGAAGGCTCCGTCACGACCAGGTTTGAAGCCTCAAAACAAAAGCCGTCTTTGGGTTTCTTATGGATCACCAAGCTATGAAATGTTGATCATATTTTCCTCAGGCGAGCGCAGACGTGTCGACCTTTGTGAACAACCAATTAATCTGCCATCACCGTGTGTTCAGAAGCGTCACATGCTTAGAAAAGCTATTTAAAAACCCAGAAACTAAAGATGGTGTTCAGTAGAGTCATAATATGGGAATGTGCTTCCGTCGCAGAGGTCAGTGGCTCCGGTGTCAGAACGACGTCCTCTGAAAAAAAAAGGAAAAAAGATGAATTACCCAGAAGCAGAAAGTTTATGAGGAAAGACGCAGGAGGGAAGCGTGAGGTCTCCTGTGTTTAAGAACAGAGGAAGCTAAAGAGCAGCAGAGAGAAGGAAAGTAGAGACTTCAAAAGAAGGAGGAGGAAGACGAGGGTGAGGAAGAGAAACATCAGGGTATGAGGGGAGGACAGGAAAGAAGGGAGGAGGGGAAACATGACGAAGAGAGAGAGAGAGAGAGAGATTAGTCAAACACTCACAAATGTCTCAGATTTTAGTTATTTTTAAAGTCATTGACAAAACAAACACAGAAGCAGTGGAAAAAAATACAAACATAAATGTCCTTGACCTTCTCACGTGACCTTTTAAGACACGTGTCTGTTGTACATTATCAACATAATTAATCAACATTAATGATCAATAATGAACACTTTCAACAAAAATGATACTTTTCTTTTTGATTCCATTTTCTTTATTTTTTTTGCACTTTGTCATCCCTTGCCCTTTGTTCTTGAGTTTGCACTTTGTCATCCCTTGCACTTTGTTCTTGTGTTTGCACTTTGTCATCCCTTGCACTTTCTTCTTTTGTTTGTACTTTTTCATCCCTTGAACTTTGTTCTTTTGTTTGCCCTTTGTCATCCCTTGAACTTTGTTCTTTTGTTTGCCCTTTTTCATCCCTTGAACTTTGTTCTTGTGTTTGCACTTTGTCATCCCTTGCACTTTCTTCTTTTGTTTGTACTTTTTCATCCCTTGAACTTTGTTCTTTTGTTTGTACTTTTGTATCCCTTGAACTTTGTTCTTTTGTTTGCCCTTTGTCATCCCTTGCAATTTGTTCTTGTGTTTGCACTTTGTCACCCCTTTCAATTTGTTCTTTTGTTTGCACTTTGTCATCCCTTGCACTTTGTTATTTTGTTTGCACTTTGTCATCCCTTGAACTTTGTTCTTTTGTTTGCACTTTTTCATCCCTTGCAATTTGTTCTTTTGTTTGCACTTTGTCATCCCTAGCAATTAGTTATTTTGTTTGCACTTTGTCATCCCTTGAATTGTTTGCACTTTGTCATGCCTTGCAATTTGTTCTTTTGTTTGCACTTCATCATCCCTTGCATTTTGTCTGCACTTTGTTTTTGCTCTTGTTTTCCTTAAACCATCGTCTGCTGTGAACTGAAAACCTAATTTCCCGAAAGAGATCCTCAGAGGGATCAGTAAAGTTCATCTCATCTAATCAACACACAAGGAACTAGTTCAGTGAAAAAACGTGTCGACTGAACTTGATAGTTCGTGTGGAAAGTGAACAGGTTTCTGACTTTATTTCTGTGAAATAATTTCCCTGAAAGGAGCATCGATCAAAGTGTAAAACAGGTGTGTGTTCTACACCTGAGATATACATGTGTGTACTCCACCTGAGATAAACATGTGTGTACTCCACCTGAGATATACATGTGTGTACTCCACCTGAGATAAACATGTATGTACTCCACCTGAGATATACATGTGTGTACTCCACCTGAGATATACATGTGTGTACTCCACCTGAGATATACATGTGTGTACTCCACCTGAGATATACATGTGTGTACTCCACCTGAGATAAACATGTGTGTACTCCACCTGAGATATACATGTGTGTACTCCACCTGAGATATACATGTGTGTACTCCACCTGAGATATACATGTGTGTACTCCACCTGAGATACACATGTGTGTACTCCACCTGAGATATACATGTGTGTACTCCACCTGAGATACACATGTGTGTACTCCACCTGAGATATACATGTGTGTACTCCACCTGAGATAAACATGTGTGTACTCCACCTGAGATATACATGTGTGTACTCCACCTGAGATAAACATGTGTGTACTCCACCTGAGATATACATGTGTGTACTCCACCTGAGATATACATGTGTGTACTCCACCTGAGATAAACATGTGTGTACTCCACCTGAGATATACATGTGTGTACTCCACCTGAGATACACATGTGTGTACTCCACCTGAGATAAACATGTGTGTACTCCACCTGAGATATACATGTGTGTACTCCACCTGAGATATACATGTGTGTACTCCACCTGAGATAAACATGTGTGTACTCCACCTGAGATATACATGTGTGTACTCCACCTGAGATATACATGTGTGTACTCCACCTGAGATAAACATGTGTGTACTCCACCTGAGATATACATGTGTGTACTCCACCTGAGATATACATGTGTGTACTCCACCTGAGATAAACATGTGTGTACTCCACCTGAGATCCCCTGAGATAAACATGTGTGTACTCCACCTGAGATATACATGTGTGTACTCCACCTGAGATATACATGTGTGTACTCCACCTGAGATAAACATGTGTGTACTCCACCTGAGATATACATGTGTGTACTCCACCTGAGATATACATGTGTGTACTCCACCTGAGATAAACATTCCACCTGAGATATGTGTACTCCACTGTGTACTCCACCTGAGATATACATGTGTGTACTCCCCACCTGAGATATACATGTGTGTACTCCACCTGAGATATACATGTGTGTACTCCACCTGAGATATACATGTGTGTACTCCACCTGAGATAAACATGTGTGTACTCCACCTGAGATATACATGTGTGTACTCCACCTGAGATATACATGTGTGTACTCCACCTGAGATATACATGTGTGTACTCCACCTGAGATACACATGTGTACTCCACCTGAGATACTCCACCTGAGATATACATGTGTGTACTCCACCTGAGATATACATGTGTGTACTCCACCTGAGATATACATGTGTGTACTCCACCTGAGATACACATGTGTGTACTCCACCTGAGATACACATGTGTGTACTCCACCTGAGATACACATGTGTGTACTCCACCTGAGATATACATGTGTGTACTCCACCTGAGATACACATGTGTGTACTCACCGAACACCACCTAGAAATGTGTGTACTCCACCTGTCCACCTGAGATATACATGTGTGTACTCCACCTGAGATAAACATGTGTGTACTCCACCTGAGATACACATGTGTGTACTCCACCTGAGATACACATGTGTGTACTCCACCTGAGATATACATGTGTGTACTCCACCTGAGATACACATGTGTGTACTCCACCCCCTGAGATACACATGTGTGTACTCCACCTGAGATACACATGTGTGTACTCCACCTGAGATATACATGTGTGTACTCCACCTGAGATATACATGTGTGTACTCCACCTGAGATACACATGTGTGTACTCCACCTGAGATACACATGTGTGTACTCCACCTGAGATAAACATGTGTGTACTCCACCTGAGATACACATGTGTGTACTCCACCTGAGATATACATGTGTGTACTCCACCTGAGATATACATGTGTGTACTCCACCTGAGATACACATGTGTGTACTCCACCTGAGATACACATGTGTGTACTCCACCTGAGATACTCCACCTAGATACACATTGTGTACTCCACCTGAGATACACATGTGTGTACTCCACCTGAGATACACATGTGTGTACTCCACCTGAGATATACATGTGTGTACTCCACCTGAGATATACATGTGTGTACTCCACCTGAGATATACATGTGTGTACTCCACCTGAGATATACATGTGTGTACTCCACCTGAGATATACATGTGTGTACTCCACCTGAGATATACATGTGTGTACTCCACCTGAGATATACATGTGTGTACTCCACCTGAGATATACATGTGTGTACTCCACCTGAGATATACATGTGTGTACTCCACCTGAGATATACATGTGTGTACTCCACCTGAGATATACATGTGTGTACTCCACCTGAGATATACATCTGTAGTGTGTACTCCACCTGAGATGTACTTCTACACAACTATTTGTTTTTAAACTGTATTATTTGGATCATAGACATGCGTCCACAGAGACGGACGGAGCTCAAATAATTTAGAGGCGTAATTTGTTTTTACTCATGACCATTTTTGCCTCACACCCGACCTCATGAATAAGCTGTGAACAGATTTATGCCTTCACGACACACACACACACACACACACACACACACACACACACACACAGACACACACACACACACACACACACACACACACACACACACACACACACACACACACACCAGACTTTATGCAGCATCTTCTGCATTTCAATCCTTCTTTTCTGCCTGGCAGGGCAACATTTGCTCTTCCTTCTGTGTGATTAGAACGACCCCCTGTTCCTCCTCCTCACACACACACACACACACACACAAACACACACACACACAAACACACCCCCACACACGCACACTCACACGCACGCGCGCGCGCACCGACACACACACGTCAGTCATTGAAATAATAAACGGCACAGACCTTCCTCTCTCAGCTCGTCCCGACTCTCTCCTCAGCATCTCTCCCACCAGCTCCCTCTCTCTCTCTCTCTCTCTCTCTCTCTCTCCTCCTCCTCCTCTTTCTCCTTCTCTCCCTCCTTCTCTTTTTCTTTTCTTTCCAGGAGAGCCTCTATCTCTGGCGGTTTGCCGCATGAAAGTCTCTCAGACGCGAATCTTTTTTTTCTCTCGGATTTTTCCCTCCCATCAGCTCCAGACGCGAGGAAGGAAATCCTTCTCGGATCTTAAACTGACGTGTTTTTATTTCCACGTGACTCTCTTGATCGTGAAGTGTTGAAAAAAAAAAAAAAAGCTGCATCACGCGCGGTTTTTCCTCCTCGTCCTGGCGTGTTTTCCAGCGTCTCCTCACCCGGGAACTCTGCGCGTCCTGCTGGGATCCACGGATGGTTGATGGAAACATGACGAGATGAATTGAACCAGAGAGTCCAGGACTTTAAACATCAACTTTTTTTTCCCTCCTCTCCTCCTCCTGTTCATCCTCCTCTTCTCCTCCGGCGGGACTTACCTTTTTTCTTCCTGAGCAAGTCTTCACTCATGGACCGTCTCTGGACCCTCTGAAGGTAGGAGCTCAGGAGGTCCAGATGTTATGGGTGTGGATGGGTTTGATTCTCTGGCAACAATGTTTTTTTATTTCATCTCAATGTTGGGACTTGAACGCAACATCTTCTCTCCTGGAACCTTCTCACGGTGTTGATTGGAAACCAGAGATCGTGCCTGGAATGAATGGAATGAATCTCAACACGACGAGCAGTTGATGCAAAGGAAGGAATGTAGAAGAAATTATGATGAAGGGTTGGAGAGAAAACACAGGAGGAAAAAATAAGCCTTTAATACTTTCAACTTAAATTCATCACTTAAATAGACGTTGAAGATTTATTTATTTATTTATTATCCTCACAATATTTTTCTTTGAACTATCATCTTAAACACGTCTAAAAACCAACTTGTTTTCAATATTATCTTCATTATTTTCAATTACAAAATAATTAAAAATGAAAGAACATGATGATTTCAAGCTGGACTAAAAAAAAAAACCTTCCAATATTCTGCCTGATCTGGAGTCTATATTCACCATATATACCGAGACCATTTCCTTTCCTCTCCATCCTGGGTCCAGAGCTATCAATGAATGATTCTGCACTTTATTTCCCAAGAGTATATCAGCTTTTATGGACCCCAGCAGTGTGTGTGGCGCGAGGCTGCAGTCTCACAGCAGGAAGGTTTTTATTCCTCATTCCAGGCTGCAGGAGCAGGTTTACTTCACTCAGGGTTTGTACAGTATGTTCCAGTTTTTAAGAAATAAATATGTGGTTCAGGGTTTTCTCAGGACGATTTGGTGTTTTTTTTTTTTTTGGGATGGTCCAACAAATATGCATGGAGTATATTTGACAATTAGTCCAAAGGTCATGAAAGACCAACATCAAACCTTCCTGAAGTTAAATGAGTTCGAATAATCCCCTTAAATACACGAGGAAGCTACGACGTTCATGGTACACCGATAACTACATTAACGCCTAAAGAACACTTGGAAAGACTTGAATACGTCAAAAGACGTGACGCGCCGAGTCACGATGAGGAAATGCCTCCTTTTGTTCAGAACTGTCAAGGCAAGCAGTAGATGTGACGATAAACACATGACAGGATCCTGGATGCCTTGAATAGAAACAAGCAGGATCTCCGAATTATCGCCTTTATTTTGAAAATATTTGACATGGAAACCCACATTACTGTTTTATTTTTTAGATTCTACTTACTGTTCTCTCTCCTCTGTCAGTATTTGTATCATGAGACATCTTGACAGGAGGAAGAAGTATTGACAGCAAGTGTTGTTTCCACATATCTACCAGGATCATCATATTTTCATGCTTTGCTGGTTGTTGACAGGCATCTGAGTCGCTACTGACCAAAAAAGATGCAGAATCTCAGAATTATCTCTTTCATTTGGGAACAAAAATCTAATGTTGACACAGCTTTTGGATTTTTTCTTCTCACTGTTCCTCTCCTTTAAAATGTTTGTATTGTGGAACATCCTGACAGGAGGAAGTCGTATTTTACGGATATAGTTGCCATAAATCTAACATAATTCTCATAGTTTAACATAAAAAAGAAACCTTTTTCATACTTCAGTAGCGTTCCGATGCTTCGCTTAAATTGAGCTAACTCTATTTGGATAAAAGAAGCAGAAACTCAGAAATATCGCTTTTATTTTGAAAATATTTGATATTAGGAAACCCGCCTTACTGTTTTATTTTTTAGATTCTACGTACTGTTCTCTCTCCTCTGTCAGTATTTGTATCATGAGACATCTTGACAGGAGGAAGAAGTATTTTCAGCAAGTGTTGTTTCCACATATCTACCAGGATCATCATATTTTCATGCTTTGCTGTATGAAGGACGATAAATTACTTGTGTATAAATAATGTATAAATGTATGAATAATTTGTATAAATACGTAACAAAATGTACATATGTTTAAATAAATGTTTGGATAAAGATCAAAATAAATAAATGACTTCTGATTTACATTTACGTTTACATTACACACTGGACTCTTCACAGGATTATCTGAAGTTAGCCGTGAAGCTAAGATAGTTGGATGAACATGTGACGCTCTCAAGGCAGTGGTAGTTGATCCAAGGCTGTAACCAATCACTGCCTTGGACTGATGTTTGACCCGCCCACTTCATTTACATATGGACAACGAAATGACAAAATGTATAAATACCTAAATAAATAGGAGGCAAATTGTATGAATAAAAGTCAAAATGTATAAAAGACAAAATGTGTATTTATACATAAAATAGCTCCATTCTTTGAAAAAAATGTAATTAAAAGTCATTTATTTATTTGACATGTTGATATTTATTCAAACATTTATTTCTACATTTATTTAAACATTTCTACATTTATTTATACATAAGTAAGTACTAACATAAAAAACTGACCAAAAAAGATACAGAATCTCAGAATTATCTATTTTATTAGGGATCAAAAGTCTAATGTTGACACAGCTTTTGGATTTTTTTTTCCTCTCCTGTAACAATGTTTGTATTGTGTAACATCCTGACAGGAGGAAGTCGTATTTGATGTTCTTTCCATAAATCCACCATAAATCTGGTGGTTCAACATACAGGCGAGGCGGGTTGTCCTACTTCGCTCGCGTTCCGATGCTTCGCCGCTGCAGACGGTGCATCAAATTGATGTTGACAAGCGGCTACTTGCGCCGCCGCGGAATAAAAAAGATGGAAATTGACATTCTGATGACCTCGACTGTTATCCGGCGAACCTGGACTGGAGAGGTAAGCAATAATTGATCGGGTCTGAGTTCATATACGCTCTCGCGCCGTCTTTCTTTCTGACCTCGTCCTGACATCAAATCCATACGCCAGCAGATGGAATCAAGTGTATTGGAAACATACGAGTCAGTGTTTCATCAATATTTGTATCAATCGCGTTAATTAAATTCATTCATTAATTGTGTTGGAATCAAATGTTTTGCTTGTTGGTTGAACAAACATAGATGATTCGGAGTCAGAAACTTCAGTTGTTTGGATCATCATTTGAGATAAAATACATTTTTATAAAAAGTCTATTGGCTGAAAAAAACATTTAATGTCCGATCAATTATAACTAGAGCAGCACGATATTGGAAATATGTGCGATATTCGATATGAATGCGAATGCGTCGTCATAGCAACCGAGCCTAACGAGCTGCGCCGCACAGTTCACAGACGGACGGAGACGTAAACAACAACGAGACATAGAAGTACAAATTGATAACTTTACAGAACGTGACACTGATTGGTTGAAGTGTGTATTCAAGAAATGTTTCATTTATACGACAAAACATTATAAAATATCACATGTTTTCAATGTATATCACATGTGACAATATTGGGATATCGATATATTTTCTGATATATCGTGCAGCCCTGATAATAACTAAAAATCAACTAAGAATTCTGAGAATTTATTCTCTAAGGAAGTGAAAAAAGGAAGAGTTTGTAGATGAGATAAAATATTACCAACTTTAAAAAATACATGAATTAAAAAAATGTTTAAAGAAATGTTTAATATTTTTTCAAGCTACTCTATATTATGCTACTTTATACTACATAGTAGTTTATACCAATGAAAAGAGTTTGATTATAGTTAGAAATTGTTTGATTATAGTTGAAAATTGTTTGATTATAGTTGAAAATTGTTTGATTATAGTTGAAAATTGTTTGATTACAGTTGAAAATTGTTGGATTATAGTTGAAAATTGTTTGATTATAGTTGAAAATTGTTGGATTATAGTTGAAAATTGTTGGATTATAGTTGAAAATTGTTTGATTATAGTTGAAAATTGTTGGATTATAGTTGAAAATTGTTTGATTATAGTTGAAAATTGTTGGATTATAGTTGAAAATTGTTGGATTATAGTTGAAAATTGTTTGATTATAGTTGAAAATTGTTTGATTACAGTTGAAAATTGTTTGATTATAGTTGAAAATTGTTTGATTACAGTTGAAAATTGTTTGATTATAGTTGAAAATTGTTTGATTACAGTTGAAAATTGTTTGATTATAGTTGAAAATTGTTTGATAGTTGAAAATTGTTTGATTATAGTTGAAAATTGTTTGATTATAGTTGAAAATTGTTTGATTATAGTTGAAAATTGTTTGATTATAGTTGAAAATTGTTTGATTATAGTTGAAAATTGTTTGATTATAGTTGAAAATTGTTTGATTATAGTTGAAAATTGTTTGATTATAGTTGAAAATTGTTGGATTATAGTTGAAAATTGTTTGATTTATAGTTGAAAATTGTTTGATTATAGTTGAAAATTGTTGGATTATAGTTGAAAATTGTTTGATTATAGTTGAAAATTGTTTGATTATAGTTGAAAATTGTTTGATTATAGTTGAAAATTGTTTGATTATAGTTGAAAATTGTTTGATTATAGTTGAAAATTGTTTGATTATAGTTGAAAATTGTTTGATTTATAAAATTGTTTGATTATAGTTGAAAATTGTTTGATTTATAGTTGAAAATTGTTTGATTATAGTTGAAAATTGTTTGATTATAGTTGAAAATTGTTTTTGAAAATTGTTTGATTATAGTTGAAAATTGTTTGATTATAGTTGAAATTTGTTTGATTATAGTTGAAAATTGTTTGATTATAGTTGAAAATTGTTTGATTACAGTTGAAAATTATTTGATTATAGTTGAAAATTGTTTGATTATGAAAATTGTTTGATTATAGTTGAATCTTTTTGATTATAGTAGAAAATTGTCTGATTATAGTTGAATTTTTTTGATTATAGTTGAAATTTTTTTGATTATAGTTGAAAATTGTTTGATTATAGTTGAATTTTTTTGATTATAGTTGAAAATTGTTTGATTATAGTTTAAAATTGTTTGATTTTAGTTGAAAATTGTTTGATTATAGTTTAAAATTGTTTGATTTTAGTTGAAAATTGTTTGATTGTAGTTGAAAATTGTTTGATTATAGTTGAAAATTGTTTGATTATAGTTGAAAATTGTTTGATTATAGTTGAAAATTGTTTGATTATAGTTGAAAATTGTTTGATTATAGTTGAAAATTGTTTGATTATAGTTGAAAATTGTTTGATTGTAGTTTAAAATTGTTTGATTATAGTTGAAAATTGTTTGATTATAGTTGAAAATTGTTTGATTATAGTTGAAAATTGTTTGATTATAGTTGAAAATTGTTTGATTCTAGTTGAAAATTGTTTGATTATAGTTAAAAATTGTTTGATTAAAGTTGAAAATTGTTTGATTATAGTAGAAAACTGTTTGATTATAGTTGAAAATTGTTTGATTATAGTTGAAAATTGTTTGATTATAGTTGAAAATTGTTTGATTATAGTTGAAAAATGTTTGATTTTAGTTGAAAATTGTTTGATTATAGTTTAAAATTGTTTGATTTTAGTTGAAAATTGTTTGATTGTAGTTTAAAATTGTTTGATTATAGTTGAAAATTGTTTCATTATAGTTTAAAATTGTTTGATTATAGTTGAAAATTGTTTGATTATAGTTAAAAATTGTTTGATTGAAGTTGAAAATTGTTTGATTATAGTAGAAAATTGTTTCATTATAGTTTAAAATTGTTTGATTTTAGTTGAAAATTGTTTGATTATAGTTGAAAATTGTTTGATTTTAGTTGAAAATTGTTTGATTGTAGTTTAAAATTGTTTGATTATAGTTGAAAATTGTTTGATTATAGTTGAAAATTGTTTGATTATAGTTGAAAATTGTTTGATTAAAGTTGAAAATTGTTTGATTATAGTAGAAAATTGTTTGATTATAGTTGAAAATTGTTTGATTATAGTTGAAAATTGTTTGATTATAGTTGAAAATTGTTTGATTATAGTTGAAAAATGATTGATTTTAGTTGAAAATTGTTTGATTATAGTTTAAAATTGTTTGATTTTAGTTGAAAATTGTTTGATTGTAGTTTAAAATTGTTTGATTATAGTTGAAAATTGTTTCATTATAGTTTAAAATTGTTTGATTATAGTTGAAAATTGTTTGATTATAGTTAAAAATTGTTTGATTAAAGTTGAAAATTGTTTGATTATAGTAGAAAATTGTTTGATTATAGTTGAAAATTGTTTGATTATAGTTGAAAATTGTTTGATTATAGTTTAAAATTGTTTGATTTTAGTTGAAAATTGTTTGATTGTAGTTTAAAATTTGATTAGTTGAAAATTGTTTGATTATAGTTTAAAATTGTTTGATTATAGTTGAAAATTGTTTGATTGTAGTTTAAAATTGTTTGATTATAGTTGAAAATTGTTTGATTATAGTTAAAAATTGTTTGATTATAGTTGAAAATTGTTTGATTATAGTTGAAAATTGTTTGATTATAGTTGAAAATTGTTTGATTATAGTTGAAAATTGTTTGATTATAGTTGAAAATTGTTTGATTATAGTTGAAAATTGTTTGATTATAGTTGAAAATTGTTTGATTATAGTTGAAAATTGTTTGATTATAGTTAAAAATTGTTTGATTATAGTTGAAAATTGTTTGATTATAGTTGAAAAATTGTTTGATTATAGTTGTTGAAAATTGTTTGACTATAGTTAAAAATTGTTTGATTATAGTTGAAAATTGTTTGATTATAGTTGAAAATTGTTTGATTATAGTTGAAAATTGTTTGATTATAGTTGAAAAATGTTTGATTATAGTTGAAAAATGTTTGATTATAGTTAAAAATTGTTTGATTATAGTTGAAAATTGTTTGATTATAGTTGAAAATTGTTTGATTATAGTTGAAAATTGTTTGATTATAGTTGAAAAATGTTTGATTATAGTTGAAAAATGTTTGATTATAGTTAAAAATTGTTTGATTATAGTTGAAAATTGTTTGATTATAGTTGAAAAATGTTTGATTATAGTTGAAAAATGTTTGATTATAGTTGAAAATTGTTTGATTATAGTTGAAAATTGTTTGATTATAGTTGAAAAATGTTTGATTATAGTTGAAAATTGTTTGATTATAGTTGAAAATTGTTTGATTATAGTTGAAAATTGTTTGATTATAGTTGAAAATTGTTTGATTAAAGAGAGAAGAGACAGGAAGCTCCGACGATGAGGTGGAGGTCGTTTCTATTGGTTTCATATCAAGCTGCATCTTATCTCTGCACATCCTGCCTGCTCTCCACGATCCTCGGGGCCCGACTGCTGTTTAAATTGGTGTCCAGGGCCTCGTGCTTCCGTCGCTTTGATGAAGATTGTAGCCGCGAGATAAGCTTACGCTCGTCTTTGTAAAGTTTCAACAACATTTCTTCCGAAGGACGACACCGATGTCAGAACGCTGCTGTTATTTTAATGGTTAGAACATCAGAGAACGAACGTTTGTTCAGAATCATCGTTTTCATGATTATCAGCGTGTTTTTGCAACGTGATAAAATGTTCTTTAAAATACTTAAACACTCTCCAGTCATTAAACCTGGTTTTATTGAGTAAAAATGTACTTTTGTAAACAAGTGAACTAAAAGCACACATTAATTTTAAATGAATGTGAAATAAAAAAACACATCCAATCAAACGTTAAAATAACACAAATTAAATCTGTACATTGTTTGATAAAATAAACGACTGCCGAGTCGATTGACTTCAAGCTGTTTATAAGTATGACGGACGTCTGACTTTTTAATGACTATTAAACGGAAAATAACTATTGATTGGAGGCGAACACTGACGATGAAAACAACATAAACACTTAATACACACTAAGTGAAGTAAACAAGCAGGATTTGACGGTTATTAAAAAAAACAACGGTTGACATTTTCACAGGTTACTATTAAGGTTACACACCTCAGAGAGAAAATACTTTAGAGGCTTAATATGACAAATACAACTGCTGAGTTTTTTACAAACACACTCTGACGATACAATAGAGTCACACATCACAACAACACACACACACACTGACGATACAATAGAGTCACACATCACAACAACACACACACACACTGACGATACAATAGAGTCACACATCACAACAACACACACACACTGACGATACAATAGAGTCACACATCACAACAACACACACACACTGACGATACAATAGAGTCACACATCACAACAACAAACACACACACTGACGATACAATAGAGTCACACATCACAACACACACACACACACTGACGATACAATAGAGTCACACATCACAACAACACACACACACTGATGATACAATAGAGTCACACATCACAACAACACACACACACTGACGATACAATAGAGTCACACATCACAACAACACACACACACTGACGATACAATAGAGTCACACATCACAGCAACACACACACACACACTGATTATACAATAGAGTCACACATCACAACAACACACACACACTGATGATACAATAGAGTCACACATCACAACAACACTCACACACTGATACAATAGAGTCACACATCACAACAACACACACACTGATGATACAATAGAGTCACACATCACAACAACACACACACTGATGATACAATAGAGTCACACATCACAACAACACACACACACTGATGATACAATAGAGTCACACATCACAACAACACACACACACTGATGATACAATAGAGTCACACATCACAACAACACACACACTGATGATACAATAGAGTCACACATCACAACAACACACACACACTGATGATACAATAGAGTCACACATCACAACAACACACACACACTGATGATACAATAGAGTCACACATCACAACAACACACACACACTGATGATACAATAGAGTCACACATCACAACAACACACACTGATGATACAATAGAGTCACACATCACAACAACACACACACTGATGATACAATAGAGTCACACATCACAACAACACACACTGATGATACAATAGAGTCACACATCACAACAACACACACACACTGATGAAACAATAGAGTCACACATCACAACAACACACACACACTGATGATACAATAGAGTCACACATCACAACAACACACACACTGATGATACAATAGAGTCACACATCACAACAACACACACACACTGATGATACAATAGAGTCACACATCACAACAACACACACACACTGATGATACAATAGAGTCACACATCACAACAACACACACACTGATGATACAATAGAGTCACACATCACAACAACACACACACACTGATGATACAATAGAGTCACACATCACAACAACACATACACACTGATGATACAATAGAGTCACACATCACAACAACACACACACACTGATGATACAATAGAGTCACACATCACAACAACACACACACACTGATGATACAATAGAGTCACACATCACAACAACACACACACTGATGCTACAATAGAGTCACACATCACAACAACACACACACATACTGATGATACAATAGAGTCACACATCACAACACCACACACACTGATGATACAATATAGTAACACATCACAACAACACACACACTGATGATACAATAGAGTCACACATCACAACAACACACACACACTGATGATACAATAGAGTCACACATGACAACAACACACACTGATGATACAATAGAGTAACACATCACAATAACACACACACTGATGATACAATAGAGTCACACATCACAACAACACACACACACTGATGATACAGTAGAGTCACACATCACAACAACACACACACACTGATGATACAATAGAGTCACACATCACAACAATACACACTGATGATACAATAGAGTCACACATCACAACAACACACACACACTGATGATACAATAGAGTCACACATCACAACAACACACACACACTAAAGATACTATAGAGTCACACATCACAACAACACACACATACTGATGATACAATAGAGTCACACATCACAACAACACACACACATACTGATGATACAATAGAGTCACACATCACAACAAGACACACACACACTGATGATACAATAGAGTCACACATCACAACAACACACACACACTGATGATACAATAGAGTCACACATCACAACAACACACACACACACTGATGATACAATAGAGTCACACATCACAACAAGACACACACACTGATGATACAATAGAGTCAAACATCACAACAACACACACACACTGATGATACAATAGAGTCACACACCACAACAACACACACTGATGATACAATAGAGTCAAACATCACAACAACACACACACACTGATGATACAATAGAGTCACACATCGCAACAACACACACACACTAAAGATACAATAGAGTCACACATCACAACAACACACACACACTGATGATACAATAGAGTCACACATCACAACAACACACACACACTGATGATACAATAGAGTCACACATCACAACAACACACACACACTAAAGATACAATAGTCACACTCCACACCACACACACTGATGATACAATAGAGTCACACATCACAACAAACACACACTGATGATACAATAGAGTCACACATCACAACAACACACACACACTGATGATACAATAGAGTCACACATCACAACAACACACACACACTGATGATACAATAGAGTCACACATCACAACAACACACATGCACTTTAGTTTAACTTAACTTGTCTTCCCAGAGACATTTACAACTTAACTTGTGTAGTATTTCATCTCAAACACCACAAATACTGGTAAAAACTCAGCGTCCGCTCGATTAGACACAGAAGCGTCTGATAAGCCGATCGCACGAGCATCTCGAGTCGGTGAAGACGAGTCGCTGAACCTCAAGCCGAGCATCAGAGGGAACGAGAAAAAAGGGGATTTAAGTGACTTTGAACATGTCATGGCTGCTGGTGCCAGACAGGCTGAGTGTTTAAGAAAATAGAAGAAAAAAACGTAGGAATTTCTTCTCTTTTCACACGAAACCATCTCTAGTGTTTACAGCAAATGGTCCGAAAGAGAAGAAGGAAATTGAGTGAGTGTCTGCTGGACGGAACCGCCTCGTTGATGTGAGAGTTCAGAGGAAATAAGAGGGTTCGAGGCGACTCGTGAAACATGGTTGTTAGGATGTGGTCCACGGTCAGACAGACAGTAGCCAGTCCAAGGAACACTTTCTTTACACTGTACTGCTCCAGACTCGAGGTACATTCTCTGATACTACACACTCGTACCAACACAACAGAGCTGTGACTGGACTGACACCTGTCCGTCATATGAAGATTTTCAAATGTGAAGCAGAAACTCATTTCTCTCCAAGGCTGAGGGGGTTCAGACACTGGCACGTCACTGCTGACATGGTTACCCTTGAAGGTCAGTGTTGCCCCTAATGAGGCGAGCACCGATGCAGCGCATACCTCTGCCAAAGAGATCCTTTCACTCCACACAAAAAAAACAAAAAAACAACTGCTGATAAAACAAGGAAGTCAACCTTCACCCAAAGGGGTAGGACTTCTTGTCATTTTATTCATTCACTTTCTAGCGCTGATTCACAGGAGGTCCCAGCTACCTCGTGCGAGAGGCAGGGGACACCCTGGACAAGAAGGATGTGTCTCGCCTGCAGTTCATACAAAACCAGAATTCTGAGCCGCTCTAGTAGAAGAACTCACATTTCTCCTTCAAACTCTTCACTGGCTGCTCTAGTAGAAGAACTCACATTTCTCCTTCAAACTCTTCACTGGCTGCTCTAGTAGAAGAACTCACATTTCTCCTTCAAACTCTTCACTGGCTGCTCTAGTAGAAGAACTCACATTTCTCCTTCAAACTCTTCACTGGCTGCTCTAGTAGAAGAACTCACATTTCTCCTTCAAACTCTTCACTGGCTGCTCTAGTAGAAGAACTCACATTTCTCCTTCAAACTCTTCACTGGCTGCTCTAGTAGAAGAACTCACATTTCTCCTTCAAACTCTTCACTGGCTGCTCTAGTAGAAGAACTCACATTTCTCCTTCAAACTCTTCACTGGCTTCCAGTTTCTTTCAGGATCATTTTTAAATTCTGGTTCTTACTTTCAGATCTATTCATGGTCAGACCTTCCATCAGTGATCTGATCCAGACTTACACCCCAGCTCGGGCTCTGATGTCTGTGGATCGGAATCTACAGATGGAAACCGGAGTGCACCCATGTAAGAAAATGCCGCAGGTTGCTTTATGTCGGAAGTGAACCTGCAACCGTTTGGCTCCCCCTCATGTTCACTGAGCAGGTGAACAACTGAATTCTTCTGGAATTCAGATGAAAACCTCATTAAAACACAGTCTGACTTCCTGCCACCAGGACGCCACGATCACATGGCCTCCCCTGGCGACGGTGCATCCGTGGTCTGGATCGTTTCAACATTCAAAACCAAAAAAACAAAAACCTTTTTAATTGAAAGTGCCTTTGTCGGCCAAACTGCAGTAACACAACTCGCATTAAGCGCAAGGACGTCCTTGGGAATCGGGAAAAGACGTGAGTCTGAAGAAGTGACTCCGGATCTCGCTGCTTATCAAAGCCCTGCATGTTTCAATATCCCGGCTGCAGTCAGAGTACTATTGATCTTCGGTAATAGCAGGACCATAAATCTGCACCAACATGCATTATTATAAAAGCAGTTCCATTGATTCCTGCTCTCCGGGTTAACATTCCTTCATTTGTAACTGCGACGAAAACCACAACACAAAAGACACCGAGAGACCTTCTGCGGACACAATATCGTGATGCAGGACTCGAGGCGACCCCTTAATGGAAATGAAGGATTTTGTGAGTGGAATGGACCAGGGGGTCCCCGACCCTCCCTTGCACCGCGGACCGGGTTAATGTCGGGATTATATTCATCCAGAGACCTTCGCGGGGAATCAGTGAATCATACAGAGTTTGTGTTTTCACTCGTTTTCATCAGTTTACAGTTTTATTTTCTTTGAGTAAACTTGACCTAAACGAGTATTGACATGTCGACCGTCTCGGACAAATGTTACTTAAAATAAATAAAACACTTTTCAGACGTTAAAAATCCATATAACCGACATTATATAAGTTATTTGTTTCTTGTGGACCAGGGGTCGGTCAACACTGGACGAGATGACATTTGTATTCTTTTAAACATGCTTTTCTGTTTACCTTGTGCTGATGGTTTGTTTTGTAATGATCATTTAACTTGTAATAGTTCTACTGTTTTGACATTGTATAAGATAAACACCATTATTTTTAGCTCCTGCTTCAGATGAATACACAAGAGTACATGTGCGTGGTTAACTCTTATTACTGTCAAGTCCTTAAAGTACTTTGCAATGATGGCGAAGCTGAGAAAATGTTATTAAAAGTCAACTCTGGTGTCATTTAGTGAATGTTCTTCAAGACGCAGTAACTTCTCATCATGACCATGTTTTACACTTTATTACTTTATAAAGTTGCTCTGAAATCTGGACGAACGAGAGGTTACGAGAGTCCATGATGATGTAATAATGGCTTCACTCCTCCTCCAGCTGTGATCACGCTTTGTTTATACAACGAGTCCCTTGGAGGTGGAGACTATTGCGTGACAAACCTCCGTGCTTGACCAATCACAGAGGAGTGGGTGTGGTTATGGTCAACAAGATTTCATCTCCAGAAAAAGTGTTTTCAAGATCATTTTCTAATGTCAATATTTCAATGAAAGTCTAAGTCATCGGTGAGGGACTCAGAGTAGAACTAGGTTCCTCCACGTCCATTAAAAATGGTTGAGACGGCAGAGGCCTGTATTTAATTGATCATTTGTCATCATTTAGATATTTGAGACGATATAAAAGACAAGACAAACGAAGCCAGCGCGACACAGGACCAGGAACAGTCGTAACAGTTCTTAGTCATAAATGAGAAGCTTTAATATCTGCATCTTGAAGCATTTCTAGAAAAGTCTGAGTATTTGTGGGTAGTTTGGTAATTTGCAAAGTGACATCCGCCAATCATCCATCATACTCAGTCCGAACACACACACACACACACACACACACACACACACACACACACACACACACACACACACACACACACACACACACACACACACACACACACACACACACACACACACACACACACACACACACACACACACACACACACACACACACACACACACACACACACACACACACACATGGAGTTCAAGTTCTCTCACAGGCCAGAATTGTTTGCCAGCAAAGTCCTGCGTCAGAATCAAGTCTTGGGTTAAAGTTCACCTCATGTGAAAACTCTCATTACTTATTGACATGTTGTAAATGTTAAAGTCTTCAACATGCAGTAGTTAATTTATCATGACGTTGATCCGTTTTGAAGTTATTACTTAATAAAGTTCTCGTCTGAAATCTCACCAAACATTACGGTTTAAATGAAACATGGTGACATCACTCTGGTGCAGGTGTCTCTAGAAGATCTACATCAGTGAAGAACATGTTAATAAACTAAATATATATTTATGTAAACATGGTGACATCACTCTGGTGCAGGTGTCTCTAGAAGATCTACATCAGTGAAGAACATGTTAATAAACTAAATATATATTTATGTAAACATGGTGACATCACTCTGGTGCAGGTGTCTCTAGAAGATCTACATCAGTGAAGAACATGTTAATAAACTAAATATATATTTATGTAAACATGGTGACATCACTCTGGTGCAGGTGTCTCTAGAAGATCTACATCAGTGAAGAACATGTTAATAAACTAAATATATATTTATGTAAACATGGTGACATCACTCTGGTGCAGGTGTCTCTAGAAGATCTACATCAGTGAAGAACATGTTAATAAACTAAATATATATTTATGTAAACATGGTGACATCACTCTGGTGCAGGAGTCTCTAGAAGATCTACATCAGTGAAGAACATGTTAATAAACTAAATATATATTTATGTAAACATGGTGACATCACTCTGGCGCAGGAGTCTCTAGAAGATCTACATCAGTGAAGAACATGTTAATAAACTAAATATATATTTATGTAAACATGGTGACATCACTCTGGTGCAGGTGTCTCTAGAAGATCTACATCAGTGAAGAACATGTTAATAAACTAAATATATATTTATGTAAACATGGTGACATCACTCTGGCGCAGGTGTCTCTAGAAGATCTACATCAGTGAAGAACATGTTAATAAACTAAATATATATTTATGTAAACATGGTGACATCACTCTGGTGCAGGTGTCTCTAGAAGATCTACATCAGTGAAGAACATGTTAATAAACTAAATATATATTTATGTAAACATGGTGACATCACTCTGGCGCAGGTGTCTCTAGAAGATCTACATCAGTGAAGAACATGTTAATAAACTAAATATATATTTATGTAAACATGGTGACATCACTCTGGCGCAGGTGTCTCTAGAAGATCTACATCAGTGAAGAACATGTTAATAAACTAAATATATATTTATGTAAACATGGTGACATCACTCTGGTGCAGGTGTCTCTAGAAGATCTACATCAGTGAAGAACATGTTAATAAACTAAATATATATTTATGTAAACATGGTGACATCACTCTGGTGCAGGTGTCTCTAGAAGATCTACATCAGTGAAGAACATGTTAATAAACTAAATATATATTTATGTAAACATGGTGACATCACTCTGGTGCAGGAGTCTCTAGAAGATCTACATCAGTGAAGAACATGTTAATAAACTAAATATATATTTATGTAAACATGGTGACATCACTCTGGCGCAGGTGTCTCTAGAAGATCTACATCAGTGAAGAACATGTTAATAAACTAAATATATATTTATGTAAACATGGTGACATCACTCTGGCGCAGGTGTCTCTAGAAGATCTACATCAGTGAAGAACATGTTAATAAACTAAATATATATTTATGTAAACATGGTGACATCACTCTGGCGCAGGTGTCTCTAGAAGATCTACATCAGTGAAGAACATGTTAATAAACTAAATATATATTTATGTAAACATGGTGACATCACTCTGGTGCAGGTGTCTCTAGAAGATCTACATCAGTGAAGAACATGTTAATAAACTAAATATATATTTATGTAAACATGGTGACATCACTCTGGCGCAGGTGTCTCTAGAAGATCTACATCAGTGAAGAACATGTTAATAAACTAAATATATATTTATGTAAACATGGTGACATCACTCTGGTGCAGGTGTCTCTAGAAGATCTACATCAGTGAAGAACATGTTAATAAACTAAATATATATTTATGTAAACATGGTGACATCACTCTGGCGCAGGTGTCTCTAGAAGATCTACATCAGTGAAGAACATGTTAATAAACTAAATATATATTTATGTAAACATGGTGACATCACTCTGGTGCAGGTGTCTCTAGAAGATCTACATCAGTGAAGAACATGTTAATAAACTAAATATATATTTATGTAAACATGGTGACATCACTCTGGTGCAGGTGTCTCTAGAAGATCTACATCAGTGAAGAACATGTTAATCTAAATATATATTTATGTAAACATGGTGACATCACTCTGGTGCAGGTGTCTCTAGAAGATCTACATCAGTGAAGAACATGTTAATAAACTAAATATATATTTATGTAAACATGGTGACATCACTCTGGCGCAGGTGTCTCTAGAAGATCTACATCAGTGAAGAACATGTTAATAAACTAAATATATATTTATGTAAACATGGTGACATCACTCTGGTGCAGGTGTCTCTAGAAGATCTACATCAGTGAAGAACATGTTAATAAACTAAATATATATTTATGTAAACATGGTGACATCACTCTGGCGCAGGTGTCTCTAGAAGATCTACATCAGTGAAGAACATGTTAATAAACTAAATATATATTTATGTAAACATGGTGACATCACTCTGGTGCAGGTGTCTCTAGAAGATCTACATCAGTGAAGAACATGTTAATAAACTAAATATATATTTATGTAAACATGGTGACATCACTCTGGCGCAGGTGTCTCTAGAAGATCTACATCAGTGAAGAACATGTTAATAAACTAAATATATATTTATGTAAACATGGTGACATCACTCTGGCGCAGGTGTCTCTAGAAGATCTACATCAGTGAAGAACATGTTAATAAACTAAATATATATTTATGTAAACATGGTGACATCACTCTGGCGCAGGTGTCTCTAGAAGATCTACATCAGTGAAGAACATGTTAATAAACTAAATATATATTTATGTAAACATGGTGACATCACTCTGGCGCAGGTGTCTCTAGAAGATCTACATCAGTGAAGAACATGTTAATAAACTAAATATATATTTATGTAAACATGGTGACATCACTCTGGCGCAGGTGTCTCTAGAAGATCTACATCAGTGAAGAACATGTTAATAAACTAAATATATATTTATGTAAACATGGTGAGAGTTACTTCTGCCTTTAAGTGTTTTTCTAATGTGTACATTAAGCAGCAAACCTTATTTTTATTATGCGTTTTTAATGTACAAAACGGGAGTTTTAGGGGTGAGTTTGAAATTTACGTGAGTCTTTGAATGCAACTTATGTTTTTGTGACCAATCAGAGCAAAGTGGGCGTGGCTGAAAGGGAGAGTTTTAAGTGGGCGGGGCTTAAGCGTATTTTCTAATGTAAATATCTTTATTAAATGAGAGTTTTGTGCAAAAATAAACTGATGAGTATAATAGAGTATAATAGATTATAATAGAGGTCCTAGAACAATTTAAGACACACTTAAATCAGCACATTAGGTGAACTTTAAAGTAAACGAGGATGTGTCACTTTCACGACACGTCCGTCACCAGACGTACACAATAATGCGCACACTTCTGCAAACGTTATCAGAATGTGATACATTAAGATTGAAGCAGACATTCTGTGGTTGATTATAGTTATTACCATTTTTCTCCCCATAATACACGGTAATTACGGTGTCAACGCGTCAAGTTAAATATGAATGGTAGTAAAAAGAACCAGATGGACACTAGTTCAGGTTCAGGTGCCGCCGCGTCTCACATCTCACCTCCAAGGATCCGGAAGAAGTTTCTGGGAAGAGAAAATTTCTGCCTTTTTTTTGTTGCTGCAACCCAACCCCGGACGAGCTGCGGAGAAAACGGACGGACGGATGATTGATTTTCATAGCCTGAGCTCGGTGTTTTCCCCACTTTGTATAAACTGTTTCTCTGCCACAGCTGCTCCCAAAAATGTCTCCCTAAATATAACTAATCTAGATCATTTCAATTTCCACGCTCGTGACGGACGATTAATAACTTCTTTTCCCGAGTCACATCCGGAACCGATCGGCTTTACGTGACGGCCGCTCGCTCCGGCGCCGGGCGGCGGCGGCGGCGTCTCCTCGACCCGTTTTCAGGGCCTCGGCCTCGGCGTCGCGCGTCCGTCCATCGAGCAGCTGGAATCGGAAGGTTTCCAACTGTAGCCTCGGAGACATCACTCATTCATTTACGCTCAGAGTTGATTCCAGAGTTAGTCGGCTGAACGAGTCGTCTTTTTAAGCGTCGCAAATAATCCACCGGAACGAGCGTCGCTTTGAAATACGTTCATCCGACGCCGTCAGAGGCCGGGATGCGGCTCCGGCGCGAACATATGGCGTGAACGCTCGCCGACTATTTTTAAAGAACTGTAGGCAACAAGCATTACGAGCGCTGGGGGTGTCGTCTCATTAATAACAGATGTGCCCAATATGCCAAATGGTTCCGCGGGTCTCGGCTGACATGGAGCTGACTGGAGTCTAACAAGCAGAATCACGGCCATGGGAAGACTTTTCCCGACGTCACAGGAGGGAGACGAACACTCTGGTTAACAAGGTCGTGTTTTTAAAGCAAGTCGGCTCCGATAACATTCGTTCTTTTGCAAAAAGACATGAGATTTTATTTTCTATTATAAAGTCAGTTATTCTCACATGACCAGCCTTTACGATCATGATAAAGGCGTGTAAATGTGTTAGATTTGTCACGTCAAACCCAAGCGGGTTAATAAGTGTTTGTTACGAGGTGTAGAACCACAGCCTCTAATAATAAAAAGATGATGCATTCGTGTGAGACTCATTTCAAATGGAACACCTGCTGCTTCACAGCTGCAAACAACTGGGAAAACAAATTAAATAATGACCAAAAATAACAGCTATCTTTGGTTCAGGTTTAAAAAACAAAATGATAATAGTCATTTTTGCTTCTTTTAATTTGTTTTTTGATTAAAAATATATCTGGAAAAGAAGAATATACAAGATCCACTCGATGGACCCGATACTGATACGATACCTTTGAGTTTGAGTATCGCCCGATATTGATCCGATATTGATCCGATACCCGTGTTAGAATATGAACCTTCTTGAGATAATGCTGGTCATAGTTTGAATAAAAAGACGACCAAGTTGTGTTTTTTTAACCAAGTGCTGGAACAATCATCAGGGGCCTCGTGTACTAAAGGGTTTTTACGCACAAAAAACATGCTGAGCCACTTTTCACGTCAAAGTCCATATGTATCAACACTGAGAGCAAAAGAGCAGTAAATAGATCGTAATTCCCGAACGGCCTGTAGGTGGCGTACGCCCGGATCAGCTGCTCAGATGCACGTCAGCCTCACTAGTCACGTTGAGATGTTCACTTCAGTTACATTAACATCAATATTGATCATCAATTAACACACAGTAGTTAACTTTTTAAATGTATTAATATGATCTCATTCACAATGATGATCTGTATTTACATCAATCGACAACATCAATCATGAAATGTTTAAATGAATGAATATAAACAGTTAAACTAGTTTACATTCATGTTTAAATTTGTTTGATCAGATCGCGGAGAGAAAAATCACAAACTCTGCTTCATTTAAAATATGATTTAAATATGTAAATGAGGGCGTGGAAAGGGACGAACAAGTCTGCGATTAATTCTACGTTGATTGGAATGAACGAAGGAAAAGTGAGATCTTCTGGATTTCAGTTTCCGAACGTGTTTAGTAGAAGATCTACGAACTTCAACAACAATCTTGTGACAAAGACAACCCTGTGAGTGTCGAGTGAACACAAAAAATGTAAACACAAATGAACAATTAAATAAAGATTAAGCTGTTTTAAACAAAAATGCATATGCAAAATATTACATATTATTATTTGTTAATCATATATTAAAACGTTGTGAACCACTTGAAGGTCAATTGAACTCAATAAATACAAGCACTTTTATTTAGTTGTTATATAGTTAATATGGCAAAGAAAGGTTTTGAAGAAACAGAAACACAGTGATGAGTACTATAGAGGTCAAATACACACTTAAACCAACACACTAGTTCTACTTTCAAGAAAATTGGGCCTTGGTTGAAGTTAAATTTCACAAATCTCCCTCCAGGAAAAACGCTCTAAATTTACAATGATTTGACTCGTCACAAGAAGGATCTTCTCGCCTGCAGTTCATACTAAACTCTGCTCTAGCAAGAATTTTTAAACTCTTACTGGCTGCTCTAGTAGAAGAACTCACATTTCTCCTTCAAACTCTTCACTGGCTGCTCTAGTAGAAGAACTCACATTTCTCCTTCAAACTCTTCACTGGCTGCTCTAGTAGAAGAACTCACATTTCTCCTTCAAACTCTTCACTGGCTGCTCTAATAACTCAATTTCTCCTTCAAACTCTTCACTGGCTGCTCTAGTAGAAGAACCCAAATTTCTTCCTTAAACTTATGGTGCTCTGTAGAAGAACTCACATTTCTCCTTCAAACTCTTCACTGGCTGCTCTAGTAGAAGAACTCACATTTCTCCTTCAAACTCTTCACTGGCTGCTCTAGTAGAAGAACTCACATTTCTCCTTCAAACTCTTCACTGGCTGCTCTAGTAGAAGACTCACATTTCTCTTCAAACTCTTCACTGGCCGCTCTAGTAGAAGAACTCACATTTCTCCTTCAAACTCTTCACTGGCTGCTCAGTGAAGCTCACATTTCTCCTTCAAACTCTTCACTGGCTGCTCGTAGAAGAACTCACATTTCTCCTTCAAACTCTCACTGCTGCTCTAGGGAACTCACATTTCTCCTTCAAACTCTTCACTGGCTGCCAGCATCTACCGATGGTTCCTGAACACGCTTCACGAGCCACAGATTCAATAAAGTTAAATGTAGCTCCAGAAATGTTCTGCTCGACAATGAGTCAGAAGTTACGCAGTCCAGAGACTGGACGTGTATCTTCGGTCACGTTTCAAACAATATCACGTTATATAAGCTCGTGCTCGACGCTTCTATTCCGACGCTGTGTGGGCAGCTGTTCCACAAATACACCGGGTCAAAGGTCAAGCTTAAGTTTCAGCTCCACACAAGTAGAATCTTGACAGCAGAAGAATATGATATTTTTAAATATAAACACATATAGTTTCAGTGTTTTCTTTCTATAATTGTCTTGATATTATTATTTAAGAAATTATTATTGTTGTTGATTAGATTTTAAATGATATACTTGAAATATCTATATTTATTCCATTATTAGGTTTCTATTTTATGCTTCAGAAAAGGAGGGAAGGAGTTTGAAAAACCCCCAATTGTCTTTAAATTTCTACTTAAGTGTGTATGTGCGTGTGTTAAAGTGTATATGTGCTATGTGTTGTTGTGATGTGTGACTCTATTGTATCATCAGTGTGTGTGTTGTTGTGATGTGTGACTCTATTGTATCATCAGTGTGTGTGTGTTGTTGTGATGTGTGACTCTATTGTATCATCAGTGTGTGTGTGTTGTTGTGATGTGTGACTCTTTGTATCATCAGTGTGTGTGTGTTGTTGTGATGTGTGACTCTATTGTATCATCAGTGTGTGTGAGTTGTTGTGATGTGTGACTCTATTGTATCATCAGTGTGTGTGTGTTGTTGTGATGTGTGACTCTATTGTATCATCAGTGTGTGTGTGATGTTGTGATGTGTGACTCTATTGTATCATCAGTGTGTGTGTGTTGTTGTGATGTGTGACTCTATTGTATCATCAGTGTGTGTGTGTTGTGTGACTCTATTGTATCATCAGTGTGTGTGTGTTGTTGTGATGTGTGACTCTATTGTATCATCAGTGTGTGTTTGTTGTTGTGATGTGTGACTCTATTGTATCATCAGTGTGTGTGTGTTGTTGTGATGTGTGACTCTATTGTATCATCAGTGTGTGTGTGTTGTTGTGATGTGTGACTCTATTGTATCATCAGTGTGTGTGTGTTGTTGTGATGTGTGACTCTATTGTATCATCAGTGTGTGTGTGTTGTTGTGATGTGTGACTCTATTGTATCATCAGTGTGTGTGTGTTGTTGTGATGTTTGACCACGCATCATCAATGGTCTCCACCTCCAAGGGACTCATTGTATAAACAAAGTGTGATTACAGCTGAAGGGGGAGTGAAGCCATTATTACTATTTGACTAATTATTATTAAAGTCATAATGGACTCTTGTAACCTCTTGTTCGTCCAGATTTCAGAGCAACTTTATAAAGTAATAAGTTGAAATCAAGGTCATGCTGTCGTAGCCAAACCTTTAAATACAAATACTGTATATAACGACACGTCAACTAAGTAACTATAGTGAAGTTAAACATCTTTCGACAACTTGTCAATCTGAGGCTTGATTCGCGCTCCAGGAACTCCTCGTAAACATGGCGGGTGGGCGGAAGGCGGAAGGCGGAAGGCGTGAAGGCGTGAAGGCGGTCGCGGCAGCCATGATCAAGAATAGACTGCAGAGGTGTTTCTCGACTGACAACCGACTCAAGGCTGTGGAGCCCGAGAGACGCCCATGGGCGACTTCCCAGCGCCATTGTAACAAACACAGAATAACAATCGCAGCTTTGCACAACATCACACACGCTGCTAATAATAGTTCGTCCACTAATGCGCTGACGTCGCCGCAGGCGTATCGAGCGACTTCCTGATTCACGTTGAATCACTCAAATGGTTTTTCTTTTACTTCTTCAAGTAGGAAAGTGATCGTCAAGATCCAGCCTCCTTATATTAGCCTGTTTCCTTAAGAAGAACAGATGATTGAGCCGGAGTCCATCTGGATCCAGGAAGGTTTTGAAGGAAGACTTGAATTCAACCTCAGCAGCTCAGTTGCTCTGGCTCTACTGCTCTACTTTTGAGTCATAAAAGTTGTTTTAAATGATGTCACGCTGCGTCTTCATGAAGTTGTGTGAAATAAGATTCTTGGCAGACGTTGCGGCGTCTCATTGTTTTTCCAGTTGGCATCGTCGTCGCGGCTGCGATCCGTCTCGCACGCATTAATTCAAACTCTGCGTTGAATTGCAGACGTTCTTGAAAGCGAAACAGATTTTCTTCTGCATCAGTTAATCTTACAGCTTTTTATTCAGTCAATAAAATGTAGAAAACCTTTTCTTTTACTTTATTCTCATTGACTTTTTTAATGGATTCTTAAACTGATTTTACTAGATTTAATCTCAGTGAGTCCAAAATGTAATACATGCACATAAAAATACATATATTTGAATTTAAATCCGCTTTTACGCTGAAAAAGTTTGACTGTTTCAGGCGCTAAATCATTCATCATCATTGGTGTTGTGTCGTCAATGTATTTTCATTGCAATGTGAAATCTTGAAAATCCAAAAACGAAACCAAACAAATACATATTGATGGTTTAAACAGCTTCGTTCTATGCTTTCTAGAACCTGAGTGCTTTTCAAAAAGTCGTCCATTCACATTTAAAACCATACACTGATGGCAGTAGGCTGCGATGCACCAGCTCAACCACAGGGAGTGATCAGAGTTAAGTGTCTTGCTCAGGGACACAACGCCAGCTTGGATTAAACACACAACTCCTCAGGCACTACCACTTATTTATATATATGTCACAGTACAGATTGGAATCCAGTAGCATCTGGAATCCTACTAGTACATATTGGAATTCCAATCTGTACTAAGTAAGTAAGTAGGTGCTTTATATTTGTAGAGCTTTTCCAGACCAGTACTAGTACAGATTGGAATTATAATACTTAACTTGGATCTGAATATTGGAATTCCAATTCTAGCGGGACAATCTCAAATTCTAATAGGATAAATTTAGATTTCAATGTTCTTTTGATGTAATCCAACCCTAACCCTAACCCTATGCCTAACCCTAACTCTAACCCTAACCCCAATCCTAACACTTACCCTTACCCTAACCCTAACCCATATCAATATTAAGATCCCAGTTCAGTAGCAGGATTTCAATATGTACTAGTTGAGATTGGAATTCCAATCTTTACTAGCAGGATTCCAGATCCTACTAGTACAGATTGGAATTCCAAACTGGTTGAGGGGGAAGCAAACCAAAAGCAAAGAGGTCTAGACTTTCCGGAAAGTAAAAGACCGGGTCCCCCCAATGTTTGATGGGTTGGCCCCAAAGTCTTCCCAAGTGGGACTTGCCTAGACATACCCTTTACATTTTGAATCCCAAAATTGAGTGAAAAAGAAAAAGACTTGATGATACTTTAAATACTCCATCGAAAAGGAGTCTCGCCTTCAACCTGGAGACGAATTCCACTTTTCTTTGGGAACCATTGTCTTTGATTTGGAGGAGCTGCTTGTCGTTATAATGGACCAGACCCCGACACTCACGGACAGAATCAGTACCTCATGATCAGGATAGTTCCATTGATAACTTGATGAAATAAACATGGTTAAGACACTGTGCTTTATTTTAAATGCAGCTTCACTTCCCTCAATGACCTACTTGTATGACACACTTGCAACATAAATCCTGCTCAGTCCCACGGATCCTCTTTTAGATGTTTCAACGTCTGAAACTTGTGCTGAGACATCTTTTTCTCACCGTAATAAAACAGAAGAAGAAAAATGCTGAACCTCTTATCGCAGCATTTTCCTCCAGGGGTTGCAACGGCAAGTCAGTCATTCTTCTTCTCACCGAACACAAATGTGAATCACTCGTCTTTTCGTTGTCACGCCGTTCATTCAGTCCGGCTTCATACCTCTGCCAAGCAGCTCCTTTCCACCCACAATAATGTCCCACATTAATTTGATCTTTAGAATGAGATGTTTTTTTTTTTAGCATTAGCATTTCATTCTTAGAATTAATATTCACAGGAGCTGAACGGGACAGCAGGGGGCGCTAATGCTCCGGCGCACAACCCTGTAGAAACCAAGAGTGTATCGAATTAAAACCCTACATTCAAATGAGCAAATCCTTGACCCGCCTTTAATATTTCATTGATATCTTGTAACTTTTCAGTTTATTTTTGAGCTAAAACTTTATTTATTGACACATTTACTGATGATTTTCAATGAATTCATTATTATTGACTGATCAATGGTTCATTAGACAAATAAAATGACTGTTTTACGAGATCAAATGTCAGAGAAACTTTAAGTTTAACTCCAGAGAAAAGGACAGATATCACTCGGGGCAGTAATTCTGGTTTAGCACATCATAACGTAAAGATGATATAAATACATATTCAGCACGACTGTGTGTGCGGGTGTTTGTTCGGAGACACGACGGTACAAATCAAGTGCGATCCATAAATAAAAAGAAACATGCATAATGGATTTTCTGTATTTACGGCGTGATGCAAATTAAGATAATAATTATACGACGGGACAAACTTTACTGCCGTGAATGTATTTACAGCCCAAAACAATCGTAAGGCAACAGAAAACCTGTGTTTATTTATGTGTTTGAGAAGCAGCTGCTGTAGAGAAACCAGGACTGACACTGACGTTATCTCGCCTCTTGTGTGTCGACGTCTGAGACGATCTCGGGCGACGTCGGACCCGAACATAAATACACTCACATCACCACAATAACACACACCTCACTGCATGTTCACACTAACGTCGGGGGGGGGGTTCACGCTCGCCAGGATGGCGAAACATCATCATCACCGGCGAAATGAAAGCCATGGCGGCGGAGAGAGGGAGGGAGAGTGCAGGGATGGAGGGAGCGACAGAGCAATATGGAGGAAGATAAGTGGAGCTGTGAGCCTGTCGAGTCACTATTTTCAGACGCTCTAAGTTGTTGCATTAAGTCTGGATTTTCATAGTAATGCAGCGAATGTTTTTTATCTGAATAAGTCGAGTGAAGCTGTGGACGAGTTTTTAAAATAAAAACTGTACCAGACTCTGGTTCATCGTCATTAGACGTGTCAACATTGATGTTTTCTACATGTGTAAATGAAGCTTCTAACTGTTGTGTAACCGGTTACATGAAGGGAATGTATGATCTCTGATCCAGATTCGATACGTACTAAACTGTATCCAACATAGCAGAACAATCACTTAATTTACTGTTCAATTGGACTATGAGCTGCACTGAAAATCCATGAATTCTCTCAAAAATCAACAGTGAACCTTAAAAATGATGGTTTTACTTACTGACTTCTAACCCATTTTATTTGATACATGGTGGTAAAAAATCTGTGAAGCCATTCCACAAGTCACTGTAGTACTACTCCATTAGTAACTATAGTATTACTCCACAAGTCATGATAATATTACACCGAGAGTAACCATAGCATTACTCTTCGAGTCACTGTAGTATTACTTCATGAGTCACCGTTGTATTCCTCCACAAGTGACAGTTATATTATTTTGCAAGTAGCCATAGTTTTACTCCACCAGTCACCGTAGTATTACTCCAAGGGAACTGAATATTACTACTATATTACTATCTGTTTTATTGCTCTGCAAGTCAATGTGGTATTAGTCTGGGATAAACCTTAGTACTGCTCTTTGAGTCACTGTAGTATTACTCCAAGAGTCACTGAATATTACTACGTGAGTAGCCGTTGTACTACTCTGTAAGTCACCGTCGTATTATTCACTGAGTCGACAAAGTATTACTCTGCGAGTCACTGTAGCATTACTCAGCAAGTAACTGTAGTATTACTCCATAATTGACAGGAAATGTTATTTCTGGTTTTATCAATTAAAATGTTTGTTTTTTTAATTGAAGTTTTACTTGGGATCTTGGGTCCTGTAAGTATTAAAGAGACAATGTCTTTGTTTTATCCAAAACAAATACATTTGGATTTTAGAACTTTAAAATGTCTTTATTTTGAAGCAATAATAACATTGATAACAAATTATTAAATAAAACAGAGCTGTCAAGACACGTATTTATCACCTGTTTCTTTTGCTATGCAAAAATGTGTAAGTAAGTAAACAAGTAAGTACTTTTTATCTGTAAAGATCTTTCACAGACCAGGGTCACAAAATGCTAAAACAACAAAACAATACACAGTTAAATACATAGATAGATTGATTTTATGTTCCAGTAGTTAACTGTCAAAATATTGATAATCTATAAAAAAGTATAACTACTCCAACACAGTATCCATATACGGTACTAATTTGTTGACATATATTTGTACACAGGAATAGATTTTGTTGCTTTGTTTTTGGCCGTCAGCCTCGGCTAGCATGCGTTAGCTTCTTAACGTAACTCAAGCGTGTTTGCTTGTGTAAGGATATGATAACTTTACTGTAATCGATCATTTACATTTAACACACATTTCAAATAATATCTTCATTAACTGATAATCTTTCATATTCAATTCATATTAAATAATCATTGCCTCTCTTTAGAATCCACTGGCTCAGCTACTCTTCAGGTCAGGTCGACACTTTCACTGAGAGATACAAAACAATCTGTAGATGGTGTCAGCCAGTCAAGGACAAGGACAGACATCTGCGTAAGTCAACTGATAAACAGATTCTCTCAACTGCAGTAACTTTCCACAACCACCACGTGGCACGGCCATCTTAGAAGACAAGTGTTTAGAGTATCGGACTAATCATACAAGCACAAAAGACTAGAGGTTTTTACCTGAATATATTTAAACTATAAAGATCCAACATTTCGTCAGAAGACATCTCTGCAATAGACCTCTGCTTGCTAAGAGCCAATGAAACATGTAAGTTGTGTCTCTGACTTTTGCATATTTCGCACATGAAGAAAACCAGCTCCAGATGCTGGACTTCACATCACTTCACTGGACTTCCGTCTCGTCCTCTCACGCCTCCGAGAAGCATCGATGGAATTCTTGTTGACTCGGAGTCGCTTCCGTCACTTCGGCCACATCGTCCACCGCAGTGTGAATAATTCAAGCGCCAACGTATCGTCGTGTGCGACGTCTGGGACCCGAGTTCGTGACGACGCTCGCCCGAGTGAGATTCATGTCTGTGATGGATCCGACAACATCATCTGTTTATGTGGGTCCATGACTGTCGTTCACCGAACTGCAGCAGAGAAACACGTTTTACTCTCAGGGAAATCATGCTTGATATTTACATGAAATTAGTTTTTGAATTATTAATTGTTTTAATCATCGGTTTTATGTCATTTACAAGACAATTAATAAATGGAGCAAAAGAAAAAGGTAACAGAACTTTCACAGAACTAATACTTACTTTTTGTTATTATTTATTAATTAGCAAATCATTTTTTAATTAAGACATATCTTGGGGTGTAAATGTTTTAGTTTTTGTTTTCATTTTACGAATCAATTAAATATAGTCAGTCATTTATAACATGAAAATATTTATATGAAATCGACAAAACATATAAAAGACTATTTTTTCACCAAGTTATTGGTCCTTTTTATACATAAGATAATGAAGAGAAGAAAACCGTTATAAGCTCCGCCCACTGAGTGTAGCGCTATTTGATTGGATCAGACGAGTGTCAATCAAAACAGTTGATTTGGTGTTTGAAGTGAAAGCGTCATCAAGGTTGTGTTATCAACTCATGTTAGGAATTAAAAGTTATTTAACGTCTGCAAATTTTTTAAGTTCACACACACACTTTACTTTTATAACTCGTTTCCTGCCTGAACCGTCACATCAACATCATGATACTGACAAAATAGAAATGAATTCTGTTTTAGTGACGTGGAAAATGATGACATGTGAAAAAATAACATCTGCGGTCCTCGAGTTTTTATACTCAACATGATCCTGACTTCTAACCCGTTACTCCTTAGTATTACTCAACGAGTCACTTTAGTATTACTCCGTGAGTCACTGTAGTATTACTTAGCGAGTCACCGTATTATTACTCCACAATTCACCATTGTATTACTCTGTGAGTCACTGTAGTATTACTCCACAAGTCATGATAATATTACTCCGAGAGTAACCGTACTATTAATCTTCGAGTCACTGTAGTATTACTGCATCAGTCAACGTAGTATAACTCCATAAGTGACAGTAATATTATTCCGCAATTAGCCTTAGTATTACTCCACCAGTCACCGTAGTATTACTCCAAGAGTCACTGAATATTACCACATGAGTAGCCGTTGTATTGCTTTGCGAGTCAATGTAGTATTACTCCAAGATAAATCTTAGTACTACTCTTAGAGTCACCGTAGTATTATTCACTGAGCCGACAAAGTATTTCTCAACGAGTCACTGTAGTATTACCTCATTAGTAACTATAGTATTACTCCATGAGTCACTGTAGTATTACTTAGCGAATCACTGTATTATTACTCCACTAGTCAAGTGTATTACTCTGTGTGTCAGCGTAGTATTATTCACAGAGTCGACAAAGTATTTCTAAGTGTGTAACTGTAGTAATACACCAAAAGTCCTGATAATATTACTCCGAGAGTAAACGTAGTATTACTCCAAATTTGACAGTACATTTTATTCCTGCATCTGCAGTCCTAGAGTTTTTATCTTCAATATGATCCTGAAGAACTTAAAAATGAAACACAAATAGGACTTGTATGATAAAGTACATTAGTGTACATTAAAGTGTAGCCGTCGTATGAAAAGCTTGACAGTCGGTGAGATGACGACGAGGACGGAGCTCTTGATGGAGCCACAGATGGAGGGAAGGAAGCTGCAGCAGGACGAGGGAAGTCGCCACAGATAAAGGATGTAAGTACGGTGTTACAGATGCTGCAGATTGACAGATCGGTACTTAAGCCCGGTGACGCCGGAGAGCATCAGAACCATCAGGAGCAAGACAGCGCATACATTTGTGAAGCATGTGAGAGCAGTGAAGGGCCCAGATGAGTGTTTTCTATCTTGTATTCAAGGTGAGAGCGACGTTACATCAGCGCTCTCCACCTGCTGCCGACGGACGGACGGACGAGTGCAGGGAAGACGAGCGAATGAGAGAGGATGAGAGGAAGAGAGGAAGAGAGGGAGGGAAGATGGAGAGAGTTCAGGGAACAAAAGAGGTGAAGAAGACGATCTCAAAACCAACAAAATGAATAAAACCTTAACATAAAATGTTTACATTCACTGAAATATCTAAAAAAAAACAACTAAATGAATATGAACAAAGTCTCCTGTCATGTTTAAATCAAACAAATCTACATCAAAGATTTAGTTTTTGTGTAGTTTAAAGACCCAAACTGTGGTGTCCGGGAATGAGATGCGGCGCGGTGTTGTTCACACACACGTTTGTTTAGAGAATTTAGAGAATTGTCTAGAACCCCAAGTGTCCATATCACTAAAACAAACAAAGAGAGAGTCAGGGAAAAACACAAGTTAATAAACACATGCTAATAAACACACGCTAATAAACACATGCTAATAAACAAACAAAGAGAGCGTCAGGAAAAAAAACACGCTAATAAACACATACTAATAAACACACGCTAATAAACACATGCTAATAAACAAACAAAGAGAGCGTCAGGGAAAAACACACGCTAATAAACACACACTAATAAACACACGCTAATAAACACACACTAATAAACACACGCTAATAAACACACACTAATAAACACACGCTAATAAACACATGCTAATAAACACACGCTAATAAACACATGCTAATAAACAAACAAAGAGAGCGTCAGGGAAAAACACACGCTAATAAACACACACTAATAAATACACGCTAATAAACACACACTAATAAACACACGCTAATAAACACATGCTAATAAATAAACAAAGAGAGCGTCAGGGAAAAACACACCTAATAAACACAACTAAATAAACATCTAATAAACACACACAATAAACAAACTAATAAACACATGCTAATAAACACATGCTAATAAACCCACGCTAATAAACACATGCTAATAAACACACACTAATAAACACACGCTAATAAACACATGCTAATAAACAAACGCTAATAAACACATGCTAATAAACACACACTAATAAACACACACTAATAAACACACACTAATAAACACACGCTAATAAACAACAATAAAAGAGCGTCAGGGAAAAACACACGCTAATAAACACACACTAAATAACACATGCTAATAAACACACACTAATAAACAAACGCTAATAAACATATGCTAATAAATAAAAAAAGGGAGCGTCAGGGAAAAACACAGGCTAATAAACACACACTAAATAACACACGCTAATAAACACAGGCTAATAAACACATGCTAATAAACACAGGCTAATAAACACAGGCTAATAAACACATGCTAAAAAACACAGGCTAATAAACACATGCTAATAAACACAGGCTAATAAACACATGCTAATAAACACAGGCTAATAAACACATGCTAATAAACAAGTAACAAAGACATGTTAATAAACACAGGCTAATAAACACATGCTAATAAACACAGCTAAAAAACATCTAATAAACACAGGCTAATAAACACATGCTAATAAACACAGGCTAATAAACACATGCTAATAAACACAGGCTAATAAACACATGCTAATAAACACAGGCTAACAAAGACATGTTAATAAACACGTGCTAATAAACAACCAAGCGGAGGCACAGGCACTAAGGAAACTAAGAACAACAAAAAGAACAAATCCAGAAAGTCGAACTGAAGGAGAATAAAAAGGTGACGTAACATGTAGGGATAAAATCTGGCGCATCTTTACATTTTCTGCTTATGAGTTTGTTTTTTTTATAAAAAATGATTTGTAGTTCAGAAAGTTTACTTTGACCGAAACATATTGACTTTTATATGTCAGTGGTTGTCGAATAAAACACTAAAATAATCTCTGATATTTACAAAAGAAAAGAAAATCTCCTGCAGCTTTGAAAGCAAACAAATCTTTATCTATCACTTAGTTTTTAGTTTAGTTTCAAGTTTAAATATCAAAACCATGTAAGAAATACTGTCACTTTTGAATTTTTGGTTAGTATAGTTTATTGTTGACATATTTCTGATTTTGTATTTTTTAATTAAATTGATTAGTTCTCTTTAGTTTTCCATGTTAATAATTATAGTAATAATCATATTGCGAAAAAGCACTTGCAGACCTCTGCCAAGCAGCTCGATTCTTTTTTTTCTCCAGTCGCTTCCTTGTCTCTTTATCTTTATGAATGTTGTTGTTTATATTGAAAATGTCTCGAGTCACTTTGTTCACAGTTGGCGAAGAACAAAGTAAAATAGACAAATATATAACATATTGTTTTGACACCAGTGAGAACAAGCTACGTTGTAACTTTCTCTGGAATTCTGGGAGATGGAGTTTCTTCCGTTGCTGTTGAGTTTTCATTGATGTTTTGAGCTGAGCCAGAGGCGTCAAAAGTCTGTCAGGAAGAATGATCTTGAGCCGTCAAACTTTGGATCATGATTCGTCGAAGACGCTGGTGTTTCGTGACGATGGAGGAGAATTTTTGATCAGTTCGTGATGCAACACAACAAAACCTCTGCAACAGTGTCTGTTCTGAGCGACTCAATCTTATTACGCTCGTCCTGGAATAGCTTTTCATATTCTTTAGGCTTTGATCGCGAGAAGAATCCACACGCCTTTCACTCTGGAAATTGAAAATGTAGCGCATCGTGTCAAACCTTTTCTCGTCGTACACCGACCAACGACAAGTCTTTTATGATTAGTTATAGTTAGTGACAAAGTAAACTAGTTGTTCTCTGTTTAAAGTGACAATCTGTAATTAAAAAAAAGAAAAATGATGGAAAGTTTGGCTGCAATACTTTAAAATGTCTTATGCGCCATTGCCAAATACAACATATACGTTTGACAATAAAGGATACATAAAAAAAAACCCTCTTTTAAGTATATATTCTTCCCGGAAACTACAACTGGACTGAAATTAGCATTTTGTACAAAAACATCTGAGTCTTAATAGCATTTTGACAAATATTTGTTGTATTTACTGACAATGTAAACTAGTTATTCTGTGATTTTAAAATGTTTTTTTTTAATGGAAAGTTTGTCTGCAATACTTTAAAATGTCTGATGCGCCATTGCCAAATACAACACATACGTTTGACAATACATGAAAAAAACCCTCTTGTAAGTATATGTATACTTTCCAACAACTTGATGCAACTTTAATTACAAAACTATTATATGATATTTTGACTGAAATGAATATTTTGTATAAAAAACATCCAAGACTTATTACATTTTGACAAATATTTGTTGTATTTACTAACAATGTAAACTAGTTATTCTGTGATTTTAAAATGTTTTTTTTTATGAAAAGTTTGTCTGTGATACTATAATATAAATGTCCGATGTGCCAAATACAAGATATATGTTTGACATTACAAGAAAAACTCTTGTTAGTACATATATACTTTCCAGGAACTCCAACTTGATGCAACTGGACTGAATGTTTAAAACCATCTGAATATATTTGTTTACACACTTGAATTAGACTATACTTCAAAATGTCTGATGTGCCGTTGCCAAATACAAGATAAACGTTTGACCATACAAGAAAAAACTCTTGTTAGTACATATATATATTTTCCAGAAACTCCAACTTGATGCAACTGTAATAAATGTTTAAAACCATCTGAATATATTTGTTTAAATACTTGAATTAGACTAAACTTGTTAAAAAATACACATCCAATAAGTTTTAGGTACTTTATAAAAAATAAATCTTCTTTGATCTTTTTCTCTAAACTCTAAAAATATATATATATATATATATTTAAATCCTATTTCTCGCCACATCTCCAGCGTTGATGTTCAGACGCTGATCAAACTATTGTTATTTTCCTGCGACTTCTTTTCACGAAGAATAATCCTCGACATTTGGATCTTTTCTCGCCGAAGCTTTTCTCGATCAGAGTGAAGAAGCGAAAGAAAAAGAATGAATTGACTTTGATGTGTAATGGATTGTGTGATGTTGTGTAGTTGAACGTGTGCGACACCTTCACAGACGCCTTTGATGTTTCCTGTCGCATGTTGTGTCTTCTTTGTGCGTCGTCGATCCACGACGATAACGAGTGTGTTTAGATTCTTTGTGAGTTTTCCTGGAGAACTTAAGTACACAAAAGTACACAAACAAGAGTCAAACGATCGCACACATCAGTAGAAGTCAGCCTGGGTTTACTCCAGGTACTCCGGTTTCCTCCCATGGTTTAAAAAACATAGAGGTTGATTAAGAAGTTGTCTGTAGGTGTGTGTGTTTGTGTGTGCCTCTTTGTGTTATGTTGTGTGAGTCTGTGGGTGTGTTTAGGTTTCTGTTTGTGAGAGTGTATACATGTGTTTTAGGGTGTGTGTGTGAGTGCATGTTTGTGTTTCTTATGTCATTGTATGTATGTGTTGGTCTTCAGGTGTGTATACATGTGTTTTTGTGTTTGTTTGTTTGTGTTCCTGTGAGAGTGCATGAGTGTGTGTTAAGTTTTGTATATTTGCATGTAAGACAATGTGTGTTATTGTGCTTGTTCTGTGTGTGCGTTGTTTATTTGTGTGAGTTTCAGTGTGTGAGCATGTGTGTCTGTTTAGATTTTGGTGTGTGCGTTTGTGAGAGTATATGCATGCGTTATAGGTTGTGTGTGTGTGTTTGTGTGTGTGAGTGTTTGTTTTGGTTTCTTTATGTCATTGTATGTATGTGTTGGTCTGCAGTTGTGTATCTGTGTGTGTGTTTTAAGGTGTCTGTTAAGGTTTGTGTGTGAGAGGGTATGTGTGTTGTTGTGTTCATGTTAGAGTGTAGGAGTGTGTGTTAAGGTGTGTTTATTTGTGTGTAAGGTAATGTGTGTTTTTGTGCTTGTTTCCGCCTATGTTGTTTATTTGTGTGGTTTGTATTTATGGGTGTTTAGGTGTGTGTGTGCATGTGAAGGTATATGTGCGTCACTGTTTTTGTGTATGTGTTTCAGAGTTTATACATGTGTGTTTTGATGTATATGTTTATTATCACTTTTTGTTTGTGTGTGTGTAGGTTTGGTGTGTGTGTTCAGACGTCTGTTTGGGGTGTGTAGTCGTGAGAGTGCATGGGTTAAGGTGCTTGTGTGTATGCGAGTGTATATTTGTGTGTGTTGTGTCTGAGAGAAGCTGCGTCGCGTCACGAGCGCAGGAACCGCATGTGTTTGTTTCCGAAGCGGAGCTGCTGGTGTGTCACTCGTCGTCGTCACACTGAGAACTATCATCAGGTAGAGACTCGCGAAGCAAACGTCGCATCAGAATTCAAACACACGTCAGTCGCTTCATCATCGACACGTTTGACAGAAGATTGTTTTTCTTGTTCAGGCAACGACACGTTTTTAAATATTATCTGATTATTTTAAGAATGGGATAAATATAAATGCAATATAAATGTATTCGTTATATAGAGTAAAACTGTTGTTGTTTTTAACAGTTTAATTCAATCCTTTACATTTTAAAAGATCGATTTTTTTTAAATTATAATTATTTATTTGTTTTTACACATAGAGTATTATATTGAAATATAAATAATTCAAAAATAAATTTTCTAAATTCAATATTTTTTCATTCATAGTGTTTTTAATTCAATAAATAAATGTTATAATAGAGTCTCAGACTAAAGCAACAGAACTCAGAGCTACTGATCAAACTTTCAACCAATCATGCGACGCACAGACGATCATGTGACTGATGGATCCAGAAGTTCATTTTGAAAACGTTTTCTTTTAATTATATATAAATAAAAAAATCATTATATAAATGATTGAATGATTTAGTTTTGAACATTTGATATTTGAAATCCAAACATTGAATATTCTTCTAGAAATACTTCCAGGAGGAACATGAAGAGATGAAGTACACACAAGAGTGTTTGATGATAGAAGAGAGAGTGAGTGTGTTGTTTTCAGTTGTGTGTGTTTCAGTGTGTGTGTGTGATAGAGAGTGTGCATTAAGTTGTGTTTAAATGTGTGTGAGTTTAAGTATGTGTGTGTTTAAGTACGTGTGTGCTACGCTCACACACACAGACAAACACACACTGAAGCACACACACCTTCTGCTCATGTGTGCGACGCTGGTGAAGAGATGAACAGAACGGAAGTGAAGAGAAAGAAGAGAAAAGTGATGACACAGCGATATATGCAGAGCATGAGTGATGGAGACGAACAGACGAGAGGAACGATGTGAAGGTTCTTGAATTATTCCTGCAGGAAAAAGCAAGATCGCACACTTTGAATGCATCTTGATTAAAGTGTGTGTCTGTGTGTGTGTGAGTGTGTGTCCGTGTGTGTGTGTGTGTGTCCATGTGTGTGTGTAAACACTAAGCATCAGAGTTCAAGGCTGAGCCTGCATAGATCACATCCCAATCATCACATGATCGTCTCTGAATGCACACTCTCTATCTCACACACACACTGAAACACACATACACTCTCTATCTCACACACACACACACTGAAACACACATACACTCTCTATCTCACACACACACTGAAACACACATACACTCTCTATCTCACACACACACTGAAACACACATACACTCTCATATCTCACACACACACTGAAACACACATACACTCTCACACACACACTGAAACACACATACACTCTCTATCTCACACACACACTGAAACACACATACACTCTCTATCTCACACACACACTGAAACACACATACACTCTCTATCTCACACACACACTGAAACACACATACACTCTCTATCTCACACACACACTGAAACACACATACACTCTCTATCTCACACACACACTGAAACACACATACACTCTCTATCTCACACACACACTGAAACACACATACACTCTCTATCTCACACACACACTGAAACACACACACACTCTCATCTCTATCTCACACACACACTGAAACACACATACACTCTCTATCTCACACACACACTGAAACACACATACACTCTCTATCTCACACACACACACACTGAAACACACATACACTCTCTATCTCACACACACACACACACTGAAACACACATACACTCTCTATCTCAAACACACACTGAAACACACATACACTCTCTATCTCACACACACACTGAAACACACATACACTCTCTATCTCAAACACACACAAGGTGTGTAGGTGTGTTTTATTGTGTGCGTTAGAGATAGAGAGTGTATGTGTGTTGTATTGTGTGTGCGTGTGAGATAGAGAGTGTATGTGTTTTTTAGTGTATGTGTGTGAAAGGGAGTGCGCATTTGGTTGTGTGTGTATGTTTAGGTGTGTGTATTAAAATGTGCGTGTGTTGAAGTGCATGTGTGTTAAAGTGCATGTGTGTTTTAGTGTGTGTGTGAGAGTGTTTCTTGTGTAAAGTAACTTTTCCAGTGCGATCTGTTTTTCTCCTTCATACTTTATATATGTATATACACTGTATATATACATATTTTTAGTATTTGTTGTTCGTTAATTGTGTTTACTTTGAGTCGACAACACCTGCCAATAAAGACAATAAAGACATTCAAATCTAATGTAATCTAATGTAATCTACAATCGAATCGAATCGAATCGAATCTAATCAAATCGACTCGAATCTAATCTAATATTATTGTATATTATATTATATATATATTTATACGAAACAATTCTTAATGTAATAATGAAATGTTTTTATTCTCAAACACAATATCACATAAATCAATTATACTCAAAATATTTGAATAGAAGTTAAAATGAAACTTGAGAAAATCTCTGTCGGTTCCTTCAAAGCCTTTAAAAAAGTATTTCTGAAGAGTCAGCATCGAAGGTGAAGATGAACGTCTGCTGCGTCTTCATGACATTTTCACAGGAACCTCTTAATGTCACCAGGATGGATTTTCTTCAGGAGACGTTTCTTCCGACGCTGCAGAGAAACATGTTTGAGTCATTATCTGCTTGTGCGACACATTCTACTGAGGTCACGACACATTCTGCTGAGGTCACGACACATTCTACTGAGGTCACGACACATTCTACTGAGGTCACGACACATTCTACTGAGGTCACGACACATTCTACTGAGGTCACGACACATTCTACTGAGGTCACGACACATTCTACTGAGGTCACGACACATTCTACTGAGGTCACGACACATTCTACTGAGGTCACGACACATTCTACTGAGGTCACGACACATTCTACTGAGTCCACGCACACATTCTACTGAGGTCACGAACACATTCTACTGAGGTCACGACACATTCTACTGAGGTCACGACACATTCTACTGAGGTCACGAACACTACATTCTACTGAGGTCACACACATTCTACTGAGAACCCGAGCACATTCTACTGAGGTCACGACACATTCTACTGAGGTCACGACACATTCTACTGAGGTCACGACACATTCTACTGAGGTCACGACACATTCTACTGAGGTCACGACACATTCTACTGAGGTCACGACACATTCTACTGAGGTCACGACACATTCTACTGAGGTCACGACACATTCTACTGAGGTCACTACACATTCTACTGAGGTCACGACACATTCTACTGAGGTCACGACACATTCTACTGAGGTCACGACACATTCTACTGAGGTCACGACACATTCTACTGAGGTCACGACACATTCTACTGAGGTCACGACACATTCTACTGAGGTCACGACACATTCTACTGAGGTCACGACACATTCTACTGAGGTCACTGAGGTCACGACACATTCTACTGAGGTCACGACACATTCTACTGAGGTCACGACACATTCTACTGAGGTCACGACACATTCTACTGAGGTCACGACACATTCTACTGAGGTCACGACACATTCTACTGAGGTCACGACACATTCTACTGAGGTCACGACACATTCTACTGAGGTCACGACACATTCTACTGAGGTCACGACACATTCTACTGAGGTCACGACACATTCTACTGAGGTCACGACACATTCTACTGAGGTCACGACACATTCTACTGAGGTCACGACACATTCTACTGAGGTCACGACACATTCTACTGAGGTCACGACACATTCTACTGAGGTCACTGAGGTCACGACACATTCTACTGAGGTCACGACACATTCTACTGAGGTCACGACACATTCTACTGAGGTCACGACACATTCTACTGAGGTCACGACACATTCTACTGAGGTCACGACACATTCTACTGAGGTCACGAACATTCTACTGAGGTCACGACACATTCTACTGAGGTCACGACACATTCTACTGAGGTCACGACACATTCTACTGAGGTCACGACACATTCTACTGAGGTCACGACACATTCTACTGAGGTCACGACACATTCTACTGAGGTCACGACACATTCTACTGAGGTCACGACACATTCTACTGAGGTCACGACACATTCTACTGAGGTCACGACACATTCTACTGAGGTCACGACACATTCTACTGAGGTCACGACACATTCTACTGAGGTCACGACACATTCTACTGAGGTCACGACACATTCTACTGAGGTCACGACACATTCTACTGAGGTCACGACACATTCTACTGAGGTCACGACACATTCTACTGAGGTCACGACACATTCTACTGAGGTCACGACACATTCTACTGAGGTCACGACACATTCTACTGAGGTCACGACACATTCTACTGAGGTCACGACACATTCTACTGAGGTCACTACACATTCTACTGAGGTCACGACACATTCTACTGAGGGTCACGACACATTCTACTGAGGTCACGACACATTCTACTGAGGTCACGACACATTCTACTGAGGTCACGACACATTCTACTGAGGTCACGACACATTCTACTGAGGTCACGACACATTCTACTGAGGTCACGACACATTCTACTGAGGTCACGACACATTCTACTGAGGTCACGACACATTCTACTGAGGTCACGACACACATTCTACTGAGGTCACGACACATTCTACTGAGGTCACGACACATTCTACTGAGGTCACGACACATTCTACTGAGGTCACGACACATTCTACTGAGGTCACGACACATTCTACTGAGGTCACGACACATTCTACTGAGGTCACGACACATTCTACTGAGGTCACGACACATTCTACTGAGGTCACGACACATTCTACTGAGGTCACACATTCTACTGAGGTCACGACACATTCTACTGAGGCACACTCTACTGAGGTCACGACACATTCTACTGAGGTCACGACACATTCTACTGAGGTCACGACGCATTCTACTGTAGAATGCGTCGTGATACTAGTTGATGTTTAATGACACCAGAGTTGATACTAGTTGATGTTTAATGACACCAGAGTTGATACTAGTTGATGTTTAATGACACCAGAGTTGATACTAGTTGATGTTTAATGACACCAGAGTTGATACTAGTCGATGTTTAATGACACCAGAGTTGATACTAGTTGATGTTTAATGACACCAGAGATGATACTAGTTGATGTTTAATGACACCGGAGTTGATACTAGTTGATGTTTAATGACACCAGAGTTGATACTAGTTGATGTTTAATGACACCAGAGTTGATACTAGTTGATGTTTAATGACACCAGAGTTGATACTAGTTGATGTTTAATGACACCAGAGTTGATACTAGTTGATGTTTAATGACACCAGAGTTGATACTAGTTGATGTTAAATTACACCAGAGTTGATACTAGTTGATGTTTAATGACACCAGAGTTGATACTAGTTGATGTTAAATGACACCAGAGTTGATACTAGTTGATGTTTAATGACACCGGAGTTGATACTAGTTGATGTTTAATGACACCAGAGTTGATACTAGTTGATGTTAAATGACACCAGAGTTGATACTAGTTGATGTTTAATGACACCAGAGTTGATACTAGTTGGTGTTTAATGACACCAGAGTTGATACTAGTTGATGTTTAATGACACCAGAGTTGATACTAGTTGATGTTTAATGACACCAGAGTTGATACAAGTCGAACCTTTAACATGTTCATGAAAACAGGGCTCGTGGTAAATCCGCCCCCTAGAGTCTGAGCCGTGTAAAGACACGACGACACATTTCTTCTCCCACTCGCTCGAGTCCGTCACGAGCTTCAGACGTTCTCGTCGTCTTCTGCAGAAACTATAAAAAACAAGCGACACTTTTCTCCGGTAATTAAAGCCGATGATTCCGAGTCTGAGTGGGAGGTTTTTTAATTAACGCGACACAAAATCCAGCGAAACAAGTTCTCGCCTCAGAGAGTGTTTGGTTCAGGTTCATCTCTGACAGACCTGGACCATTGAAGTGGAGACACTCGTGTCATCAATCCAGGTCAGAAAAACCTTGGTGAACAACTCTGGTGTCATTAAACATCAACTAGTATCAACTCTGGTGTCATTAAACATCAACTAGTATCAACTCTGGTGTCATTAAACATCAACTAGTATCAACTCTGGTTTCATTAAACATCAACTAGAATCAACTCTGGTGTCATTAAACATCAACTAGTATCAACTCTGGTGTCATTAAACATCAACTAGTATCAACTCTGGTGTCATTAAACATCAACTAGTATCAACTCTGGTGTCATTAAACATCAACTAGTATCAACTCTGGTGTCATTAAACATCAACTAGTATCAACTCTGGTGTCATTAAACATCAACTAGAATCAACTCTGGTGTCATTAAACATCAACTAGTATCAACTCTGGTGTCATTAAACATCAACTAGTATCAACTCTGGTGTCATTAAACATCAACTAGTATCAACTCTGGTGTCATTAAACATCAACTAGTATCAACTCTGGTGTCATTAAACATCAACTAGTATCAACTCTGGTGTCATTAAACATCAACTAGTATCAACTCTGGTGTCATTAAACATCAACTAGTATCAACTCTGATGTCATTAAACATCAACTAGTATCAACTCTGGTGTCATTAAACATCAACTAGTATCAACTCTGGTGTCATTAAACATCAACTAGAATCAACTCTGGTGTCATTAAACATCAACTAGTATCAACTCTGGTGTCATTAAACATCAACTAGTATCAACTCTGGTGTCATTAAACATCAACTAGTATCAACTCTGGTGTCATTAAACATCAACTAGTATCAACTCTGGTGTCATTAAACATCAACTAGTATCAACTCTGGTGTCATTAAACATCAACTAGTATCAACTCTGGTGTCATTAAACATCAACTAGAATCAACTCTGGTGTCATTAAACATCAACTAGTATCAACTCTGGTGTCATTAAACATCAACTAGAATCAACTCTGGTGTCATTAAACATCAACTAGTATCAACTCTGGTGTCATTAAACATCAACTAGTATCAACTCTGGTGTCATTAAACATCAACTAGTATCAACTCTGGTGTCATTAAACATCAACTAGTATCAACTCTGGTGTCATTAAACATCAACTAGTATCAACTCTGGTGTCATTAAACATCAACTAGTATCAACTCTGGTGTCATCAAACATCAACTAGTATCAACTCTGGTGAAATTAAACATCAACTAGTATCAACTCTGGTGTCATTAAACATCAACTAGTATCAACTCTGGTGTCATTAAACATCAACTAGTATCAACTCTGGTGTCATTAAACATCAACTAGTATCAACTCTGGTGAAATTAAACATCAACTAGTATCAACTCTGGTGTCATTAAACATCAACTAGTATCAACTCTGGTGTCATTAAACATCAACTAGTATCAACTCTGGTGTCATTAAACATCAACTAGTATCAACTCTGGTGTCATTAAACATCAACTAGTATCAACTCTGGTGTCATTAAACATCAACTAGTATCAACTCTGGTGTCATTAAACATCAACTATTGATCAACTCTGGTGTCATTAAACATCAACTAGTATCAACTCTGGTGTCATTAAACATCAACTAGTATCAACTCTGGTGTCATTAAACATCAACTAGTATCAACTCTGGTGTCATTAAACATCAACTAGTATCAACTCTGGTGTCATTAAACATCAACTAGTATCAACTCTGGTGTCATTAAACATCAACTAATATCAACTCTGTTGTCATTAAACATCAACTAGTATCAACTCTGGTGTCATTAAACATCAACTAGTATCAACTCTGGTGTCATTAAACATCAACTAATATCAACTCTGTTGTCATTAAACATCAACTAGTATCAACTCTAGTATCATGTAGTGAATGTTCTTCAAGACGCAGTAACTTCTCATCATGACCATGTTTTACACTCATTACTTTATAAAGTTGCTCTGAAATCTGACCATTGATGATGAGCAGTGACAAACCTCCACGTTTGACCAATCAGAGTGGGTGTGGTTATGGTCAACAAGATTTCATCAAAAGGGTTTTCAGTGGGCGGAGCTTAAGATCATTTTCTAATGTCAATATTTAAATGAAAAGAGACTTTTTTACAAACATACACTGATGATACAATAGAGTCACACATCACAACAACACACACACACTGATGATACAATAGAGTCACACATCACAACAACACACACACACTGATGATACAATAGAGTCACACATCACAACAACACACACATACTGATGATACATAGAGTCACAATCACAACAACCACGATGATACAATAGAGTCACACATCACAACACACACACACTGATGATACAATAGAGTCACACATCACAACAACACACACACACACTGATGATACAATAGAGTCACACATCACAACAACACACACACACACTGATGATACAATAGAGTCACACATCACAACAACACACACACACTGATGATACAAAAAGTTAGACACACAGGTCCATGAATTAAACATTTCAGGACCAGGGACAGCGCTTTTCATTGAGTTCGAGTCGCACAAAACATGAATAAATAAGTTAATCTTCAAAACTAATCCTTTTTTTATGGCTTACAACCTCTATCAGTTGTCCTAGCTTCCCAGGGCAAGAGGCGGGACACCCTGAAAAGCTGGCTATTGTGTCAACCCGAGGAAAAACAAACACACAAACACATGGAGAAAACACAAACTCAACACATCAGCCAATCATCCATCCTTACTATGACATTCATCACTGTGACAAAAACTTAAACACAATAGGTTTTCAGTGAAAAACAGAGTAAAGTCAAGTCGCTGCGACATTTCTCTCGACGAGCAAACGTGTGTTTTATTCTAAACATTAAAGTCTTTCATCAGCGTGTCCTGATTAAGTCGCTGCAGCTGTTAAGATGTAGAAATAACTCTGCAGGAAAAGATCATCTTCAGAAACTTCAATCCTGTTAACCATAGTTTAAATACACTAAACCTCATGTTCCACTGAAAGTATTTCTGTGTATATTATATTTATACATGGAGAGGTTTTTGGTTCTACAACATATTTATTTTTATTTACAGGAGAAAGACCAGGAACATCTTCTCCACACTTGCTTTAAAAAACTCATTCTAACATGGAATTATACACACATTCCTGAGCAGTACTGCAGAAAATATTCATGTACGAGGAGCAGAAACTGTTCAGCGTCTGCTTCGATGCTGATTCCATGTTGGCAGCTTCTGTGGCTGTCAATCATCTCGTCACTGTCGCTCGCATCAGGCGGTGCAGGTGGAACGATGAGAACGTAATCTTTGAAGTGTTACACGTGACAATACTGATTCAATCTACTTGAAAAGAAGAAATACACTTCGTTCATCTCACAGAGAGAAATCAACATTTCTGGGGGTGTTTGTTTTTTGTAAAGAGAAATAGCAAATAAAAAAAATAAAAGAAAACACAAAAATACAATCTTGATGAAGTTCAAAATGAAAAAATCAAATGTTGACAAAATATAAAAATACAGCCTCATGCAAAAATTAAATTGAAAATGTAATTTTGACATTATACAAAATACAATCTTGACAAAATACGAACTACAATCTTTACACAGGTAAAAATACAATCTTGACACAGTACAGAATACAATCTTGACACAGGTTACAAAATACAATCTTGACACAGTACAAAATACAATCTTGACACAGTACAAAATACAATCTTGACACAGTAAAAAATACAATCTTGACACAGTACAAAATACAATCTTGACACAGTACAAAATACAATCTTGACACAGTACAAAATATAATCTTGACACAGTACAAAATACAATCTTGACACAGTACAAAATACACTCTTGACACAGTACAAAATACAATCTTGACACAGTAAAAAATACAATCTTGACACAGTGTAAAAAATACAATCTTGACACAGTACAAAATACAATCTTGACACAGTACAGAATACAATCTTGACACTGTAAAAACTACAATCTTGACACAGTAAAAAATACAATCTTGACACAGTAAAAAATACAATCTTGACACAGTACAAAATACAATCTTGACACAGTACAAAATACAATCTTGACACTGTAAAAACTACAATCTTGACACAGTAACAAAATACACTCTTGACACAGTACAAAATACAATCTTGACACTGTAAAAACTACAATCTTGACAGAGTAAAAAATACACTCTTGACACAGTACAAAATACAATCTTGACACAGTACAAAATATAATTTTGACACAGTACAAAATACACTCTTGACACAATAAAAAATACAATCTTAAAACAGTAAAAAATAAAATCTTGACAGAGTAAAAAATACAATCTTGACACAGTACAAAATACAATCTTGACACAGTACAAAATACAATCTTGACACAGTAAAAAATACAATCTTGACACAGTAAAAATACAATCTTGACACAGTAAAAAATACAATCTTGACACAGTACAAAATACAATCTTGACACAGTACAAAATACAATCTTGACACAGTACAAAATACAATCTTGACACAGTAACAAAACTACAATCTTGACAATTAAAAATACAATCTTGACACAGTACAAAATACAATCTTGACACAGTACAAAACACAAATCTTGACCTTGACACAGTACAAAATACAATCTTGACACAGTACAGAATACAATCTTGACACAGTACAAAATACAATCTTGACACAGTACAAAATACAATCTTGACACAGTACAAAATACAATCTTGACACAGTACAAAATACAATCTTGACACAGTACGAAATACAATCTTAAAACAGTACAAAATACAATCTTGACACAGTACAAATTCAAAGTACAAAATACAGAAAAACAATGTTGACCCAATACAAAATAAAAAAAATACAATCTTGATCATCGAATGTTGTTTCAGAAAGTAAAGAAGTAGAAACTCGTAGTAAAAGTATAAATCTATCCGAGAAGGTGTTTTTATCTAAAGCTAAAAAGTTCAGAAGAAGAAAAAAGCAGCAAAGCTCCCTCAGGGCTGATAAATGGACGAAGAAAACAGCTGCGGTTTAAAGTAAACAAGCAATTAACTCTCAGTCCATCGATTATATTGTCGGCCTAACCTGGTTTGATTGACCATTCATTCATCTCTTCACTAAGTGCTCACCAGAGTCCCGTGGTCTGTGGAGGCCTTTTCACCTTATCTTTACAAATAACTTTACTTAGTAGTACTTCTAGTGTTCGATCCTATGAGGATCATAAGAAGGTTTTTCTTGAGCTCTGAGTGAGGAAAATACTCTGATGGCTTTAATACCTTCAAAAATCAACAGTAGAAATAAAAATAATACAAATAAAATATTATTATAAAATATAACAACTTGGACTTGGGAGACAATATACTGTATTTGAATATAACAATAAATAAAACAATTATAATAGTAAAAGATGCAATGTGTGAGTGACTGTCTACTGTTACTCCAGGAGGCTTTGAAGTATTACTCTGGGCCGTGTACTACATGAAATCGGTTCGACGTCGGTAAATGAAACGAGGATGAATAAACAAGACACGCTTTTGAAAAAGATAAAAAGGACTGAAACACCTTCTAGCCTGAAAATAAGTTGAATAAAATAGAGTCCTGCGTTGGTGCTAACCTGCTCATTAGCCAAACACCAAAGTGCCAAAACTGTGGAGTTTCTAATAGAAAAATCATGAATTAAAAAATGTAGAAACTCATGAAACCTCTCGACAGTCGTAGCGACGCTCCTTCCTGCCCCCGGTGGACGTTTTCGGGAACATCCTTCTTGAAGATGTGGAGCTTTTTTCGACGACTTTAGCATCAGATCTTAAGCAGCGAAAGCTTTTGTTGTCGCTCTTTGATTAGTTTTACGATTCCCATGGTCCGTCCACAGGTGGTGAAACGTAAACAATTCTTGAACCGGGATGAATATCAAAGAGGTTGTTGAGCTTTTATCCAGGAGTGAAACAATGAGGATTTGGTTTCATGTTGATAAATAATGAACAAGGATATTGATGGGAAATGACTGAGCTGGTGTGTGTGTGTGTGTGTGTGTGTGTGTGTGTGTGTGTGTGTGTGTGTGTTATCACATTAACTGAACCACAAGTATTAACATGTTAAAAATTGCTTGGTTTGCAAATGACTTCTACCAGGTTTACTCCTATAAGCCGTCAGGAAGAACACTGTGCAGATGTTTGCTTTATTTAAGAGTCTAATTGATTCCTGTGTCAGGTTTTCAACTTTGTTCTTGTCTTGGAGTATAAAGATGCAACCGCTGTGTTTGGTCTCTCCTTGTACAAGTAAAATCCAAGTGACTCTGAAGCCGATGTCTTTGAGTTTCACTTCTAACTCAGTTTCATTAAAACATCTACACAATGTTCGGTTTTCCAACCAAAGACACTTTAGATTGTAAGTTATTCTGACTTTAATAAGTATTCCATGTATGTCTTGATTGATTCCTTAGAATTTTAAACCTCAAATGTCTCCAAATGACTCATAGCAGGTTTACTTAGATAAGACATCAAGAAGAAACTTTTGTATGCTATAACTTAACATGGAGTATAAAGATGCAACTGAAACCTTTCTCTCTCTGTATTTGATCTCCTTGTACAAGTAAAATCGCAGCGACTCTGAACCAGATGTCTTTGAGTTTCACTTCTACCTCAGTTTGCTTCCCTGGACAGAGATGATCAAGTCCAGCTAGGAAAGTCTCCAAATGTTTTTCAGTTTTCCTCCTTCATCCCACCCACTCCGAGTCGTTGTTGGAACAGTCATGTGACCCTGCGCCCACGCCAACCTCTCACACATATGTTACGCTGAGACAGGAAGCGGCAGAAACCGGTGGGCGCTTGTGTTGACTTAATTTCTACGAAAAACATCTTTGAATGTTCAGACATTCGTCTGCATTAGTTGCTTCAGTCGCCACGGAAATAGCTGATAGAACTGTTTTTCTCTCTTCTTTTTTTTTTTTTTACTCCGGCCTGGAAATCCTGCATTTAAATGAAGAATGATGAAGATCCTGTTTCCTCTCAGACCTTCAAGAAAGAGCAAAGATGAGGGAATGATGGGAAAAGCTGTTACTCGCCTGATCTTTCTGGAATAGATTCAAGTAAACATGAGTTTAGTTTCTAACATAGAAAAAAAACAATATAAAATCCAAATATCACCTCAGAAGCAACAAGTTTTGATGGTTTTAACATTTACTTCAGCAAAAGTTTGAACAAAATCCATTTTGGACTTAAATGTTTGCGAGTTGCTGATTCATAATCGTCTCATTAAATCAAGTTTTTCTAGAGCAGCTGAGCTTTTGTTCGTGAGCTAATTATTAACTTAGTAGACATGAATGATTTAGATCCTAAATGCTTCCTAAGTGGTTCACAAATACGACTGAAAGTGAAACTAATACCATCATGTTTCATTGAATCCCATTAATGATGGTTTTCCAACCAAAGACACTTTAGATTTTAAATTATTCTGCCTTAGAATTTAAAACTTCAAATGACATTGAAGGTTAGTAAATTGGATTTTATATCAAATTTTCCTGTGATGGTTTGTTCTTATGTTATAAAGTTATACAGAGCTTGGTTATAGAGTACTCTACGCTTTTTACGATGGTTTCTATGCTTCATTAAAGACTGTAGTTGATACTAGTGTTGCTTTTTCAGAAATAACTTAAGATGGAGTATAAAGATGCAACCAGAACAGTCCTTTCGCTTGAGAGGAAATCAAAATAACTATGAGTAAATTCTGTATTTGCTCTCCTTGTACAAGTAAAAACACGGTGACTCTGAACCAGATGTCTTTGAGTCTCAGTTCTTACTCAGTTTTTGGTTTTGAAACCAAAGACACTGTCGGTGCCAATAACCAGCTGATCGATCTACGTTGTCTGCACTTATTTTAGTTTTCAGGTTATTTTTTCTATGTTGTTTATTCATTTATTTCCGTGAGCAATAATAATAATAACACGAAAAATTATTTTTGGTCTTTGAGAATCTGTATCGACCAGATTTTTAAATTATTTTATTTTATTCGTACTTTTTTAAATGTATTGTTCTGACCTTATTCTGAATGAATTGTTCACAGAATCCGATCTTAGACTGGCGAACACTTAAGTTGTTATTTTCATTTCACTCTCTCCGGCAAAAAAGTCACTTTCCTTAGTAACTAGTTATTTGGAAAGTAACTAAAACCAGACATGACTTTGATATTGAAGGTCAAATAAAAGATGAGTAACAGTGATGTTTTCAATCATTTCAATACAAAGATTAAGGTCAAAAAGTGTTGTTTTTGAGTGACTTTCTATTGTCAAAAATTCAAAGTGACTTATTTCACTGACTTTCTATTATTTCCAGAAACAACAAAATCAATACAAAAATGCAAGATGATGAAATTCCCAAATAATCCGACAAGAATGATTTGTTTGAATCCCTGAACCCGTCGCGCTCGTCTTCCCTCTGTTTTGTCGGAGAGACGTGGATCTGGTGCAGACATGCTCCTGACATCAGGGGGGTCTCTCCACGCAACGACGAAACCTTCTCCTGCTTCCTTTGGTCTCTGAGAGCCGGAAGCCAGACCCGACCCACCACATCAAAGACCCTTTTGAGGAGCTTAATAAGCCGCGAGAACAAGCGATGGCGTCGTCTGAGGATGTGGAAGCGAAGATGAATTAATAAGGTCATTTGCAGAGGTAGTTTGAAAAGTTTGCTAAAAAAAAAAAGAAGGCTTTAATAAATAAGGAGGAGGTGGCGAGGCGGTTGCTCAAGGGCACTTCTATCACACGGATCCTCACCTTGCGAGTGTTTTATGTTACACATCTTTTTAACGTCACCTTTTATAATCCGCACGTTTGATGCAACTTGATGAACCTGGGATTTGATCTTTGAGGCTCAGAAATAAATCTTCTTCTCAGATTCAGGAAGAAGAAATAACTTGGAGTATAAAGATGCAACCGAAACAATTCTTGCTCTAGAGAGAGAATCGTAATAATGTAAGTAAGAAGACGTAAGATGATCAAAGTATTTTGACTTTAACTGGTGTTCTATGTATGTATACTAATATATAGTGGCGAAAAAAGCTGCTCTTGATGATTCTTTAGAATTTCATTTTTGGTTAAGCTTAAATTAAGCTTCAGGAAATTATGTCATATTAAATCTAACGATGGACAGAAAACAAAAATGAGTTCACTGACGAAATAACCAATTGGCAAAATTACACTGACCTTCAATAAATAATGAAAATGAGGAAAATATATGCGACATTTCAATGATACACAATATCAAACGAGATTTAATATAAAAATGTTTAAATTGTGACCTTTGTTCTTAACGTAACATGGTGTATAAAGATGCAACCAAAACAGTGATTTTTCTAGAGAGAAAATCGTAATAAATTATGTAAACTCTGTATTTGATCCTCTTGTACAAGTAAACTCGCGGTGACTCTGAACCTGTCTTTGAGTTTCATCTTAAACTCAGTTTTCGTTTCAACATCTACACCATGTTTGGTTTTCCGACCAAAGACACTTTAGATTTTAAGTTATTCTGACTTTAATTGGTGTTCCATGTATGTTCACTGACTAAATAACTAATTGGTACCATAACAATGATCATTAAATAATGAAAACTAAGAAAATATACTTGACATTTAAACGATACACAATATCACACGAGATTTAACATAAAAATGATCAAGTTTTGAACTTTGTTCTTGTCTCTTGGATAAGAAATAACGTAACATGGAGTATAAAGATGCGACCGAAACAATTCTTGCTCTAAAGAGAGAATCGGAAGAACTATATGTAAACTCTGTATTTCATCTCTTTGTACAAGTAAAATCGCAGTAACTCTGAACCAGATGTCTTTGAGTTTCAGTTTTAACTCAGTTTTTGTTTCAACATCTACACAATGTTTGGTTTTTCCGACCAAAGACACTTTAGATTTTAAATTATTTTGACTTTAATTAGTGTTCCATGTATGTCTTGATTGATTCTTTAGGATTTAATTTTTCGTTAAGCGTAAGTTAAGCTTCAGGAAACGATGTCAAATTGAAACTTACGATGGACAGGAAACCAAAAATGATTTCACTGACTAATTAACCAGTGGTACCATTACATTTACCTTCATTAAATAATGAAAACTAAGAAAATATACTTGACATTTAAACGATACACAATATCAAACGAGATTTAATATAAAAATGATCAAGTTTTGAACTTTGTTCTTGTCTCTTGGATAAGAAATAACGTAACATGGAGTATAAAGATGCGACCGAAACAATTCTTGCTCTAAAGAGAGAATCGGAAGAACTATATGTAAACTCTGTATTTCATCTCCTTGTACAAGTAAAATAGCAGTAACTCTGAACCAGATGTCTTTGAGTTTCAGTTTTAACTCAGTTTTCGTTTCAACATCTACACAATGTTTGGTTTTTGGACCAAAGACACTTTAGATTTTAAATGATTCTGTCTTTAATTAATATTCCATGTATGTCTTGATTGATTCTTTAGAATTTAATTTTTGGTTCAATTAAGCTTCTGGAAATGATGTCAAATTGAATCGATGGACAGGAAACCAAAAATGTGTCGCTGACACACTGAAGTAACTTATTGTTACCATTATATTGATCATTAAATAATGAACATCAAGTAAAAATACTTTCAACGATACACAATATCAAACGACAGTTCAAATAAAACTACTGTCAGGATTTATTGTAACATTTTCTCTCTTGATTTAAAGTAATAATTAATAGTAAAACTGCTTGAGTTCGTCAAAGGTTCATAGAAGTGAATATTCTCCTGGTATAGATTTTGCTCTTGAATGCACCACAGAATTCCCGACGTCATTGAACGCATCATTGCACAGCAGTGGAGTCGACAGATGAGGCCGAGGAGAGTTTAAAGGTTATTTTTTCTTTTCTTTTCTATTTTCAGAAAACGCTTCACAATGTTCAAGTGTTCAAAATAATAAGCAAAAGTCTCAAAACGGATTCTGTCGCAAATAACAAATATAAAAGAAAAATAAACTGAAATCCAGAAGATGGTGCAGCACGAAAATATTCACATGTATGAATTTAGGCACTTCTTTCGTTCATCCCAATCAACGCAGAATAAATCGCAGACTTGTTCTCTCTTTCCACTCATTTACATATTTAAATCATATTTTAATGAACCAGATTCTGTGATTTTTCTCTCCGTGATCAGAACGAACAAATGAAAACATGAATGAAAACTAGTTTAAATGTTTATATTCGTTCATTTAAACATTTCTGAAATTAACCACATACTTACATTTAAATAGTGCAGACGAGCTCCAGTGTAAATGTTTATATTTTACCTACGCAGTTATTAACGCAAATACTTTATTGACAGACGATCAGGGGCTTATTTGAGACATGAGTTTAACAAGGATTAATGTGAACATACACACTGATGACCTCAATTTTCAACTATAATCAAACAATTATCAACTAGAATCAAACAATTTTTCAACTGAAATCAAACAATTTTCAACTATAATCAAACAATTTTCAACTATAATCAAACAATTTTCAACTATAATCAAACAATTTTCAACTGTAATCAAACAATTTTCAACTGTAATCAAACAATTTTCAGCTAAAATCAAACAATTTTCAACTATAATCAAGCAATTTTCAACTATAATCAAACAATTTTCAACTGAAATCAAACAATTTTCAACTATAATCAATTTTTTTAAACTATAATCAAACAATTTTCAACTATAATCAAACAATTTTCAACTATAATCAAACACTTTTCAACTAGAATCAAACAATTTTCAACTATAATCAAACAATTTTCATCTATAATCAAACACTTTTCAACTGTAATCAAACAATTTTCAGCTAAAATCAAACAATTTTCAACTATAATCAAGCAATTTTCAACTATAATCAAACAATTTTCAACTGAAATCAAACAATTTTCAACTATAATCAATTTTTTTAAACTATAATCAAACAATTTTCAACTATAATCAAACAATTTTCAACTATAATCAAACAATTTTCAACTATAATCAAACAATTTTCAACTATAATCAAACAATTTTCAACTGTAATCAAACAATTTTTAACTGTAATCAAACAATTTTCAGCTAAAATCAAACAATTTTCAACTATAATCAAGCAATTTTCAACTATAATCAAACAATTTTCAACTGTAATCAAACAATTTTCAACTATAATCAATTTTTTTTAAACTATAATCAAACAATTTTCAACTATAATCAAACAATTTTCAACTATAATCAAACAATTTTCAACTAGAATCAAACAATTTTCAACTATAATCCAACAATTTTCATCTATAATCAACAATTTTCAACTATAATCAAACAATTTTCAACTATAATCAAACAATTTTCAACTATAATCCAACAATTTTCAACTGAAATCAAACAATTTTCAACTATAATCAAACAATTTTCAACTATAATCAAACAATTTTCAACTATAATCAAACAATTTTCAACTGAAATCAAACAATTTTCAACTATAATCAAACAATTTTCAACTATAATCCAACAATTTTCAACTATAATCAAACAATTTTCAACTGAAATCAAACAATTTTCAACTATAATCAAACAATTTTCAACTATAATCAAACAATTTTCAACTAGAATCAAACAATTTTCAACTGAAATCAAACAATTTTCAACTATAATCAAATTTTTTAAACTATAATCCAACAATTTTCAACTAGAATCCAACAATTTTCAACTAGAATCCAACAATCTTCAACTATAAGTATGTTTGTTGAGCCTAAACCCTCTCAGTACACGAGGCTCGTGACTACAATCTTCCTCTAGTTCCACTCAAGCTCCTAGTGATGGATTTAACTGGTAGGTGTTTGTTGAAAAACACGTCACAGTGACTGTAAAAGAAGCTTTTCTTTCTCTCTTGAACATGTGATATTGTATCAACCCTTGATTTGTCGTGACCTTCTTGAACGCAGGACTGGAGGTCCGGGAGCAGCTGGTCCTCCTGCAGATGATTAATTGATGGCGTTTAACAAAATGATCCATCAGCACATAAGTTATTTGACAATAACTCTGCTCCAGTCGGGTTGATTAATCACAGCCAAATAAACCTCCCGCTGAGCCGCCGTTAATTGGCGCGAAGGGACGAGTCCGCGGATGAAAAGGATTCGCGGCGGATGAAAGAAAGTGACTTGATGATGGTGTGAAGGAGGAGAAGCAGGAAGAAGAGAGAGAAACGTTAATTGAATCCAGACGTGAGGAGTCTCTCCACTAAATTACTTTTTTTATCTTTTATCTTTATCATAAAAGATAAGTGTGTGTTTGTTGTTGTGATGTGTGACTCTATTGTATCATCAGTGTGTGTGTTTGTTGTTGTGATGTGTGACTCTATTGTATCATCAGTGTGTGTTTGTTGTTGTGATGTGTGACTCTATTGTATCATCAGTGTGTGTTTGTTGTTGTGATGTGTGACTCTATTGTATCATCAGTGTGTGTGTTGTTGTGATGTGTGACTCTATTGTATCATCAGTGTGTGTTTGTTGTTGTGATGTGTGACTCTATTGTATCATCAGTGTGTGTGTGTTGTTGTGATGTGTGACTCTATTGTATCAACAGTGTGTGAGTTGTTGTGATGTTTGACTCTATTGTATCAACAGTGTGTGTGTTGTTGTGATGTGTGACTCTATTGTATCATCAGTGTGTGTGCTGTTGTGATGTGTGACTCTATTGTATCATCAGTGTGTGTGTGTTGTAGTGATGTGTGACTCTATTGTATCATCAGTGTGTGTTTGTACAAAACTCTCTTTTCATTTAAATATTGACATTAGAAAATGATCTTAAGCTCCGCCCACTGAAAACACTTTGTTGTTCTGGAGATGAAATCTTGTTGACCATAACAACACCCACTCTGCTGTGATTGGTCAAGTGCGGAGGTTTGTTACCCTGCATCATTGATGGTCTCCAACCCCAAGGGACTCGTTGTATAAACAAAGCCTGATTACAGCTGTGAAGCCATTATTACATCATAATGGACTCTCGTAACCTCTTGTTCGTCCAGATTTCAGAGCAACTTTATAAAGTAATAAAGTGTAAAACATGGTCATGATGAGAAGTTACTGCGTCTTGAAGATTCACTTCATGTCAGAACAGTTGGAGTTAATGTTTCTTGACCTTTAAGAAATGTTTAGTTTTTACATTAAATCATTAGATTCACATCCTTTGCTCTGGACCTAAATGCTGGATTTTCCCTGGTCTTTAATCTTCTGAAGAAGATAAAAAGGAACATCGAAGCAAAGCATTTGTCATCAGAATCACAAACGTTTACCGTCATTGTTTCTCTTCTGAGCTTCACTCACTGAGCGTCTGTTGACAGATTGAATCGTGTTGTTGATTCAGGTCTAGACCAAGAAAACCAAGAGCTCGACGTCATTTAAGAGTCGACTTCCTCATGGAAGACTCTACTCTCGCACCTCTAATGCTGCCCATTATTACCATGACTTCTTGATCCTTCATGACGTCAGTCCTCACTTGGACCAGAGAGAGCTGGAGATGCTGACAAGAGTTGGATACCAGAGTGAACTCATGACAGCAGTGATGCAGGATCAGATGAAACTGAGCACAAACATTCCAAACATGTCTTTTTAAGTCAGAACTATGAGCCTCTTCATCATCAGAGAAATGATTCTTTAACAGGAGAAAATAACTTTTTATGGCAGTTTATCATTGTTCCTCATATACACACGATGGATAGAGTTCACATGACATTAACCGCTCGTCACATGACACACATAATGTTCACATTTTTTTTTTTAATCACATGACAACCATGATGTTCACATGACACATGTAATGTTCACATGACACACATAATGTTCACATGACATACATAATGTTCACATGACATAAATACATGTACACATGACACACATGACACACATCTTGTTCACATGACACACATAATGTTCACATGACATAAATACATGTACACATGACACAGATGACACACATCTTGTTCACATGACATACATAATGTTCACATGACACACATAATGTTCACATGACATAAATACATGTACACATGACACAGATGACACACATAATGTTCACATGACACACATAATGTTCACATGACATAAATACATGTACACATGATGTTCACATGACACACATAATGTTCACATGACACACATAATGTTCACATGACATAAATACATGTACACATGACACAGATGACACACATAATGTTCACATGACACACATAATGTTCACATGACATAAATACATGTACACATGACACAGATGACACACATAATGTTCACATGACACACATAATGTTCACATGACATAAATACATGTACACATGACACACATAATGTTCACATGACACACATAATGTTCACATGACATAAAAACATGTACACATGACACAGATGACACACATAATGTTCACATGACACACATAATATTCACATGACATAAATACATGTACACATGACACAGATGACACACATAATGTTCACATGACACACATAATGTTCACATGACACACATAATTTTCACATGACACACATAATGTTCACATGACATAAAAACATGTACACATGACACAGATGACACACATAATGTTCAAATGACACACATAATGTTCACATTATTATTTTTAAATCACATGACCCACAGCATGTTCACATGACAAAAATTATAAAACACATGACATAGATAATGTAATCACCATGTAACATCAACAATAAACAAAAAAATGATGTTTGATGTTTGGAAGATTAAAGTGAAGAAAGTGAAGAAGTGACTGAGAGACACGTTACGTCATAAACTCATGGTCAGAATTACAAGTCATTTAAACGTCTGCAAATGTTCTTTTATTTTGTCAACTCATGGCCGCACTTTACTTTTATCACTCGTCTCCTGCCCGACGGAGGCTCAGGTGGGTCGCTAACCCTAACCCTCCTCTGCACACACATGGAGTAGAAAACGAGTGAATAAATAAACGAAGCCATAAAATATATGTAAATGCGTTCAGTAGGTGTGAAGAGATATTCTGCCGCTGAAGAGGTCCCTCAATCAACCCCCGATGCATGATGGGAATAAATAACAGCACTTTGACCCGTATTGACTCCTCAGACTCAGGGGTGTATAATAGAACAATTACAACGACCTGATGACTGCGAATACATATTGATTCACAGAAAACAGGCTCTAGAAGGGAATCGTGCGCCTGTTTCCAAATTCATTTTCTGCAGTAAAAATCAATTGGATTTAACTTCTTCAACCTGCTGGAGCTCAAACTCTTCTGCGCCGAGGATTCATTGGACTGGTGTTTATTGCTTTCATTTGTCTAAAATGCCAGAGTTTCTGGGTCCGATCCAGTTTAATCCACTTTGGTGATATAATTTATGGCAATATTCACGGCCAGGAGTCTTAAATGCAAACAAGCCTCGATGACAAACACGGCCGCGGCACGAAGGACGAATACAACCGAAGGGACTTTCAAAGCAGCTTTTGAGGTTTTTACGACGCGTTAAAAATAGACGCGTTTATTTATTTCTATCGGGAAGACAGTAGAGTCTCAGGAACGTCGACCCGACGGCTCCGAGGAACGATTCGTTGATTGACTTGACGAGTGTCCGTAATGAAGATGTTTCCAGTTTAAGCTCCTCTCCGCTCAAGCTCTCGCACTCACACGCACACGCACACATTGGACCCGCAGACACCACGGACACACGGACACACACGGACACACATGGACACACACGGACACACACGGACACACACTCCTGGAGGGTGTGAAGTGACCGCGGTCGGAGGACGAGCGACCGGCGCCAGCGTCGGCGCTGACACTCGGATAATTACATGCCAATCTCAGGCCCTCGCCGTCGACACGGAGCCGCGAGACGTTTAGAGCGAAACACACAAACACACAAAAACACACACAAGCATGACATACTATTACTAGTAAATTCAACCCATATTGTATTTAAAATATCAACACTATGTCATGTTTGGGCAATTTTTTTAATTGCAGTTTGTTGCACTGTTGTCCACTGTAAACAACTGTTTGATTATAGTATAGTATAGTTGTAGTATTAAAAATTGTTTGATTCTAGTTGAAAATTGTTTGATTATAGTTGAAAATTGTTTGATTATAGTTGAAAATTGTTTGATTATAGTTGAAAATTGTTTGATTATAGTTGAAAATTGTTTGATTATAGTTGAAAATTGTTTGATTATAGTTGAAAATTGTTTGATTATAGTTGAAAATTGTTTGATTATAGTTGAAAATTGTTTGGTTATAGTTGAAAATTGTTTGATTATAGTTGAAAATTGTTTGATTATAGTTGAAAATTGTTTGATTATCGTTGAAAATTGTTTGATTACAGTTGAAAATTGTTTGATTATAGTTGAAAATCGTTGATTACAGTTGAAAATTGTTTGATTCTAGTTGAAAATTGTTTGATTCTAGTTGAAAATTGTTGATTCTAGTTGAAAATTGTTTGATTATAGTTGAAAATTGTTGATTGTAGTTGAAAATTGTTGGATTATAGTTGAAAATTGTTTGATTATAGTTGAAAATTGTTTGATTATAGTTGAAAATTGTTTGATTAAAGTTGAAAATTGAAAATTGTTTGATTATAGTTGAAAATTGTTTGATTATAGTTGAAAATTGTTTGATTATAGTTGAAAATTGTTTGATTATAATTGAAAAATGGTTTGACTGTAAAATTCTATGATTGTTTTTGAGTGATGTAAACAAATAAACATATTCAACTCAAAGTTACTGAAACCGATACAAAGAACGAGACGATATTTAACAATAAATCCAAAGATCCTCAAACCTTCAAAGCCACTTCAACTCTCGCCCCGAAGCGAAGAGTAGAAAAGTGAAGCTGAAGATCCCGATCGATCACGACAGTTCGATGGATGTTCTCCTTCACTCGCGGGATAAACCGATCATATGTTCTCCCTGGAAGACGCGAGCAGCAGGAAGACCCGGAGCAGCAGGTTCTAAATAAAGTGGTTTGAGGCCCTCGAGGTGAAGAGTTAAGCAGTGATTCATGAGCTCGCTCTTAATAGGACACCATTTGCTGAGCCGCGGCCAGGAAGCCACCGATCACGACGCAGAATAGAAGATGCTTCTCCGCTGATGAAGAGCAGGACGAGCCGCCGGGAACCATCGTGGCGGGAAACCAACACTCGGGGACTAAAGTGAGATAAAACCCGAAAGAGAAAGTGTCGGGAAAGTAACGAACGTTTCCAGAAAGTGGCTCCAAATATAAACTCAGAGGTTTTTTTTATTTCTCGGCCGAACATGGCGTCACTTGGATCGAAACCAACGGTTTAAAAGCTCGAAGATCCTCCTTCGATCGTTTATCCCTGAAGTGTCCGAAGCGTTTTAAACGAGGGACACGTTTGACTCGATGAAGACGAACCATGTGACCACGACTTCGCTCTCGCTCTGAACTTCAAAATAAAAGCTTCTGCACTTGTTGGTTTTTTCCTTTGATCTTGTTTTTACTGTTCTTGTTTTTTGACTTTTAAACACTTTTATTTATAGAGTTTAAAGAGACATTTAATCTGAGACACACTTTGAACATGTCAGTCATTTATTCTTCCTAGTAAACGACAGTAGACGACAGTAGACGACAGTAGACGACAGTAGACGACAGTAGATGACAGGAGACGACAGTAAATGACAGTAGACGACAGTAGACGACAGTAGACGACAGTAGATGACAGTAGATGACAGGAGACGACAGTAAACGACAGGAGACGACAGTAGACGACAGTAGACGACAGGAGACGACAGTAGACGACAGTAGACGACAGGAGAAGACGACAGTAAAGACGACAGTAAACGACAGTAAACGACAGTAGACGACAGTAGACGACAGTAAACGACAGTAAACGACAGTAGACGACAGTAAACGACAGTAAACGACAGTAGACGACAGTAGACGACAGTAGACGACAGTAAACGACAGTAGACGACAGTAAACGACAGTAGACGACAGTAGACGACAGTAAACGACAGTAGACGACAGTAGACGACAGTAGACGACAGTAGACGACAGTAGACGACAGGAACGACAGTAAACGACAAGACAGACGACAGTAGACGACAGTAGACGACAGTAGACGACAGTAGACGACAGTAAAGTAAACGACAGTAGACGACAGTAGACGACAGTAGACGAGTAAACGACAGTAGACGACAGTAAACGACAGTAGACGACAGTAAACGACAGTAGACGACAGTAAACGACAGTAGACGACAGTAGACGACAGTAAACGACAGTAGACGACAGTAAACGACAGTAAACGACAGTAGACGACAGTAGTAAACAAGGACGACAGTAAACGACAGTAGACGACAGTAAACGACAGTAGACGACAGTAGACGACAGTAGACGACAACGAGAGACGACAGTAGACGACAGTAGACGACAGTAAACGACAGTAGACGACAGTAGACGACAGTAAACGACAGTAGACGACAGTAAACGACAGTAAACGACAGACGACAGTAAACGACAGTAAACGACAGTAAACGACAGTAGACGACAGTAGACGACAATAGACAACAGGAGACGACAGTAAACGACAGTAGACGACAGTAAACGACAGTAGACGACAGTAGACGACAGGAGACGACAGTAGACGACAGTAAGACGACAGTAGACCGACAGTAGACGACAGTAGACGACAGTAGACGACAGTAACGACATACGTAAACGACAGTAAACGACAGTAGACGACGACAGTAGAGACGACAGTAGACGACAGTAGACGACAGTAAACGACAGTAGACGACAGTAGACGACAGTAGACGACAGTAGACGACAGTAGACGACAGTAGACGACAGTAGACGACAGTAAACGACAGTAAACGACAGTAGACGACAGTAGACGACAGTAGACGACAGTAAACGACAGTAGACGACAGTAGTAACGACAGTGAGACGACAGTAAACGACAGTAGACGACAGTAGACGACAGTAGACGACAGTAGACGACAGTAGACGACAGTAGACGACAGTAGACGACAGTAGACGACAGTAGACGACAGTAGACGACAGTAGACGACAGTAGACGACAGTAAACGACAGTAGACGACAGTAGACGACAGTAGACAACAGTAGACGACAGGAGACGACAGTAGACGACAGTAGACGACAGTAGACGACAGTAGACGACAGTAAACGACAGTAGACGACAGTAGACGACAGTAGACGACAAAAAAACGACAGTAGACGACAGGAGATAGACGACAGTAAACGACAGTAGACGACAGTAGACGACAGTAGACGACAGTAAACGACAGTAAACGACAGTAAACGACAGTAGACGACAGTAGACGACAGTAGACGACAGTAGACGACAGGAGACGACAGTAGGAGTTGAAAATTGTTGGATTATAGTTGAAAATTGTTTGATTACAGTTGAAAATTTCTTGAAAAACAAGCGTTTGACCTTCTTGTTTTTGCCAGTTTTATAGACTTTTCTTAACGATTAGGTTTTATGTTGGTGTGTCGGCAGCTGCACAGAAACAAGTGGTAAACGATGCGTTCAAGACCGTAGTAAAAACAACAGTGATGTGTAGATAAATACGAAAGAAGTAAATGTTACAGGACGTCTTGTGTCACAGAACGCTTCATTTAACTGTGTTAAAAAAAAACTTCTTTCATGTTTTCTTCTTGAAATCCCTCCCGGAATAAATCTAAAGTTCCACGAAGCTAATTTTCCAGTCCAGTCGTTCGCACCTTGTCTTTGCTCATTTACTGAGCACTTGACTGACTCTACGATCTCCGGTAGTTGTCAAGGTTTGTGCGAGTGTGAGGGTTATGAAGCTGCCTCAGAGGGAAGTGTTTTGTCAGTGCATGTGTCGAGGGTTGATGCAGACACTCCTGCTGAACTCATGACTACAAAGTAGAAACGACAAATCACCGTGTTTTAAAAAAAGGTTTAATTTATTCTATTATTAAGTGTTATTATTATTATTGTTACCTCTTCCTCGATGCTTCACAACCACGGGTCGAACTGGATCTTTTGTTGATTATTTTCATCAGCCAACTGCAGATAGACAGACATCACTTCTGTTCACCAGAGCTAACACAATTAGCCACCGATTAGCTAAACAGAAAGTACGGCTGCATGATATATCAAACAAAAATATTGATATCGCTATATTGTCACAATGATATGAATCGAAAACATGTGATAGTTTCACATTTTTTATTGTATAAATCAATCATTTCTTAAATGATCACTTCGATCAAACAGTGTCACGTTCTGTAAAGTTGACAATTTGTACTTCTATGTCTCGTTGTTGTTTACGTCTCCGTCCGTCTGTGAACTGTGCGGCGCAGCTTGCTAGGCTCGGTTGCTATGGCGATGCGGCTCAGTATATCCAGTGAAGTAATACTTACTTGTGATCTAGTCAAACACTAGTGATCCAGTGAAGTAATACTTACTTGTGATCTAGTCAAACACTAGTGATCCAGTGAAGTAATACTAACTTATGATCTAGTCAAACACAATATCCAGTGAAGTAATACTAACTTATGATCTAGTCAAACACTAGTGATCCAGTGAAGTAATACTAACTTATGATCTAGTCAAACACTAGTGATCCAGTGAAGTAATACTAACTTATGATCTAGTCAAACACTAGTGATCCAGTGAAGTAATACTAACTCATGATCTAGTCAAACACTAGTGATCCAGTGAAGTAATACTAACTTATGATCTAGTCAAACACTAGTGATCCAGTGAAGTAATACTAACTTATGATCTAGTCAAACACTAGTGATCCAGTGAAGTAATACTAACTTATGATCTAGTCAAACACTAGTGATCCAGTGAAGTAATACTAACTTATGATCTAGTCAAACACTAGTGATCCAGTGAAGTAATACTAACTTATGATCTAGTCAAACACTAGTGATCCAGTGAAGTAATACTAACTTATGATCTAGTCAAACACTAGTGATCCAGTGAAGTAATACTAACTTATGATCTAGTCAAACACTAGTGATCCAGTGAAGTAATACTAACTTATGATCTAGTCAAACACTAGTGAACCAGTGAAGTAATACTAACTTATGATCTAGTCAAACACTAGTGATCCAGTGAAGTAATACTAACTTATGATCTAGTCAAACACTAGTGATCCAGTCACTCGTCTCTTTCAACCTCCTTTGTTAAAGCAACATATTGTAAGAACTTTTCATCTCGTCTCAGTTGTTTTCTTATAAGATCGTGAACTTCCAAACAAACCTGTCCGTCTTCACCGTATGCTAACGAGCTAAGTTGTTAGCGTCATTTATAAAGTGTTATGTGTGCGTCTTCACCGTATGCTAACGAGCTAAGTTGCTAGCGTCATTTATAAAGTGTTATGTGTGCTCATATTTTTAGCGTCATTTATAATTTATTTGTTTCACCTATTAACAACTAGTTGTTAGCGTCATTTATAAAGTGTTATGTGTGCGTCTTCACCATATGCTAACAAGCTAAGTTGTTAGCATCATTTATAAAGTGTTATGTGTGTGTCTTCACCGTATGCTAAAGAGCTAAGTTGTTAGCGTCATTTATAAAGTGTTATGTGTGTGTGTACAAGGATTTATTATTGATTTGGTGATATCATGACGTGCCGGCGGCTCCTCTCTGATGTCGCTCAGTTTGGCGGGAAACCGATGCAAGTCCCGCGAGACTGAGCGCGGACTCCTGCTTTTGGCTGCATTTCTAAATTCAGGCCAATGGTGTCACCTAGTGGCGAAATATATGCACTAGGTTACGTTAACAAATTGTAAATTGTTTATTTTAAAATGTTCACAGTTCAACAATTTCTGTGGTCTTTTTTATTTTCCATATGAACTTGTTTGCATATTGTCATTCCCTGACATTGCTTCTCTATTCGCTGACGATGTTCTCTTCTCATGTGACCACGACGACCACCTGATCGTTCATTTGTCGAGTGTTGAGATACGATCGACTGCTGTCGTGGTGGTTACGGCACTTTGACTTGAGGAGTTGTGAGTTGAATTCCCAGTCTGGCACATTTTGCAAACGATTCTTGAATCAATTTTTATTGATTTACTAAGATTAGATTAGATTAGATTAGATTAGATTAGATTAGATTAGATTGACTGTATTAATCCCTCTGGAGCACTTCTTCGGGTAATTGGGTTTCCAGTTCACAGCAGACGATAGTTTCATAAGAACAAGAACAAGAACAAAGTGCAAATAAAAGGATGACAAAGTGCAAATATAAACAAAATAGATCAAAGGAAATCACACAAAGAAAAGGATACATAGATTAACATAGAGTAACATCATCCCTTCATTCTGCTCCTGCACATAAACTCAGTCTAAATATACAAATGATACAGTAAGTAAGTAAGTAAATAGTATTTATATAGCGCTTTTCTAGACCAGGATCACAAAGCGCTTAAACAATCAAAAAATACCCAATAAAATAAATTCTTAAAGGTCAAGACAACCCAGAGACAAGTAAGAGCCAGAATTTTCAAGTTCATCCTGAAAGAAACTGGCAGCCAGTGAAGAGTTTGAAGGAGAAATGTGAGTTCTTCTACTAGAGCAGCCAGTGAAGAGTTTGAAGGAGAAATGTGAGTTCTTCTACTAGCCCATAAGTTGAAGAGAATGTGAGTTCTTCTACTAGAGCAGCCAGTGAAGAGTTTGAAGGAGAAATGTGAGTTCTTCTACTAGAGCAGCCAGTGAAGAGTTTGAAGGAGAAATGTGAGTTCTTCTACTACAGCGGCTCAGAATTCTGGCTGCAGAGTTTTGTATGAACTGCAGGCGAGACGATCCTTCTGGTTTAGACATGAAAACAAACTGTTACAATAGTCCAGGCGAGAAGACAGTCTACTTTCAAGCTGCATTTCAATACTCTAGTGAAATGAGCTCCTTGGCAGGGGTATGTCTCAGTGTCTCAGCGATTCATTGAATCACTTCAAACATTCGAGTGCATCTCCACTCACCAGGAAACGAACTGGCGTTCGCCCTCCAGCCTGGACTCAAATGTCACGTCTGTCTGTTGCCTCGACTTCAGTTATCACGACTGCCGGGGCCTCGCGTCTGGTGTTACACGAGTGTCTGAGAGCAAAAACACGTTCAAACATGACACCCTGACATATGACAGAAGCCGGGGATCGTTTTGTTTTTTCTCCTCTCTTGACATTACTGGAACAAAAAAAACATTTATTCTTGTCGTTTTCTTGCCGTGCTAAAGCGACTGATCTGAAGTCAGTCTCTCTCTGCGGCAGCTCTATCCTCATTCAGAATCAATACGGGGAATTGGTCGGGCCGATCTTCAGGGACGGTTGAAATATGGGAAGGTGTGTGTATCATGGGACGCGGTATTGAGTCCGAGAGGCAGGAAGTGGGAAGAGTGAGCTTAGGCCGTGGCGTAATGGATTCCTGCCTCACAATCCTTCCTCTGACTCACTTTCCTCGTGTCCTTTTGCTCCGACCGGGGTTTGGAAATGACCTCAGCACTTCAGTCTTAAGACCTTAAGCTGTCTCATCTCTTTCCCTCCCTTGTCCTTCTAGTCATTTCTTTCTTCTCTACCTCTCTCTCTTTCTCACACTACTCGCCTCTCATCGCCTATTCCGTTCAAAGTCGCTTTTCTAGAGCCGTAGTTATGACTCGACGGCCTCTAAAAACGGGCAGAAATAAAATTAAATGTCTTTAACCTTCTCTCCCTGTGTTCAAGATTCTCTCGCTAAGTGACACGAACATAAACCTAAAGTACTTTCCAAACGCAACATCGTGTTGGAACATTAACGGGACGCAGAGAAATAGACTTTAAGATCTAGTTTGTCGATTCAGGGCACGAGTCTCCACGCTACCACGACCCACTCCATCCCAATCAAAGCGGTTATCATTCTACACGTGTAATCTCTAATAATAACAGCGTGAGGCGACGGGGACGGAGTCGTTCCATACGCTCGTACATTTATTAACTCTGATTGAGCTGCTTAATCATTTTCAAATCACCGTTAACTTCTCCTTCCACGTTGGGAAACGAAACAAACTCCTGCGTCGACAGGAATAACCAACGTGAGAGCATTTGAGCTCGGAGACGCATCGACGACCGTAATGGATTTCGCAGTCGGAGCTTTTTCCTTGTGGCTGACTTGGATGTTTTTTTATTGGCTTCTGAACATTGAAGTCAAAATCAATAAATGCAGACTTACAGGAAGAACGTCTCCACATGTAGCTTCCTCGAAGAAAGAGCTAATATTGTGGCTGGCGTTCATTAGGTGCGGTTATAAAGGCTAAATTCAAGTACATGAGGGGATTAGATTTCACAATATAGACGTTCGCGTCTTCTTCGTTCGGCATCTTATCCGAGGCGTGTTCATTACCTTGCTCCAGTTCATCGCTAACACACTTTTCACTCGCTAATTGGCTAAGCACCAATTAGCGTGATTCAGCTGCAGAGATATTTTGTTCGAAGCTAATGAGCGTTTCTCGATGTGCGGCGCTTGAACTTTGGCCTTCGCCTCGCGCGGCCGCCGTCTGGCCACGGGTGGCACTCGTCCTCGCTCATGGCATTGGTCAGAAGTTACGTACGGGAAACGGCGCTCATGTTCACCTCCACGCTTCGGCCAGCGAGTCTTTGACAGAGTCATCACTCTGACGCCGGGACCCCATAGAGCCACGGTGACCCCTTGACCCTCTTCCAGATGTCTCCCTCTGTGGGACTCCGGAGCCACCAGACATCCTGGTTAGAGAGAAAGATGGCCCGAGAGCCGGCTGAAGTGTGAAGCGTTTAGGCCTGAAGGATCTGTGAACCTGTTGGAGTGCAGGTTAAACTTGTAAATCGACGATGTTGAGGGATAAAATAAACACACTCCAGCTGAGATCATGACATGAGAGGATTTGTCAGATAAAATATAAAAAATGTTTTTCATGTTAGACACAAATGTGGACTAGAATTCATGGTAGAAGATGTTGACCCACTCGCCTGTTAAAGTTTAACACAACTTCTTTTGAGTTGCCATTAGATAAATACTGTATTCTTTCGGTATATAAAGCGCAGTATTATATAGTGTATATAGTACACAATGTTCACCGGATTCAAAGGGCATTAAAGGAAGTGGCTTCGTAGTGCCGAGGAACTATGTTGACCCAGGATTAGTTTGTGTCGACCAACATTACATACGCTCCGAAGTATATATTCGAGGATTGCAAGGGTTTTGGTGCATAATGACTGTGAAAAGAGTCAATAATAAACAGTCTTATCCAAAGCATAACTGACTTTTATTTGGAGTAACCCAGCGGCACCTAGTACCGCAGCGCCTAGTAGTAATGCCATCAGGCCTCATGGAGTAATAGCACGGTGCCTCGATGACTAATACTATGGTTCCTCACGGAGTAATAATAAGAACAGTAATACCACGGTCCATAGTTCACCAATGTTTGTGTGTCACATAAAATCTTTCCAGGTCAGTGAGTATGACTAGAAGTCTTACATCTGATTATAAGAAGCAACATCCACTTTTTGAAAGAATTATACCCCGAACAATATGGTAAAAAATATTATGGCAATCATTAGTTTTTGGCAAAAATATTGCAGACAATGTATGTCATCCACACCTCTGATCGAGATACTTCTTTCAAGATGCCATCACTCGGACGCCGTTGGTTCTGCTAATCTGGGTCGGGTCGCCGTTTGAGCAGAGAAGAACTGACCTTCCTCTGCCCGACTACATAGACATATTATTTTTTGGGAGGACCTGGGGTCAATCCTAGGCCAGCTGTGAGACCTCTAGTGTCCTGGGTCACCCCTCATGGTCTCCTAGCAGTGGGACATGCCTTGGACATCTCACCAGGGGGAGGCGTCCATGAGGTACTCTAACCAGATGTCCCAGACACCTTATCGTCCCACTACTAGTCATCAGCTCTACTCCGAGCCTCTCACGGATGTCCATGTTCCTCACCAGATCTTCTAGAGTGACCTCAAACTAATTTGTCACAAACGTTATTTATGGGAGTGATTACAGTATGTTTCAGATTTCAGAAAATGTTCTTCAGCCAAAAGAAAATGGTGACTTTGATTTAGTAGACGGGGGTAGTAGGGGAACATAAATCATGTGGCACAGATCCAGGCGTTGGTCAAAAACACCAGAGTGGTGTGTGATGAGGGCGTTTCCACGTTTATCTTCACCGACTCTCAAATGAAATGACGTTTCCCACTACATGTTGTTCTCGAGGAGAACAGACGTGGCAACAGAGAGCCGGAGTCGAGGACTCGGGATAATGGATGATGAGGATTAAAGCTGTGACTTGGATGAACAAGAGTTTTTCGCGAAAGCACTGGATGTAAGAGTGAGGAAATCAGTGAATGGCTTGAAAAGGAATTGCTGTGAAAGATCAGAGGCATGCGCTTGGCCACATTATGTGACTGGCATTACTTAAATGGTAATCTAGGAGACAAAATGTAGAATGAAGGGGACAGAGGGGGATAAAGGGCTAGAGACGGCGAGGAAAATCAAGCACTCTTTAGTACTGAATGTCAGTCCTCAGAGACACCGCTAAAGGAAAATGAACGCTAAAGGAGGGTGAATCTAGTCCATGCTACGCGACAGACTTCCCACTGAGTCTTTGCATTTTCATACATGTCTCCACCTGCCTGCTGTCGCGCTCTTGGGAGTTCGCCGTCGGATTCCTTTATTAATGGAGGCGTCGGTCCGTGGAGGGTTCAGGTCACGACAAACAGAAGGAAATGTGGCGCTTCAGGTCCAGATGGAGTTTGGCTAATACGTACACAGGAAGTGCGGCGCTGCCCTTTGAAACTGTGTGATCCTAATGCTTTCGTTGCTCCGTGACCTTCTCCATTTATTGAATCAGTTCACATCTGAGTGTCGAGCAGCTGTTGGGATGAGGATCGGCATCTGTAATGAGCCGCCGAGATCTCCGCCTTGGATCCACGGATTATTCCAGGGGGGCATGTGTGCCTCGAGTGAAAGGGACTTTCTTCAGGTGGATCATAGAAAGATTCCGCTTCGGATTGATCGTCTCGGCTTTGATTGGACACGGATAGAGCCCGGCGTGTCGATGAGATCCTGTTCTAGGAGCACCTTCTTATGACAAAGGGACAAGATTGGTTACGAATAAATGGCTTTTCTTAGAACCACAGCCTCTACTCGCCTGTAGCTGGATGACTTGGTGGTCACGGGTTCCATGATGAATTCTTTTGAGAACATGGCGCAAAGATTATCTTGTCCTGTATAACTAGATCCTGGCATACAAGGCATTGAAATGACACCGGGAACAAATAACTAAGGGTCAGGTTTTCCAAGATTCAATCTTCAGTCTTAAGGGTGTAAGAAGGCTCTTAAAATACAAGTGTTTTCTTAAGACATCAAAAACCTCATAACAGTGATGCCAAAGACCACTAAGTGCTTTTTATTCTTATTATTTTTTAATGCATGAATAATTTAATTTCAGTTACAATATAAAGTACTTAAATTATGTCCAATTATTACCATACACACTTCCACTCAACATTTTTTCACCACAAAATTTTAAACAAAGGAATAGGCTGATCCAAGACTTATTTTTGCCTTTTTTAATGCAATCTATGAAATAACCCAAAAAATCAATTATACAAAGCAGAAGAAAACACATGAATAAAAATAAATGTACTCTTAATTCTTAATTCTAATTCATTTCAGTTGTTTTACATTGTAATCCTTAAGTATTTTACCTTTCAATGTTTTTTTGAAACTCACCAGTTTTCTACACAATTTCCGTTCATCACTAATTCCAATCAATAATTTAGCTCCCAGTTAAAAAAAAGTTGAATCCACACAGAAAGACTTTCGTTCTTAGCTTCAAAATCATATTTCAAATGTTTTTATATGTACAATGTCAAAGAATTAAATTAAAGCCAGACTAAATAATATAGGTATTCGTGATAAGAAGCTTTATTAAGAACTCTTTTTTGGAGTTTCCATTTACTCTTATATCATAGCATCTGTGTACAGTTTGTCCTGCATGTATTTCCCTAAACCTCAACACAATATGACATATATGGCATTAAAAGTGATAAGTAAAATATACGCAGACATTTATTGTTCAACTTATCCCCTACGTTATAATTGTTAGAAAGTCCATACATTTTATTTGCTTTATCGGAGTGAATACCTAGAATTAATAAAGCATCATTGACGTACGTCGATCAGTTCAGCAAACGCTGAGTCTTGTTTCTTCCAGTCTCGTATATATTGATTTATTTCAGTGCATGAATAGAAAAGAGTGAGTTTATTGTTGTGTTACGGATGAATTAGACTCACAAAGATTATTTAAGCTTTAGCTTTTATTTCATTCATAGTAGTACTATCAACTCACTTAAAACTTAAACATGTAATTCAATAAATTGTGTCTTCATTAAGCATAGTTTGAAAAAGTGAAAGATATAAATAAACCTGCAATTGATCACTGAGTGTGTCAGCTCCATCTTACATTTCCTTCTTAGTGTAAGATCTTCCTTAGTGTTGGATTAAAATTGTTATATACTTTTATGTCATACTTAAATGAATGCTAAAAGAAAATCAAATATAAAGTACAATTTACCAAACAGGGTACCTGAAAGAACAATTTGGCCGGAAAAGACGACCTCCTGGGCGGGAAATTTGACTTAAATACAGCGAGCCTTCTAGCCCTCGGGACCATTCTGCCCGGGACTGTCAATCTGTGAATAAGAAGCTTGTATTTTGTTTGACTTGAGGCGGTGAATAAATGCGACCCAAACTTACTCTGGATTGTTCATTTTCCTCCACAAAATGAAGTATAAGATGAAGTGACGTCTTGTTTGATCCATTTCTTAGCTAAGAGTGACTCTTGGAAATGCATACGTCTATCACAGTGTTCTTAAGAGGCTGGTAGAAGATCGTAGTACTTCTGTAAAACATCGGCAAATATTAGCGAAGACAAGTGGCTACGACCAGAATAACTTACGAACCGTCATTACTTTTTCATGCTCCTCTTTTCTTCCATAAGATCGGTGTCTAATCTTCTTAACTTCAAGAGTTTTCCACTGAGGCTGAGAACGACTTCTGAAAAGATTAATAATTAAAGGATTACAGGCTAAAATTATTTAGGAATAATGAACGTAGAGGAGTCAAACATCCACCGCAGAAGATATTCAAAGGCAAACTGGTTTATGAAAGCAATCTGCTCGGCTTGTCTGGTACGGCGCGAGAGATGTAATGAATGCAGTGACCTACATGCTATTTCGCAGCTTCCATCTGAGACTTTATCTCCTCACACAGATAACCATTCAGAGAGGTCCGGCAAAATGTCGTCGCCATGGTGGGAAGTGTTGGCATCGGGATCCTCGCGCCTGATAACCCTGGGAACAATACCAGAAAGTTCAGTTGTCGGTTGTTGGGGAAAGAAAATTTGACCCTAAAGTTTTGATTTTTCGCCTGCTTCATGTTTTTAATCATCCAACTGTGAGGAACCAACACCAGACTTGTTTTGAACTGAAGAAGCTTCATAAAATTGGCTTGGATATGATGGGTCGTGTCTCTAAAACAGTTGCTCAAAGGTTATACAGCAGAGAGCGCCACCTAGTGGCTCTGAAACTGACCATCAATGCTTCATGAAGCTTGAATAACTCCAGTTAAACAAACCAATGCAAAATGTTACTTTTAATTTTTTGAGGAGCGGCAAAATTGAATAATAAAACTGTAAATGGTTGTTTATTCACAACAGTTGGAAAAATAATAATAAGACTAAAGGCATTTTTGAAAATGATTGAAAAAATGAAGCTTGTTGTGGTTTATGCTGGTAATATTATATATATTTATGTGATATTTTCTATACTCTGACACTTTTTAAAGCCTTGTTTTCAGACTGAAACATGTCTCTGAGAGTAATTGACCTAAAGTTCGCACTGAAAGAACAATATGTACAAATAAACGTATCAAGAGAGAACACGATGGATAATGAAAGTAAATAAAACTGAAAATGATCAGTTTTATTATGTACTTCAGGTGAGGTTTAGGGAAACCTTCAGTTATTTTATTCGAGCAGAATTCCTTATCATTATTTTAATGTAGGCATGAGTTCAGCGAGAACAAGTTATGTCACGAGTTGTTGTTTTGAGTATTGAATGTGTGATCATCTGAGACGACACAGAGTCGTCAAGTGTGTTCTGTCCCAGTAGCTGAGCCTCCATGATCATCAGAATCATGGAAGATCTAAACAACAGGCGTGAATATGCTGAGTCACGTGACCAGTTCACGAAAACTGTTTTGAAGAAGCGACACGGATGGTTCTTGTCGTCATGTTTCAGAAAAAGTCGCACTAGGATTTGAACGATGAACAACGAGGATGTGAATCTGACACAGGATTATATTTCAATCATCAGATTTCTGCAGAAAATAAGCTTCAATTAAAACACATTCAAAGCAGATTAAATATAATTTTTATTCTATTAAAAACTGGAATAGAAATCAAGCCGCTGACAAAAATGTACGATAGATTCCCTCCTTCTCAGCAACCCTTCCCAGTAACGGTGACCTGAAAAAAGCTCCCATGATGCTTTGCCGCCCAGCCAACCAATTACAGCTGACATCACTTTTGACATCGAAACATTTGAATATAGTAGCGACCAATCAGCCGTCACTACATAGAGAAATGTGTAGAAGGGCATCATGGGAGTTCTTTGGTTGTTGTAGTTTATCTACAGAGAGAAAAAAGACACACGACTACAACTTCATATAATATATTTCAATATCGATGTGAAGGTAATCAGCTGATTTTTTAAAAAGATTTCTTAATATAATCTTTGACCTTAATGTTCTCCAACATGAGTTTTGACATGTTTTATGTTTTGATTTAATCATAATCATTTAACTTAATAGTAAAATTATTTAAAGTATTTTTTCAGTGTATCTCTCGGTGAATCCGTGTTCAAATAAGAACCTGCAACACGGATCAGTGTCTAAGATCACGTATGAAGTCGACATGATGTCCTGAACTCACAGGACGTGACGTCATCAATCCGAGCGTCTCTTAAGCAGCCGAACGTTAACATATTCTCTCCGACAGACAACGAAAAACCTGCAAACACCTGCATCTTTTAATAAAGGCTTTATTGTCACCAGGATAATTGATATCAATCTTCCGACGTGTTGTTGCTGCAGTGAACGTCTCGTTTAATCACCGTCATATTTTATTCATGGAGTTTATGCTCTGGATTGTTTTTTCTCCGTCCGTAGCTTCCTTGACTGCGGAGCTGAAAACTCGAAGCATTTCTTGATCCGTTTCTCTGATGCTTCAGCAGATGTCGAGCACAACATGTCAGTGATTGTATGGATGGAGGCGAAGGGCCGGCGGATTTGTAGCAGGTGCTTTCTTGATGTAGACGAGTCATTGGACACGGAGGGAGATTTTATACAGTCATGCTTGTGTGTAGTGTGTGTGTGTGTGTGTGTGTGTGTGTGTGTGTGTGTGTGTGTGTGTGTGTGTGTGTGTGTGTGTGTGTGTGTGTGTGTGTGTGTGTGTGCGGGAGAGAGATCCATCTGTGTGTGGACACAGATCATTCAGCGGCCACCACCTGAAGCAGAGCATGAAGAAAATTTTAATCAAAGTTCCCTGGGAGCCCGAGCATGTGTGTGTGTGTGTGTGTGTGTGTGTGTGTGTGTGTGTGTGTGTGTGTGTGTGTGTGTGTGTGTGTGTGTGTGTTCATGTTTGCTGCAGGTGTACTACAATCAGTGGACGGGGAATTATGACAAAGTCTAGTCTCACAAGCGATGAAGAAGTAAATAGTCGTGTGTGACCCTCGATAGTTTTTTTTACAAGAAAATCTCAAGAGGTGACATATGGTCTGGTGTGCCGAGGAAAATGCTTACATTTCACCTGATTGCTGCTCTTTTAGAGCGATGGTTGGATTTAGCGATGGTTGGATTGCTGCTCTTTAAGAGCGATGGTTGGATTTAGCGATGGTTGGATTGCTGCTCTTTAAGAGCGATGGTTGGATATAGCGATGGTTGGATTGCTGCTCTTTAAGAGCAATGGTTGGATATAGCGATGGTTGGATTGATGCTCTTTAAGAGCGATGGTTGGATTTAGCGATGGTTGGATTGCTGCTCTTTAAGAGAGATGATTGGATTGATGCTCTTTAAGAGCGATGGTTGGATATAGCGATGGTTGGATTGCTGCTCTTTAAGAGAGATGGTTGGATTGATGCTCTTTAAGAGCGATGGTTGGATTGATGCTCTTTAAGAGCGATGGTTGGATTGATGCTCTTTAAGAGCGATGGTTGGATTGATGCTCTTTAAGAGCGATGGTTGGATTGCTGCTCTTTTAGAGCGATGGTTGGATTTAGCGATGGTTGGATTGCTGCTCTTTAAGAGCTATGGTTGGATTGCTGTTCTTTAAGAGAGATGGTTGGATTGATGCTCTTTAAGAGCGATGGTTGGATTGATGCTCTTTAAGAGCGATGGTTGGATTGATGCTCTTTAAGAGCGATGGTTGGATTGATGCTCTTTAAGAGTGATGGTTGGATTGATGCTCTTTAAGAGCGATGGTTGGATTGATGCTCTTTAAGAGTGATGGTTGGATTGATGCTCTTTAAGAGCGATGGTTGGATTGATGCTCTTTAAGAGCGATGGTTGGATTGATGCTCTTTAAGAACCGATGATTGGATTGATGCTCTTTAAGAGCGATGGTTGGATTGATGCTCTTTAAGAGCGATGGTTGGATTGATGCTCTTTAAGAGCGATGGTTGGATTGATGCTCTTTAAGAGCGATGGTTGGATTGATGCTCTTTAAGAGCGATGGTTGGATTGATGCTCTTTAAGAGCGATGGTTGGATTGATGCTCTTTAAGAGCGATGGTTGGATTGATGCTCTTTAAGAGCGATGGTTGGATTGATGCTCTTTAAGAGCGATGTTTGGATTGATGCTCTTTAAGAGCGATGGTTGGATTGATGCTCTTTAAGAGCGATGGTTGGATTGATGCTCTTTAAGAGCGGTGGTTGGATTGATGCTCTTTAAGAGCGATGGTTGGATTGATGCTCTTTAAGAGTGATGGTTGGATTGATGCTCTTTAAGAGCGATGGTTGGATTGATGCTCTTTAAGAGCGATGGTTGGATTGATGCTCTTTAAGAGTGATGGTTGGATTGATGCTCTTTAAGAGTGATGGTTGGATTGATGCTCTTTAAGAGCGATGGTTGGATTGATGCTCTTTAAGAGCGATGATTGGATTGATGCTCTTTAAGAGCGATGATTGGATTGATGCTCTTTAAGAGCGATGGTTGGATTGATGCTCTTTAAGAGCGATGGTTGGATTGATGCTCTTTAAGAGTGATGGTTGGATTGATGCTCTTTAAGAGCGATGGTTGGATTGCTGCTCTTTAAGATCAATGGTTGGATTGCTGCTCTTTAAGAGCAATGGTTGGATTGATGCTCTTTAAGAGCGATGGTTGGATTGATGCTCTTTAAGAGCGATGGTTGGATTGATGCTCTTTAAGAGCAATGGTTGGATTGATGCTCTTTAGTAGTGATGATTGGATTGATGCTCTTTAAGAGCGATGGTTGGATGATACAATAGAGTCACACATCACAACAACACACACACTGATGATACAATAGAGTCACACATCACAACAACACACACACACCGATGATACAATAGAGTCACACATCACAACAACACACACACACTGATGACACAATAGAGTCACACATCACAACAACACACACACTGATGACACAATAGAGTCACACATCACAACAACACACACACTGATGACACAATAGAGTCACACATCACAACAACACACACACTGATGATACAATAGAGTCACACATCACAACAACACACATACACTGATGATACAATAGAGTCACACATCACAACAACACACACTGATGATACAATAGAGTCACACATCACAACAACACACACTGATGATACAATAGACTCACATCACAACAACACACACACACTGATGACACAATAGAGTCACACATCACAACAACAACACACACTGATGATACAATAGAGTCACACATCACAACAACACACACACTGATGATACAATAGAGTCACACATCACAACAACACACACACTGATGATACAATACTCACACATCACAACAACAACATACACTGATGATACAATAGAGTCACACATTACAACAACACACACACTGATGATACAATAGAGTCACACATCACAACAACACACACACTGATGATAAAATAGAGTCACACATCACAACAACACACACACACTGATGACACAATAGAGTCACACATCACAACAACACACACACTGATGATACAATAGAGTCACACATCACAACAACACACACACACTGATGACACAATAGAGTCACACATCACAACAACACACACTCACAGATGATGCAATAGAGTCACACATCACAACAACACACACACTGATGATACAATAGAGTCACACATCACAACAACACACTAATAAAAGACTGTATTAAAGACACCAGTGTTGAAGAATGAATCTAAATGTTGTTCGATCTTTCATGACGTCTTCATCACAGTATTACACTGATGTTTAGATACTTCACTACAGTATTACACTGATGTCCAGATACTTCACTACAGTATTACACTGATGTTTAGATACTTCACTACAGTATTACGCTGATGTTCAGATACTTCACTACAGTAATACACTGATGTTCAGATACTTCACTACAGTATTACACTGATGTTCAGATACTTCACTACAGTAATACACTGATGTTCAGATACTTCACTACAGTATTACACTGATGTTCAGATACTTCACTACAGTAATACACTGATGTTCAGATACTTCACTACAGTATTACACTGATGTTCAGATACTTCACTACAGTATTACACTGATGTTCAGATACTTCAGTACATTAATACACTGATGTTCAGATACTTCACTACAGTATTACACTGATGTTCAGATACTTCACTACAGTAATACACTGATGTTCAGATACTTCACTACAGTAATACACTGATGTTCAGATACTTCACTACAGTAATACACTGATGTTCAGATACTTCACTACAGTATTACACTGATGTTCAGATACTTCACTACAGTATTACACTGATGTTCAGATACTTCACTACAGTATTACACTGTGTTCAGATACTTCACTACAGTATTACACTGATGTTCAGATACTTCACTACAGTAATACACTGATGTTCAGATACTTCACTACAGTATTACACTGATGTTCAGATACTTCACTACAGTATTACACTGATGTTCAGATACTTCACTACAGTAATACACTGATGTTCAGATACTTCACTACAGTATTACACTGATGTTCAGATACTTCACTACAGTAATACACTGATGTTCAGATACTTCACTACAGTATTACACTGATGTTCAGATACTTCACTACAGTATTACACTGATGTTCAGATACTTCACTACAGTATTACACTGATGTTCAGATACTTCACTACAGTAATACACTGATGTTCAGATACTTCACTACAGTATTAAACTGATGTTCAGATACTTCACTACAGTAACACACTGATGTTCAGATACTTCACTACAGTAATACACTGATGTTCAGATACTTCACTACAGTAATACACTGATGTTCAGATACTTCACTACAGTATTACACTGATGTTCAGATACTTCACTACAGTATTACATTGATGTTCAGATACTTCACTACAGTAATACACTGATGTTCAGATACTTCACTACAGTATTACACTGATGTTCAGATCTTCACTACATTCACATTTCAGATACTTCCTACAGTAATACACTGATGTTCAGATACTTCACTACAGTTTACACTGATGTTCAGATACTTCACTACAGTAATACACTGATGTTCAGATACTTCACTACAGTAATACACTGATGTTCAGATACTTCACTACAGTAATACACTGATTTCAGATACTTCACTACAGTAATACACTGATGTTCAGATACTTCACTACAGTATTACACTGATGTTCAGATACTTCACTACAGTAATACACTGATGTTCAGATACTTCACTACAGTATTACACTGATGTTCAGATACTTCACTACAGTATTACACTGATGTTCAGATACTTCACTACAGTATTACACTGATGTTCAGATACTTCACTCAAACGCTGCTAAAAAGAGGGAAAATAAAAAGTCCAGCAGATTTCAATAAAATGTTGTTTGCAGTGAAGGATGTTTTGTCGTCAGCAACAGTCAAGTTTTCTCGGGGCTTTATTTGACTTCCTCCCTCCGGGTCCAGTGAATGGAAGCATAGATCACAGCAACAGTTATGAGCAGCAGCAACGAGCATCAGCTTCACAGTTTTCAACCTCCAGAGTTTTCCTCCCAGAGAAGTTTCTCAGGTTTGAAATGCAAACATGAGAATAAATGTGTTTTAAAATGAGTGGCTCGTGTCCAAAGTATCCATTTAGCAAATAAAGTTGTTTTGTTGATACAACGTGAGGATGTTCTTGATACACCTTTGATCACTGTCTGGGTCTGTGTTAGAATGGTTCTCATCTTACCTTTCTGGGCAGTTTTAGTGGATCTGCCAATCAAATGAGGTCTGAATCGGCAGATCTGATATGTGGAGTCCCTCAAGGTTCTGTTCTGGGTCCTTTATAGTTTTTGCTGTACTTGATTCCCCTCGGTAAAATCATCAGAGATTTCCTGATGTTTCTTATCACATTTTTGCTGATGACATCCAGCTCTACTGCTCTGTTGATCCAACTGAGCTCCAGAGGCTGAACAGCTTAGTCAATTGATGGCTAGAAATCAAACAATGAGTGAAAACACTTTACAGCTAAATGTGGACAAAACTGAAACACTGGTGATTGTTGATGATAAGATTCCAGGGTTGAGTCAGTACTTAAGTGACTTAAGTCAGTCTGTCAAACTGAGCCTGAGAAACCTGGGTGTTGTATTTGATAAAGACATGTCTCTTGTTCAACTCTGAAGAAAACTGACCAGAAACTGTTTCCTTCAACTGAGAAAAATCTCTAAACTTAGGAAAATGTTGTCGGAACATGATCTTGAGCTTGTAATCAATGCGTTTGTGTCGTTTACACTATTGTAACAGTTTATTATACTTTATTTTCATGTCTAAACCAGAAGGATGTGTCTCGCCTGCAGTTCATACAAAACTCTGCAGCCAGAATTCTGAGCCGCTCTAGTAGAAGAACTCACATTTCTCCTTCAAACTCTTCACTGGCTGCTCTAGTAGAAGAACTCACATTTCTCCTTCAAACTCTTCACTGGCTGCTCTAGTAGAAGAACTCACATTTCTCCTTCAAACTCTTCACTGGCTGCTCTAGTAGAAGAACTCACATTTCTCCTTCAAACTCTTCACTGGCCGCTCTAGTAGAAGAACTCACATTTCTCCTTCAAACTCTTCACTGGCTGCTCTAGTAGAAGAACTCACATTTCTCCTTCAAACTCTTCACTGGCTGCTCTAGTAGAAGAACTCACATTTCTCCTTCAAACTCTTCACTGGCTGCTCTAGTAGAAGAACTCACATTTCTCCTTCAAACTCTTCACTGGTTGCTCTAGTAGAAGAACTCACATTTCTCCTTCAAACTCTTCACTGGCTTCCAGTTTCTTTCAGGATCAATTTTAAAATTCTGGTTCTTACTTTCAGATCTATTCATGGTCAGACCTTCCATCAGTGATCTGATCCAGACTTACACCCCAGCTCGGGCTCTGAGGTCTGTGGATCAGAATCTACTGATGGTTCCAAATTGTTTGATTATAGTTGAAAATTGTTTGATTACAGTTGAATTTTTTTTATCAATAAAAATAAATCAATAAATCTTTAAAGATAAAGTTAATATTAATTTGAGCCATAAATACATAAATACTCTTCTATACAACAAACCTCCTCCATTCACTCCTTATTAACTCATCCTCATTAATCCGACCTCCTGCCCCCCCGCTGTCTTTATTAATTACACTCCTGTGTGGATTAAGCAGGATTTATTAGATGCTCAAGGCTTAGACTTGCTGCCATTTTGCTTATTAACGATGATCGTGATAATCCCCGTTTTCCAGCTCGCTGGGATCTGGAGTCTTGGGAGAAGAAGACGATCCTTAAACTTCTTCCTCCTGTTGGTGTTCCTTTGACCGGCCATCACGGCGCAACATGGATGAATCCTGACTCGACGTACAATCAATTTACAGACTCGAGACCGTCTTTCCTATTAAGTCGGAGAAGATCAGTCGAGTCAACCTCTGAGAGAAGATAGTTTGAAGATCTGGGAACTGATCTGTGAACCTGTAGGTCAGTGTTTGAACAGAGTCGAAGTCAGAGTTGAAAATTGTTTGATTACAGTTGAAAATTGTTTGATTACAGTTGAAAATTGTTTGATTATATTTGAAAATTGTTTGATTATAGTTGAAAATTGTTTGATTATAGTTGAAAATTGTTTGATTATAGTTGAAAATTGTTTGATTATAGATGAAAATTGTTTGATTATAGTTGAAAATTGTTTGATTATAGTTGAAAATTGTTTGATTATGGTTGAAAATTGTTTAATTATAGATGAAAATTGTTTGATTATAGTTGAAAATTGTTTGATTATAGTTGAAAATTGTTTGATTATAGTTGAAAATTGTTTGATTATAGTTGAAAATTGTTTAATTATAGTTGAAAATTGTTTGATTATAGTTGAAAATTGTTTGATTATAGTTGAAAATTGTTTGATTATAGTTGAAAATTGTTGATTATAGTTGAAAATTGTTTGATTATAGTTGAAAATTGTTTGATTATAGTTGAAAATTGTTGATTATAGTTGAAAATTGTTTGATTATAGTTGAAAATTGTTGATTATAGTTGAAAATTGTTGATTATAGTTGAAAATTGTTTGATTATAGTTGAAAATTGTTTGATTATAGTTGAAAATTGTTTGATTATAGTTGAAAATTGTTTGATTTTAGTTGAAAATTGTTTGATTTTAGTTGAAAATTGTTTGGTTATAGTTTGTCGACTTTCTTTCCACCGTTTCCACTTTAAGTCTGAGATATTTTAATAAACTCGACGGCCGGAGTAAACCGGAGTATCAAAGTAGACCCACGTGAGGATCAAGGGACACGATGGAGTCGAACCCACAACCTTCCATGAGTGAAGTCGACTGAGTGAGTTTCTATCGTTGGTGATTCATGAGACTAGAGTCGCGACACGAGGGTTTCATCGCTGAAGAGAAAAGATGAAAAACAAACTAACACAAATAAAGAAAGACAAATAAATGGAGGTGAAGAGGTTCTGACAGCAGCATCTGGACCCGTCGTCGTCGTCTCCTCTCATTTCAAATCCCTCGTTCTTCCATCTGCTCTCACAGTGAAGGTCTGAAGTTCCTCCTTAAAAGCATTTTTCTAAATTGCTTCCCAGCAGTTTCTTCAATTTCCCGCCCTCTCTTCTCCAACCTTCCCCTTTTTCATCCACTCAAATCTGAACCAACTCACTTTTCCTTCATCGATTTTTTTTCTTCTTCATCACCACAATGTCACCCCCTCTTTCTGGGGGTTCCTCGGTGTCACCTCGATATCTTCATCTCCAAGCAGAAGTCCTGGACTCGCGCTGGAACAACACGCCTCGTTTTCCACTTGTTTTTTTTTCTGCCCACGACAATCCTTTTAGCAACAAGGCAGCGGAATTAATTACGGCCATAAACTCCTTCTCCAGGCGTCACTCCATCCTCCGTCTCAGCGTCACATGATGGATGGATGGAGGGAGGAGTCGCCGGAATATAATGATTCCACAGCGACGACCTCGACCTGCAGGACGTCAGCATGTGTTTGTTTCCAGATGTTGTTCCGAGGAACAACATCTGGAAACAAACACATGTGTGAACGTCATGAGAAAGAATTGATTATAGATGAAAATTGTTGGATTATAGTTGAAAATTATTGGATTATAGTTGAAAATTGTTTGATTGTAGTTGAAAATAGTTTGATTACAGTTGATAATTGTTTGATTATAGTTGAAAATAGTTTGATTATAGTTGAAAATTGTTTGATTATCGTTGAAAATTGTTTGATTATAGTTGAAAATTGTTTGTTTATAGTTAAAAATTGTTGGATTATAGTTGAAAATTGTTTGATTATAGTTGAAAATTGTTTGATTATAGTTGAAAATTGTTTGATTATAGTTGAAAATTGTTGGATTATAGTTGAAAATTGTTTGATTATAGTTAAAAATTGTTGGATTATAGTTGAAAATTGTTTGATTATAGTTGAAAATTGTTGGATTATAGTTGAAAATTGTTGGATTATAGTTGAAAATTGTTTGATTATAGTTGAAAATTGTTGGATTATAGTTGAAAATTGTTTGATTATAGTTGAAAATTGTTGTGTTTTATAGTTGAAAATTGTTTGATTATAGTTGAAAATTGTTGGATTATAGTTGAAAATTGTTGGATTATAGTTGAAAATTGTTGGATTATAGTTGAAAATTGTTGGATTATAGTAAAAGAAATGTTTGAATATAGTTGAAAATTGTTTGATTATAGTTGATTATTTACTAAAATCAATGTAAAGAACTACTTGATATTAACACAAATATTCAAAATCTTACAGTATATTTTTTTAATAGAAAGTCAACTGGTTCACACACTTGTGTAGCTACTTACACACACTTCTGTAGCTCCTTACACACACTTGTTTAGCTCCTCACACACACTTGTGTAGCTCCTTGCACACACTTGTGTAGCTCCTCACACACACTTGTGTAGCTCCTCACACACACTTGTGTAGCTCCTCACACACACTTGTGTAGCTGCTACACAACTGGCTTCACAAAAACAGGTTCCATCTCAGCATTAAATTGAATTCTCTCTGGCGTCGCTCTCAATAACACGAGCCGAGCATTAGAACGGCCTCAATGTCAAACCTATAAATTATGCTTTTACCCCTTTTTCAAGGTCAAATAATCCATTCTGTGCTTCACCTGAACTCAACCCTGGTGCAGAAGAAGAAGAAGAAGAAGAAGAAGAAACAACCTTTTAAAAGCTCTGAACGCTCGTCCGTCATCATCCGAAAACACGGATCAACATCAACATTATCTTGGAGTTTTAAACTTTTATCATTTCTTATTATTATTTTCACTTCAAGTGAAGTGGAACAAATTAACTGCACTAGTTATAAATATATTAATAAATATTATTTTATTTAAACAGATCTTTCTAATGAGTTAGTTAGTTATTTAGCTCTTTTATTAATTGTTGTTTTAATTAAGATTCTTAAAAGTCAACAAGTTAAACATAATGTTGTTTATTTTCTCAAACCTCCTGAACCTCAACTAACCTGGTTAGTTCTCTCTGAGGATTCATTCCATATCCTTGGATCACATGTCAGAAACACAACTAGTTACTAGTTAACTAGTGGGTTTGGAAAAAATCTAAAAAACTAGTCAAAACTAGTCAAACATGTATTAAGTCACTGAAGAACTAGTCAGTGCTGTTTTATGAAAGTATTTGACATGTCACTAGTTTGCAGCTCAAACTGGTGACAAAAAAAATCACAAACTAGTGACGTCAAGTATTATCACTAGTTAACAAGTTCACACTGTTTTTGACCCGACAAGAGAACTAGCTGGTCTCAACATGTGACTGGTCAACTAGTTAATTATATTAGCTCATTAGTATAACCTGTTTTTTGGCTGGACTGGTGAACTAGTTAAGTAGTAAGAGACAAACTGTCTGCATGAATGCTTACTAGTTGAATAGACAATTAAAAAATATATTTAACTAGTCAACTAGTGAGTGTTTTAGCTTTCACTAGCAAACGGTTGGCATAAAACAGCATGACTAGTTCACTAGTGATCGTAATTGACTCGTTTGCAACACACTGGTTAACTAGTTGTGTTGTCGCCGCACACGTTTTTCATTTGTTTTTCAAACCCTGGACTCGTGAAGACGTTTGAATTGATTGTGCAGCTGTTGACTCGACACACATGGTCTTACCTTGACCCTCCAGTGTGGACTTGACATTCCAGTTGATACACACACACACACACACACACACACACACACACACACACACACACACACACACACACACACACACACACACACACACACTCGTACCTTCACCTACAGGATATTTATCGGTCAGGAAGTATTAAGCGTGTGCGAGACCTTGAGATGTTGTGTATCTTATTTTGTCTTTTGTGCGTCTGAATAATCTGCCTGATGGAGCCGGATATAGATTAAGAGGATTAGGAGGAGCATAGATTTCTCAACCTCACATGGTGGGACATTTATCATGATGGTGTGTGTGTAGGTGTGTGTGTGTGTGTGTGTGTGTGTGTGTGTGTGTGTGTGTGTGTGTGTGTGTGTGTGTTCTAAAGATTACCCAGTAAAGGTTGTGTGGTGAGATCATGTCAAGAGCATCTGCAGCTAAACACCGTATGATGTTTAAGAAGATCCTTAGATTAAGACAAGATTACATGATTATTATTTTTTTTATTATTATTATGATGAACATCAGGTTTAAGGTTTTTTTGTAGTCAAAACAAACACAAAGACGGCTGGCGAGGGTTTTCGTCTTTTAAAAATCCCTGATAAGCACCTTCGGAATATAACATTGTGTTATTATTCTACATTATTAGTGTCTGCGATTACAACGACACGTTTTACACACATGTCACTTTTTCAAAATCACACATTTAGCTCCAGCTAGCTTTAGCTAAACCTTTTTTCCGGTAGCACGCAGCGGCTAACACACGGTCAGCGAAGGGATAAAAGAGTAAATATAGGTTGTACGTTATGTCACAATATGTCCAGCAGAATCAAGATGGCAGGTCTAATGTTTCAGCCAATCAGCTCTCAGATCAGTAGGGTAGCAAGAAAGCCTGTGATTGGATAAGCGCTGAAATATTTTCACCAAAACAAATAAATACATTTGATTTACGTTTTACCTTTTTAATACAATGTTGGTTTTGTTATCATCTGGTTTGTGTCTTAAATGATCAACTACTGTCCAAATAGAGAATGGTTATGCTTAAACAAGATTTCATCTTCAGAAAATAAGATTTCTCGAGACAGAATGTACTAAAACTTTATCAGGTAAATACTGTAAATCCTGCATCTTACAATCGTTTCATTTTTAATTCATGCCTGAATCATCTTCGGCAAGATCGACCATTTTTCAGACACAATTCAAATAAAATAAACGTTGATTTTTAGCTTTATAATCGTCTTTCTCCTGGTATTTCTCTCATTTATCAAACATTTAGTACACGTTTACCAAGCATTTATTACCGGTGTGTGTATTACATGCACGTGTGTGTAGAAGGTACACACCGGAGTTAATACATCTTTCCAGGAGAACAAAAAGCTCTTCCCAGTGTTGATCTTGTTCACTCCAATCATCTCCGTGTAGTGTTTGTGTTTGTTACAGCTGTAGTTGTAGCTTAATAAATGTTTAATGTCTGTGTTCACTGGTGCGTTCACTGGCTCCAGGGATGCTTGTCTTTCTCAGGAGGTTTTTTTCCACTTGTCGAGTAAACGTGTAAAGTTGGTGCACAGACGACTGGAGAAATGTCACGTCGAAACCAATACGTTATTTTTATGTTTGTGATCAAAACAAAGCTCAGTAAACGGATTGATGACGCAAACCAAATCAACTCAACCTAGGTTTTTATTTGTTAAATTAATATAATGTACACTGATCATAGAGTAACAATTTTAGAGGCTATCAAGTTCAATATTTTACACACATCTGTGAAGTGTTAAACACTGTTTAACAATGTTTTTATACATTCAACATTTACCGTATTTTCCGCACTATTAGACGCACTGGATTATAAGGCGCACCTTCAATGAATGGCCTATTTTAGAAGTGTTTTCATAGATAGTTTGCACCGGATTATAAGGCGCATAGAATAAAAGATAGTCAAACGTTTGACTGGGGTTGTGTTATCATCCACTAGATAAAGCTGTGCTAAAGGGAACGTCAACAAAACAGTCAGATAAAGTCAAAGTTTATTAAGCGTTCTGACAACTCTGTTCACTCCCATGGTAACGATGTTCAAATGATGTTCAAAAGGCTTCAAGCAGCAGCGCGTGAGACTGGTGTTGTGAGCAGACAAATGTTGAGCAGCAGAGAAGTTGAGCACATGTATGACGGCTAGAGTGCACGAGTATGACATGTTGAGTATGACATGTTGAACGCACGTGTAAGACTGGTTGAGCTCAGCAGAGTGATTTTGCGCGAACATTTTTTGGGGGAGGATACAACAACCAAGACACACTCGCTTAAAACGGTGGCAGTAATCTTACTCCATAGCCGTCCGCCATGATGTGACGTGCGTCGTTAATCCCACCACGTGATGACGCAATGACGTAACCCCGCCCACGGCGTGTCGGCTCAGAGTCATGAAAGTGTTTGTAAACAAGTCACCCACCAGGTAATGTTCATATATAAGACGCTCCGGATTATAAGGTGCACTGTTGTTTTTTGGGAAAATAGTGCGTCTTATAGTGCGGAAAATACACTGTTAAAATACACTGTTATTTAAAGCTTTTCACCTTTTCAGTGTTAGTGAGAATCAACTCTCTTTAGGATTGAATGGATGTTTATTGTATTCAACTCTGTCTTCAGTGTTAAATGCTTCAGTGTTTAATCGTGATGAGTAGATTTATTCGTGATAAATCAACCCTGATTGTTGTCACATCAGAGAAATGCCTACAGAACAGCAAGGTTTGTAACTTAATCGCATATGATCCCTCTCAACACAACACTTTCAATAACAACGATATTAAATCAACCTGATCAGCTCCCATGATGCTTTGCCGCCAAACAATCCCAACTGTACTGTGAATCCATTAACACACTGTATAAAAACGTAGTATTCATTGACATTTGTCTTTGCCAACCATTTTATAAAATTATTTCCAGATTTTCTTTACCTTTATACTTTACGTTTTATTTCATGTTGTGTAATCGGCACAATGCAAAACAGTGACATTGCAAGTTTATTCACTAGCCAATGTATTGGGTTTACATAAGTCTCATTCACACTTTAACCCTGAATAATATACTGGCTGTAAGGTAAATGTATTGGCTCAAAACCCTTAATTGGTAGTGCAATCGTTCACATAAAAAAGGGTCCAGTTGGGTGGAGCATTTTTTGGTTTTTACACTTTTTAGACTCTTATTTGACTCTTGACAGTGATTATGTGAAATTAAACAAAACCTGTGTGGCTTACTTTTAACTTCCTGGATTAAAACAAGCTCTTTTCATGGATTAATTAATTGAAAACCTTTACTTTACTTTGGACAACAATAGAAGGACGACTACGACTGGATTACAACAGAGTAAATTAACACGAATAATGATATTTGCTTTAGATTTTAAAACTGACTCTTTCAAGAAACATCTTAAGACACTTTTATTTGAGCTTTTCCCTGATTTTTCTGAGACTCCTGTGTTTGCCTCGGTGTATTCTTGACCTTTTAAAGTATATATTTTAACTTTAGATTGTTTGTGATTCTTTAAGCGCTTCGTGACCCTGGTCTGGAAACATCTTTACAAATATACATTTCTCACTAACTGTCTAATCTTCCTCCACTTAACCCTTTTTTTTTTATGACCATAAAAAAGTCGCTTTTCCATTCGAGGTTCGACTGTTAATTCTAACTATGCTTAAGTGACAAAAGGTCACGTCATTGTCATGAGGTCACGGATCTAACCGACTCATCTCAATATCGTCCTAATTTTCGGCCCCACGATGATGTATTCAGCGCTGCTGGTGATTAATTACAGTCACAGCCACTTCTGTGTATAAATTAATGCACACAAACATGCTTCATCTCGCGTATAATTGCTCTCAAGTGGACGCACACATCCTCCATCATGATGTGTATACGTCTGTCTGGGCTCCACATGTGCTGCTGTATCTGGGGAGGAGTGACATTTCCATGTGTCACGTTCAAGCGCTTGTTTGATCTACGCTCTTTCATCTTCTCTGCAAAGAAAACTGACATTACAGGGTCTCCCTCTCTCCTCTCCCCCATTTTGGTTTAGATTTCTGTGTGTGGTTGTGTGTGTGTGGTTGTGTGTGTCGAAAGCTCGGAGATAAACAAGTGTGTCCTCTTCACCTTGGGGGTGAAATGGAGTGAAGAGAGCGTCGCCTTCTCGCTCGTTCTCGCTGCATTAGCGAAGGATGTGATTCAGACGATGTCCGCTGAACGGTGACTTCTTTACGTTCTCGAGGCTTCTTCCTCAAGATCTGGTGGACAAATCGAGCCCCCCCGAGTCGTTTTAATACAGCCAGCCAGATGGAAAATGTACGGTAATTTTACAGAAAGATGTTAATCTTGATATACTTACAGATAAAAATGATTAAGGATTAATGATGTCAGTGATTTAAAAGGCGCCAAAAAATGTTGAGGGCAGGTGAATTGTTTTTAATGAGGCAACAAAAAAGAATATGAAGACAATGTCTGTCACTCAGCGTTGTTTTTAAGGATGTCTTGCAGACACAAAACAACCACGGCAGAACTGGATCAGACGATGCAGACGGACGGCAATCACTGCTGTTAGCAAGTTCACCAGAGCTAACACAATTAGCCACCGATTAGCTAAACAGAAAGTATAAAACCACACGTATAGATGACACGATACACATTACATATATGTTTCTCCATGTTCAATAACAACAGAGCATCAATTTAAAAGACATTGTTTTTATCAAGTAATATATGAAACGTTAGAGAGCAACAATGAACAGTGGCGTACCTGCGGATAGACAGCGATCACTGAACGCAACATAGCGTCATCAGTGAATGCTTTGCATTGACGGGAAGCAACACAGGACATAAAGCCAGTAAATACCATTATATTTGTACGCCGATAATGTCACCTAGTGGCGAAATGAATTCACTAGGTTACATCTAAATCAGTTCCAAATTTTCCCCTTGCTAAGTAGACATTTCTATTCAACTTCTACACCCTCAGAGAAGGCATGAAAAAAAGAAGAAAAAAACGAACTAATCAGATCCATCAGTGTCAATGAAGATCTGGCACAACTGTATGAATCCATTGTCCAATCAGAGCCATGTATTCTCACTGGGGTGATTAGAGGGGGAGATTTAAAAAGAAAATAAAGAAAGTGACGCTGTAGTTAGATGGCGGCAGTTTTTTTGACTAAAAAAATAAGTCAAAATAAATAAAAAACATAATGTCTAAAGAGTTAAAATGTGTTTGTTGGTTTATTTAAAAATTTGAAAAGGGTTTCAAGCAGAGCATTTAATTTAGATGACTGAGTGAGTGTCACACCGTGATACTGTCCACTGTTGTGATTTTCTACTTTCAGATTGTGGATTAAAGAGTTAGATTCCTCAACTAAATGATCCACATTTTCATTCAGACTAGGTTTCTTGCTGCAGAAAGCTCTATCAATATTTGTCTTCGGCGGTGATGGCAAAAGACATTTCAGTGTCGCGATCGTACTTTATGTTCCCGTACTGCCGGCAAACACAGCGAGTCGTGTCTAGAAGTATAATTGGATCAAACCCATTTGAAACAAGGACTTATTTATGGATCCTGACACCAGTACAGCGTGTTTAGAGTGATTACCATAATCTCACTGCACTCTTAGAAAAACTCATTTTCCACATCTGATTGCAAAATAAAAAAAATCTTAATCTGATTTCAGTGAAAACGCCACACGCCGATCATCTCGTTCTTCCCGATTTAAGTAGCGTTTGAAAATGTCTCTCTGTGTTTCTCACAATGTTTTAAATTTGGATCGAGAAAAAAAACTGCTTTTCTTCATTTCAGGCAAATTAAATGTGATACTCAATATATCTTTTTAGTAACTGAGTTCATGATGATACGTTTTCTCTCTTTTCAACTCCTAAGACGACGTGTCTTGTCTTCTTGTTTTAGCTCCGTCGAAGTCAGTTATTACATCCGAACCGTCACCAGATCCCCTTCCACTCGTTCGCTGTCGTCCCCCGGGTGTCGGGCCTGTCATCCTGTCGTCATTTTCCTCTTCTGTCTCTTTTACAACCTCCTGTGAAGGGACTAATGAGCGATTCCTCTTCCCAGGGACGGAGAAAGAAACTTCACCGAAAAGACCGGCTCGCATATGAAAGACAGTGTTATGGTTCAAGGCCGTACATTCGCTGCAAAACACTGGCGAATAAACATAATTCCGGCGCTCGCCACGTATAATGTGTCAAAACAACATCTGAAATCTTGTTTAACCTAAAACTAGCGTCAGCCGTTGACTCAATGGTGCAATTTCACAATGACCTGGAGACGTGAATACCTCTGCCAAGGAGCCCAAATGACTTCATAAAAACCAGTACACAATCGACTCAATAAAGAAAACCTTGACTTACTTTATTGACTCGATTGTATGCTGTGTCTTTTGAGTGTTATTTCTATTTTTGGGGGAGCCTGACGTGAGCTTGTTGGTCGAGCAACAGCAGTAATTACGAGCCACACGAGTCGCCTTCAAAGCCTCACAGAATCCGGTTGTAACTGTAAGACACCAACAAAATGTAGTCATCTGAGAGTGCTGTCGCGATCCTTGCAACTTCAGACGAGGGAACACCTGGTAGACATTATTAAACAAATGAAGGTATTGGTAATAATCAGTAATAACTGGTTGTTCAGAGAGAACTCTTGGTTAGTTTTTAATGGGCCCAATAATGTCATGCAGTTCAATAATCTGCGAATGTATCGGAACATTGTGTTGCCAGTGTTGTTAACATAACACAGTTCTGTGGTGATGACGGTATAGAATAAAATAAATGATTTAAAATGATATGGAAAACAAAATACAATAAAGTAAAATAAAACACAATTAATAGGTTACAATTCTTTTTTTAAATTGCATATGTTCTACGATGCTTTCTTTTAACAATTGAAATCAGATAACAAAAAGGAAGAAGGTTGATTCCAAAAGTATAGAAAGACCTATCCTTCAAATCTTTAGAGGAACCAAATGGTCATCTGGAAAATCAACTGAAACATTAGACTTCCTTCCTTTTTTTTCAATTGTTTTTGTGACAGACGGACAGAAAGATATCAACTGACAATTTCACGATCTATAGCATGACCGGATGATGAAGACGTTCCCACGCACACACATGAGCAGAGATTAAGTCGCCAGGAGAATGTTTGTCACACAACACAAACCTCTTACTCATTCCATCCATCAGCCTCCGTCCATAACCATCCGTCACTCCGGGGAGTGCGCTGGCATCTCATTGATGCTCATTCTTTCATGACAACATTGCAAAGTCTTCCGCGCACCTCTCAGACAGATTGGCTTCTCGTCTTTATGACAGCTGATAATGGATTTAAAGCAGAGCCGCCGGCGTGGGTGGAGAGCATAATCCTGACAATAAAGCAGTCGCACATACACCGTCGCCCTCCTCTTCGCCTCAGACCCAATTTCATCCCTTCGACGGTGGGCTCCCTGGAAATTATGGATACCCCTGAAAGCATGAGTGGAGACGACAAAACAAAGAGGGTGGTTTCATTGAAGGAGCGGCAGACAAGTATCGTCGTTGATGGATGGCGGGCTCTTACTCGCGGCGCACAAAGACAGATGACACGAGACATTTGTTGAGCCTTTGTCGCTCTATAATGCCGCCGACAAAACCTTTCAGGACAACAACTTAGTCAAAGTCAAGGCTTTGCTGTCTCGCTCGCTTCCTGGACTGACACCGGGATCAAAAAGTTTTCAATCAAACATCCATTTGGCCCCCGGAGGGAACGCATCAGACGTCAGTCGCTCGGGATTAGAAAAATCATTTCTGGCAGAAGTCAAACGTTAGCGTACATTTGATTATCTGATGTTTGGCATATCACGAGATGCCCACGATTGTCTGCAGGCATTCTGGTCCCTTCCTTCCTCAGCGTTGGTTTATTTGAGCCAAGTTTAAAGACGGCTTTGCTCGAGCTCCCCCTTTCAGCTCCGCTCCCACATTTTCAATGGGATTTAAACACTCCACAACACTGACTTTGTTATCCTTTGTAACCAATTTGGCAGTACGCTCCGGGTCATTGTCCATTTGGAAGAGCAATTTGTGCACAGGCTCTTAAATTCCCGTCTGATGGCTTGAGATGTTCCTTCAATACTTCCACTAATGTTCTTTTTCTCATGATGCCATCAATTTTTTGTCGAGTGCCACCGGTTCCTCTGCAGCAAAACGAGCCGCGGACACCGCACCTTCAAATCGGTGCTTGGCGGTCGGGATGCTGTTTTCTGGCGGTTCGATTCTAATTTTCGTCAGACCACAGGACACGTCTATAGATGTGAAGGTCTTCGTCGATCGCTGCACTTGTCAACAGTTTTCTGTCTTTTGTTTGTTTCTCTCCGAGCGACGACTTCTTCCCTGTTTAGTGGCCAATGTCAGCGCAGGACTTGTTTCTCTGCAGATAATAACGTTCGCTTCCGACGTCGTCTCCACAAGGTCTTCGGCTTTGTTATCAGAAGGAAATTCACATCCTGCACTAAGTCGTGTTTGTCTCTGTGACGCAGAATCTATTCTCTTCCTGAGCAATATTTATGGTGTTTATACTTGCGTATAATTGGTTGAATAATGAATGCGGCACCTTGAGGCAGATGTGCATTGTTACCCAGGCGTCAACAACACTTCCTGATACCTCGGATGATTTTGTTCTTCCTGTAGTGTCCCACAAAGAAGCCGTTTTTTACATACTGGGTCTTAGAAAACCCGATAATTGACTCAGTGAGTCTATCAGACGCTTGAAAATACTTTATCAGGATGTTGAATCAACCATTTTACACCACGCTCCGCTATTTTTGTACCGGTCGATCTAAGTCTCTATCCTGGCCTGTGGTCACTAACGGTGGGTTTGACTGAAAGTTACTGAGTACAAGAGGCTGGTACAAGTTTTCTCTGCAAGGTGTCTGGACTCTCCCTTAGGTATATCTAGAGGAGAGTGGTCGTCAGGGAGAGGCTCGGAGTAGAGCGACTATGTCTCACGGGTGGCTTGGAAATGCCCAAGATAAGCAGAAGAAGTTAATGATTATATTTTATTCTGTGAATCTAGTTCAGTGGGTCTCGACAGTTACAGTCCTCAGACGCCGGTGTAGGTACAATATCGTCTCCCCTACAATATCGTCCCCCACTTCCTACGTGATGACGTCACTCGCTGCGTATGCAAACGTCTCTTAAAAATATTTTTTATGGGTTAAAGAAACGTCAACAGAGCGTTTACATGATACTTTTTACCAAATAAAACACTTATATTGACAAGAAGACAATCTTCGTCAACATAATCACTTTCTTTCATTTCCTGGTCTGACGATCATGTGACTTTGACACCAACAGGAAGTGTCTGCGCTACATGTGACGAAGCCACTGATTGGCTGAAGCTGTTTTACTAATAATAACCGCAACTGTACAATGTAGCAGGAAGTGGGGGACGATATTGTACCTACACCGGATTCAACTGCATGTGCTTGACCAGGTTGGATCCAAAACCTGCACCGTCTTGGGCCCTTTGAGGACGGGTTTGAGACCCCTGATGTTGAAAGATGTCAACTTTATTTAACAATTTAAGTATGAGGTGAACGGGCAAACATGTCGCATTGAAAAATAATCATTTGACGCCAGAGTCTCTTCACTCTTTGAACTGATCATCATTCAACACTATTTACACTATCTATACGTCTCTCCTCACCCGATGCAAACCACAAGCTTTGGAACCATCTTCTCTCTCTTTGTGTTTGAGGATCTACTGACTCCTTCAAGAAACATCTGTGTTTGATGATCTACTGACTCCTTCAAGAAACATCTGTGTTTGATGATCTACTGACTCCTTCAAGAAACATCTGTGTTTGATGATCTACTGACTCCTTCAAGAAACATCTGTGTTTGATGATCTACTGACTCCTTCAAGAAACATCTCTGTGTTTGATGATCTACTGACTCCTTCAAGAAACATGTGTGTTTGATGATCTACTGATTCTTTCAAGAAACATCCGTGTTTGATGATCTACTGACTCCTTCAAGAAACATCTGTGTTTGATGATCTACTGACTCCTTCAAGAAACATCTGTGTTTGATGATCTACTGACTCCTTCAAGAAACATCTGTGTTTGATGATCTACTGACTCCTTTAAGAAACATCTGTGTTTGATGATCTACTGACTCCTTCAAGAAACATCTGTGTTTGATGATCTACTGACTCCTTCAAGAAACATCTGTGTTTGATGATCTACTGACTCCTTCAAGAAACATCTGTGTTTGATGATCTACTGACTCCTTCAAGAAACATCTGTGTTTGATGATCTACTGACTCCTTCAAGAAACATCTGTGTTTGATGATCTTCTGACTCCTTCAAGAAACATCTGTGTTTGATGATCTACTGACTCCTTCAAGAAACATCTGTGTTTGATGATCTACTGACTCCTTCAAGAAACATCTGTGTTTGATGATCTACTGACTCCTTTAAGAAACATCTTAAGATGTTTTTATTTGTTCAGGCTTTTACCTGATTCTATGGAACTCCTGTGTTGTTCTCAGTGTTATCTTGACCTTTAAAATATATACTTTATAGAATATTGTTTTGATTGTTTAAGCGCTTTGTGACCCTGGTCTGGAAAAGCGCTATATAAATAAAAAATACTTACTTACTTAGAAGACACGCAAAACCTCCCATTAAAGTACAGTCCCTCTTTGGTAAATTAGAGTCAAACCATCCATGCAAAGTTAAAAAAAATATACTTTATAATAATGTTAAAATGTACATTTCAATTTGAAGGATTCGTCTATTTGTTTACTCTCATATTTATTAGATCCGATGTACACGTGGTGTCATAATTGTAAATGTTTTATTAGATTTAACGAGCGTCTGCAGACGAATCACATCCAACTGCACGAGTGTCTCGTTCACGCTCGGCTGCAGGACCGAACAATGTCGCCGTCGTCGCGGCTAAATTGGAAAAATCTTAATTGCATTGTGGTCGGTTTAGTCGATTAGTGGACGGGCGCCGATCATCCCTCAATGACACCCGGCGTACCTACGCACGGACGAAAACAAGCCGCGCTCCTGCGAGGAAGAGATCGGCTTTCACGCACCTACTCTCATTAAATCCGATCGGGAAAGCGACGCGATCCGAGCCACTTCAAAGTGTGTGCGGGGGGGCGCTAAGTGACATGCTGAGTTAATCCCAGCCTCGGATGTTAACAATCCCTAAGGTTGTATTGAATAGATTTCCCAAAGTCCTTGGTAGAAGAGAGCATGATAATTAAATCTGTCCCCAGGGCTGGACACTGGAGTTTATGAAGAGAGGATTTTCTTTTTATTTTCCTAGATGAGCGGCAAATTAAACCGGAAAACAGGCCGTCGGCCACCAGCGCCCGTGTCTTCACGTGCAGCCTCCGCCGGAACAAGTCGTTCCGACGCTAAATAAAAAAAAAACAACATGATGAAGGAGATGGATGACTTCACACGGTGGCTCTATTAGCTCTCAAGTGTTGGACCACCGGTGGTTGACACGAGGAGAAAGATCTACCTTCGGCGAACGGTGGAGGAGCTGAACGGGAGCAGAGGTCGGCGACACACGGCGAAGTGAAGTCAAGATTCATGAGTTAAGCGCTCTTGACTTCACACACTCGAGCACTCGCACAGGTGACTTCAGAGTCCATTCATTTTGAAGCGCCCGGGAATCTTTTTCTAATCCATCTCACCTGACTCGCCTCGGCTACACCGAGTTGCCAAGAGTTGACGACGATCGATCTTTTTTTATTTTGGGAGCGAATCCACATTTCCCTGGACGGCGGATGCGCTTTATCGCTCGTTTTCTCAGAGTTGTTACCAGTTTACCGGACATGTTTGCTGCGTCTTCTCTGAGTCAGCTGTAGGAACAGAGCGATGGAAGTTAAGATTGTATTTGATAAGATAGGCTTTTTTGTTTGTCCGCATAAGCATTTGTTTGATCTCTGCGATCCGTATTCATATCCCGGTCGGTGGCTGAAGGCTGGGTCGCAGAAGAGAAACAAATGAAGGAAACAAATATTGTAATTCACAAGTCTATCTTAGTCCACATCAGGGGTCTCAGATGTAACTGGCCGTGGGACCACCAGAGGTGGTCGGTGTTTGTCCGGTTCTTCTGTGAATGTCAGCCATTTTCCTCTCAATTTAAGTGTTATTAAATCTATATAAATGATAATATTCACGTCATGATCCGTATCCTCTGAACAACTGCTGAATAATGGCTCAGGGCCGCACTCTCGACACCTTTAAACGGAGGGTCCTGGACTAACGTCTCACGGGTTGCAAAAGCCCCTCAGGCTACATGTGTGTGATCCGAGCTTGAGACCTCGGGTCCTGCAGTCGATGGTTTTTGGTCTCTGACCTGGTTTTTAATCGTGATCACAGTGTACTTTTTAGGACATCATCAGGTATCGGACCAAACGGCCTCCGACAAAACCTCTGTCAGATTGAAACTGCCTCAGGCTTTAGAACAAAACAACATTAGATACTTTTATTTATCTCCGTAGAGAAAAAAACACAATTTTAAGCAGCACCGTTTACAGATAAACACGTCTTAAAAAAATTAAAAGCAAAAATACAAAGTTTTGCTAACTTTGGGAAAGTACATCGTCAGGTGTCGACCAAACGGCTTCAGACAAACCTTCTTCAGATCGAACTTTCTCAGGCTTTGAATTAAAAGTCACCAGAAAAAACCACATCAGATAGCATCTGGAAAAAATAAACCAACTATTTTATTTCGAATGAAACTGGAAAAGTACACGATTACATGTGATATTAGAACAAAACATCTGATGTATCTGGAAAAAATAAACTAACCATTTTATTTCAAATGAAACCGGAAATGCACGCGATAACGACATGATATTAGAAAAAAACGACATCGTATAGCATCTGGAAAAAATAATCGAACCATTTATTTTGAATAAAAACCGGAAATACATGCGACGTCACCGAAATCAACGACTCTGGCGCGACTTGAAAGGTTTAACAATATTAAAAAATATATTATTTAATAGTGCCTTTCAAGCAACCAAAGGTCACTTCACAATAAAATCGCATGATACAATAAAAACACACAATACAATCAACTTAATGCACTTGTATCCAAAGCAAATATACTTATATATTTAAATCAAATCGTCCTACGGCAGTTTAAATCAGTGACTTCACATGCATTTCCCGGATTCCCGTTTAAATAGTTTTTTCCAGATACTATCTGATTTTGTTTTGTCTATTATCGTTATCACATGAGTTTCTGGTTTCATTTGAAATAAAAAGGCATTTATATATTTTTCCAGATACTATCTGATGTCAGGTGACTTTTATTTTGAAGCCTGAGAAACTTCGATCTGACTAAGTTTTTTCGGAGCTGTTTGATCTGAGACCTGACGATGTCCTAAAATGTGGATCATACTCCAGTTTTTGTTGTGTCTCATTCTTGTCGATGTTGTTAAGTCGCGTTGTCTTTATCTTTAGCCTGATCTTTGGCCATAATAATGTTTTCTTGGTGCACATGCTTTGGTGACACACATGATACGAACATCGACACAAAACCTCCGTTCAGTCCGTTCCAGGGAGATCAACAGAAAACTGTTCGACTTCAAGTTCGACCACAGTTTGATGCTACTGGTCTCGGTCTCTTTCTCGGTCTCGGTGTTAATCTTGGTCAATGAACTAGTTCTGTCTAATCCTCCACTCGTTGAGACGGTCTGGACTACAAGTCTCGCAGATATAAATCTGTGACGTTATATGTTGTCAACTCAACAGTTGTCGAATCAGGACTCGTGAAAATGAGTTTGGAGGGACGGGGGGTCTCTTCAGGACTCGTCAGCTCCGTGTTTATAGGTCAGCGTGTGCTTGCCAAACGGACTGAAGCCAAACAGATTTTCTGCCGAATGTAGTCTGTTACAAACTGTTCTAGTTCGAGGTATCTGAGGCAGAAACAGTCCATGAGCATCACACGCCGTATCAGACGAGTTTGTCGGCCTAACCCCAACCCTGGAGTTACATTTTTCTTTTTTCTGGTGAGTCATGATGTTATGACCTAAATGTTCATATTTTTAAGTTTCTAATACGATAGATGGTCAGTCAAAATAATCGTAGTGTTATGTGTGTTTGTTCCCAAAGAACTTAAAAGAAATAAGATAAAGTAAGTGACTCTTACGTTAAAGTGAGAATATAAAAAAAATGATATATGATCTGAATCTCCTTTTGAACCTTAAAGAACCAGGATTTAAATCTGGGGGGGTTAAGTGTTGTTTTAGTGTGTGTTCTGCCTGTAAGTCTCTGTAGAAACGGTTCACAGAAGCGTTAATCTGGGAAAAAAATCACTTAAGATTCGTCCGAAATATGAACCAGTTCATGAGCCATCGTTCAACGAGCTCAGGTGAGACTCTGAGCGTCGAGAATAGAACCAGCAGACCTTTCTTCATATTATTCCATGACAAATTGATACTGATTGTGTTTTTGTTTTGTTTCGTCAAGCTGTCGTTTGGTGTTTTTTTCAAACCATTCCTCGTGAAAAGTCTCTTAAAAGTCCTTGAATCCGTGACTATGAACATTAATTAATGAATATTTGGTCAAATGAAAGGTTCATTCTTTGCTTGTGTCTGGTACGACACACTATACATACCTACACACACACACACCTACACACACAGCTTTTAACGCTTCTATACCCCAGAGGCTTAGATTTGGGCCATCAACTCTACAAAAGATGCCTGCAGGACCAGATAAATCACACTTGCTTCCATGCGTTCGAGCAGCTTTTTTTTCCCTCGGCTGCCATTTCTTAGAATTATGTGGACAAGAAGTTTTGTATTTATTAAGAAGCTCGTTTTTACATTTCTGGCCTGATTGACCAATATTTTCTCCCATCACTCTCCTTTCATTTTACTTTTCTTTTTTTTCCTCCTTTCCCTCCTGTGACCAAGAAGCGTTCGTCGGCTGTTCCTCGGGTTTCATTAAAGAAAAAGGAGGGAGCGAGAAAACATTAAATCATCTGGATCCGGCCATATGCTCCTCCCATTGGGTCCAACTTCCTGCACCGACGGCAACAGATGTCAAGAACATATGCCGCGGAGAATCCAAACAAATTGTTCCATTTGGATGTGATTATGAAATCAAACAGATATAATTTATCAATTACACTTCCTTCCAAGAGGTTCAATTTGTGATCTCGCCAACTCAGCACTATTACCAGGCTCCGCTCCACAGGGGGGCGCCGCAATCTCCGAGAGCCTCATCACTGCGGCGGTAGCCGTCCTTCAGCCGGGCCCCCCGTGATCTTCATGAAGGGCCTCCGTGTGATCTGCTGAACTCAAACGTCGACCAATCAGTGTCAATCGCTTTGCTTCCCTGTTTTTGTTGATATACGTTCTGATCGTCCGGTTTCAGATCTCATTGAAACGACTCAAATATGATTTTCTAGAGAAAGAACAAAATAGTGAAGCAAATATACGACTCGCCGCGCATTGTTTTGTATTTTCCCGCATAAACATGAAACCACATCACACACGACACACGACTTCTAAAAACTGCGAGTGACAAAAGTGTCTCACAAACCACACGCGTTTGTTTGTTGACTCAGAAAATGTTTGTTTTATTTCCGTTCGACCATGAGAGCGAAGGATCCCAGGGAGACTGTGGATGAGAGGATACAGAAGCAGATAAACAATCCACCGCCATGTAAATATATATGTGTTTGAGATACTTCACGGATAGTACAGTCAGATACTTTCAAAAAGAGAAAACTTGGACTTTAATGGGAATGTTTGTTCAGTACTGTTAGAAACTGTTTTGGGTAAAACTATGTGTTTGACCTGCGACCTCGACTCATATTGATCATGGATTATAGTCAACAGTTGTACTGAGACTAACAATCAGTAGCGACTGGGGACTAATATTGAAGGTGTTGCTCTTTTACGGTACTTTTCGCTGTCGATGCCACTAAAAAGAATCAGTCGAAAAATAGTCTAAACAAAGACAATATTAACTACATGAAGAAATCCACACTTTGAAAGCTAATGATGGATAATAATGTTTATTATTCTCCTCGTTTAGAAACACAAACACATTCGAGCCATTAAACAAGAACATCCGAGATACTTTCTACACAATCATCACAAACACACACAAATACATTGCAAATAACAAATAATACATTTCTTTAATCGTAAAATGTAAATGTTTTTTACAAATTTAATTGGCAAAACCCTCGCCTCGAAGTTAAAATATTGTACGTGTTATCAAGTGAGCTGACTGAGGTATTAACGTTTTCTATTTCAACTACCAGGGAGATAATATGGAGAGACTTCTCTGTTTCTTCTGCGACGTGTATGAGCTGCAGAAACGTAAATGACGAAAAGTGACCAAAGATAAACAGGAAATGACGAATGACGACACAAACCAAGATTAGAATCAAAAGCTAAGTTGATGCAAATATAAGTAAAAGAAGTGGGAATAATTCACCAAAACATTTTCAAACTAAAAAATAATAAATGACAGTAAATATTTTTAGAAAAATAAAGAAATAAAATAAAACAAGTCGACCAAATCTTTGGAAGGTTCGGCGCCCCAGCGCCCTCTATGGACCAGCCGCCACTGCTTCCAAAGACAGTTGTATTTTTCCATATATAAAAATAAACATTTTCCAATCCATGAATTGAAGCCGTTACAGATTTTGGCCTCTTGTGTTTGTGTTTAATTTTGAGTTTTGAAGCTCCTGTTCTAGCCGCTTGCTACGTTGTTATCATTTCATGCTAGCATGTGAAGTCAAAAAGAAAACATGGTTGATTTAATTTTTGTTTGTTTGTTCTTTTGGTTCCAGAAAAACTCATTTTAAAGAATAAGGGAACTAATGAAGCCGGTGGACAGATATCAGAATCGGCGTAAAGATCCTGGTGCGGAGCTTTAATCAGATCACAGGTGAGTCTCCGACGGTTCGGGTCCTTAAGATGACGATGATGAAGATGATGATGATGATGATGATGATGATGATGATGATGATGATGATGATGATGATGATAAAGATGTCGATGAAGATGATGATGAAGATGAAGATGAAGATGATGATGACGATGATGATGATGATGATGATGATAATGATGATGATGATGATGATGAAGATGATGACGATGACGATGATGATGATGATCAACATTAATCTACTGCACATTGATTGTATCATGAAATATGTTTCAAGGATTTCCAGTCATTGTATAGTAAATAATTATGATGAAAAAAAGCAACTCTCTGATATTAGCTCGTGGCTAACAAGATTGTCACTTCCTGTTGCGTAGTGGTTAGCATGAGTTGCGGGTTCTCCCTCAGTTTGAAGCAAGAAAGTGTTTGTATGTTCCTGTGCTTTTGTGGGCGACTCTAGCAACTCTGGTTTCCTCCCACAGTCCATAATCACACAGAATAATCATTGGAAAGATAGATATATTGATAGATGTGTCTGTATGTCTGATGTGTGTGTGTGTGTGTGTGAGTGTGTGTGTGAGTGTGTGTGGTTGTCGATGTCAGCACTAAGACATGAACGAACGACGCTGGCTTGTGTCGAGGTTTTTCTTTTATGAACAATAAAACACAGATAACACATCGTATAAACGCACAATGGATTTTAAATGGATACACTTGTGATTCCAGTCAAAGGGCATCGAATCAAACGCTATTTACAGAGAATTATTGATGACATTTGCCTTTTTTTAATTGGCCATAAATAACGAGTCGGGACGCGGCGACGTGCCGGGTGAGCGAGAGAATAAATATCTATTAAGCTAATTCCTTCCATCAGACGCTTCCGTCAAAGTCCACTCGTAGATTCAATATGAACAAGAGAAAGAAAACATAATTAAATGTCACTTCCAGGCCGCGAGCTGCGGAGACGATGAACGGACGCTGTCACGGAATTAAGTAAGATAGTTAGAACGGAGGGGAGATAGAGACAGGAAATGGCGTCGTAAATCACCGGCGCCGTGTGTTTGCTTCGACCTTGACTCGCCGCCGCCACCATCTGCCTCTCGTGACCACGGCGCGTCTCCTTCCTCTCGCCGCCGCCGCCGAGAAGCCATGCTTATCTAGTCAACAGCTGATGAATGAGAGCGAGCGGCGGATCGACGAGAGGAAGGAGCGTCGCGTCGAGAGGGAAGTGAGAGCTGAAGGAAGAAGAGATGGTGTCGCTCCGGAGAGAGAGGAGAGGACGCCGTGAATAATGGATCGTGTTGCCAAATAAAAGCAATATCGCTGATGAGTTTGTCCTACATTTGACAGAGAAGAGTCGGATTCAATGATGTCGGATTTATTTATTTACTTCAACTCGTCTCCTTGTTCTATGGATGTCGGAACTATTTATTTAGACGAAACCAAATATGACACAGTTTAGGTTGAATATGAAGGAGGATTTCAACTCATTCTATCGATGTCTTGAAGTTTAGTTTTGAAGAGTGTTTTATATTCTAAGTGGCGCCTACTTCTCTACACTCACTGACGGGAGTAGGCTGCGACGCACCAGCTGAACCCGCAGCGGCAATCAGGGTAAAGTGTCGGGTTCAGAGCTGGGATTGAACCCACAACCTCTCAGGCCACGAGCCCCAGAGATGAGAGAATAAGTTCAGGTGGATTGTGGGCCTTGATATTCTTTGAATCTGTCTTATTTAGTATATAATATATATGGTTTGAAATTCATCAAAATTGTATTTTAATCATTTTTCATCGGGGGTATATATATAATGCCTTCTTTACATTGAGCTGAAGTTATAGATAGTTATAGGAAATCTCCTTCAGGAATTTTGTTTTTTTCAGTTCACAGAAGACAATAGTTTCATAAAAACAAGAACAAAGTGCAAATAAGAAAACAAAGGGCAAATATAAAGAACATCGATCAAAGGGAATAACAAAAAGAAAAGGATACAAAGATGACCCTCACATGCCCTAAAACCCTAGTCTAGACGTGATCGTTTGGAAAAAGATATTTTGTCGAGCGGTTTGTTGCGTCCAAGACATGAAGATCAGATTTGATGATTTTGCTGAATAGGCTTCAAAGTAAAGCACATTATTTACAAGTTAAAAGATTCATGTTTGCGGCTTATTGACAAAAACGAAAGTTTGAGTCGGGGGGGCTTGACCACAGATTGCACCTGATGTACTAATACTGAGTGTCACATAATTCTGTGAGTGAGTGACTACAAAGTTTAAACACACAACATTTGCACGTTGCTTCAACTAAAAAAACAACTTCTACATCTGTAATAAATATATACCCTATTTTCCGGACTATAAGTAGCAGTTTTTTTCATAGTTTGTCCGCGACTTATACTCTGGAGCGACTTATGTGTGAAATTATGAACACATTATTAGCGGTATATCATTTCACATGTTATTCTCACACTAAACCACCAGAGGGCGCTCTAGGCCTGTGTTGATCATTTCCACGTAGAAGAGGAAGCATCTTCTACCTCCGGAGTTAGTTAGTTGTTTAAAAGTGACACGAGGATGAAGAGTTATTTGGAGTTACACGGATGGTTTGGTAAACTTGTTAGTTATTGATGCTATAGTTCTCTGAATAACTCTTCATATGTTATGTTAACATACCAGGTTCTCACTTCATGTAACGTAACATTATTCTGTTGTTGCCTCTAGTTTTATTTTAAAGTGTCTTTCAAGATCACATGTCTGTTCTTGGATTTTATCAAATACATTTCCCCCAAAAATGTGACTTATACTCCAGTGCGACTTATATATGTTTTTACTTCTTTATTATGTATTTTATGTCTCGAGCGACTTGTGCTCCGGAGACACTTATAGTCCGGAACATACGGTAAATGAACATCTTCTCACAGAACTCAATAAATTGAGTCTGATTTTTTGGATTATTTTCGGCGAAACCTGCGCCAAACTTAATGGTAGCTCCACCAAAGACGACGTGTTCTCTCTTTGCCATGGTTTCCGTGGGCGACTGAAGCAGCTGGACATCTGGAATGGGGGGAAAAAGCAAAAACAATAAAAATGATTGAATCTCATCGACTGCCCTTCCTCTGTCCCTGCGCAGCTTATAGCGACGAGCCGCGGCGTCGTAGCGTCGCTTGTATTTATCAGCGTCGGAACCGATAACACCGCTGTGTTTTATTCTCGCCCGCGTGAAGATTCCGCATTAATTCAAAACGTTTCCTTTTTAAAGTCGGCCTGACCTTGACAAAAAGAGGAATAAACGCAGTGACATTTCACTTTTCTCTGTTTGTTCGAGCCGCAGATTTTTTTGAAGTATGTTCACAGCTGCGAAAAAGCAACCGACGCGTCTCTCAAGCCAATGAATCAAGAAAAAAAACGATTTCTCTCATCTTACCGAAGTCATTCGATTTATATATTTTAAGTCCACGTTGTCTTCAAACTGAACCTGCAGCTATGTCAAATTTTTTTGGGCTTTTTTTTTCACTTTATTTATCGTTTTAAATTAACCTAGTTTTAATCATCAACATTGATCATTTTGTTTATTTTTAGAAGTCTTTTCATTGCTAAACTATATTCGCCAGTTTTAAATGGGACTTCGAGGCGCTGGAGGAAGTAAACGTCAATATTTTAATACTTAATAGTAAACATTAATATATTACAACAGGTTGATGAGCTCAGATGGTAGCGTGCTGCACATTATTTAAGTTTGAGGAAGTAAAATTTCACCGGTTCGAGTGCCACTCCCAACATTTTAATTTTACTTTTTTTTTGGTTAATATTATGTTTTTTTTTAAATTAATTAGTTTATTAGTATAGTAATGCTAGTTTTTTAAATACATGTTTTAATTATTTTTTTCTTTGCAGTATATTTGTGTGTGTTTGTGATAATTTGGTAAAAAGTATCTCTATAGTCCTGGTGTTTTTTCTCATAATGTAGTTTATTCTGTATGATTTATATAAGAGTATCATTTGGAATGAAACAAGGACCATAATAAACATTTGTATTCATCATTAACTTAAAGTTATTAGATTAAAGGCCCTTTACAAATAACTTACTTACTATTTATGTGTTGATTTTTATATGTAATATATAGGTTAGGATAATGTACCGGAAAAGAGCACCACCTTAAATATTTTTACTATTTATACGTGTGTTTATTTGCTAAACTCGTTTGCTTCTTCCGTGATCTGCACATGTAGCAAGAGCTACAAACTGCCGCCAACACTCTCAAACCAACACTGAAGACTCGACTCAGCAGCAGCTCGTCTGCATTGAAAGCGATGTTTGTGGCAAAAACTCTCGGCTCGTCACCGTTTCCTCGACGTTAACAGTCGGAGACGATGAGATTCTCTCGCGGCGGCGTCTCTGCATTCGTTCAGCCAAAACATCAAAAGGATATTCATATATTTCTTGTCCAGAGTTTAGGAAGTGATGTCGATCTTTGGTACATTCAAGATGCAGTTGTACAAAAGTGTGTAGAAGCGAGGAGACGCACACGTACGGAACACCATCGTCAGCATACAATCAAACGTACAAAGATGCAAACACGCAAACATCTTGTTGTAACCAGTCCAGAGTTCTTGCTGAATTCAGCGTTAAAGTGACATTGTTTTTGTCTTGCACCTAATTGTCGTTTTTTGCAGGTCGTGCAAGTGTATTTTTACTTTTTTCTTTCTGAACGATGGCACATGAATATAATCCTGACATTCCAATTGTCCGCGGTGCAAAAAAAGGTTGTGAACCCATGATTTATGTTAGTTCTGTTCTACTGATTATTACTGTCTGAAATGTGTTTTGACAAAGATGGTATTTTCTCTGAAGTGATAGTCAAGACGCTCGTTTCAGTCAAGTTCACTCAAAATATCAGCCTTGAAACTGGAGAAAATAAAAGTAAAACAAACGTAATGTTTGAATCTGAGGGTTTTTTTCAAAAACCAGCACAATTATTTTTCTTATTATTCTTCAATAAAAATGTGAAAAACGCTTCAAGTAACTCTTAAAAAATAGTTTAAAAAACTCTTAAACCCAACTTTATTTGTTCATTATACTGTTCATTATACTATCTATACAGTATATATATATATACCTGTATATATATATATATATACTGTATATATATATACTGTATACATATGTACTGTATATTATACTTCCATATCTTATGTGTATCCAGTATAATAAACAAAAAAAGTTGGGTTTAATGAATTTTTAGTTTAGTTTTTGCAAATTTGTGTGAGGATATACTTTGAGTTAATAGTATTACACTCAACAAACCTAATACAATTATTTTTAAAACCTTGAATAGTAACTAAAATGAAATCTTCACTCAACTAACCTCATAAAACATACCATAATACATTCAATTACACTCACTCAACTCTTCGGTGTTTATATATATATATATACAGTATATATACGTATATATAAACATAGAGTTTGGCCTCCAGGTCTTGCACGTGTGCAGTAGTGTCCTAATACCTCCCACATCAAGTCTATTATTAAGAATAAAAATGAGTCATTCTACCACCAACACCAGCATCATGACTCAGAAACATAATCCAGCAACAAGACGTTCGATACTTTTCGAAAAGTCCGGTGGCGAGAGAAGCGACGTCAGATCTATGATTAAATATTCAGAAGTAAAGTAAATCTGGACTCTGTTTGATGAGTTTAAAGTGTGGAGGAAGAGTGAAAGCCCCCGGTTGAAAGCGTCAGGGGTCTTCTTGAAGCTGAAAACTCACTAATAAAGACCTTAAGGCCCTCCAGGAGCCCTCCTGCTATGTGACAGCTTCTTCCCGTGAAAGTCACTGAGGTAACTTCAATTAACTTCTCCTGTGAAACTGTACTTTTTACTCACTCAGGAACTTTTTTATACATTTAAACATATCAAACTTTGATCATTTAGAATTATATTCTCTTTATTTGAGCAGAACCAGCTTTGATACAGTTTTCTTTAAGTATATTAAAATAACCATAGAGGAAGAACGGATTCATCAAAGACGATAAAATTGATTTTTAAAATTCGTCTCAAACCTTGTTCCCTTTTACTTGTAGTTTGAAGTACTTTCAATTGTAAAATATTACAACTTCCTACTACAGTATGTTATAGTTAATTAAAATAAAACTCTCCTGACATAAATGTTCTTCAAGACGCAGTAACTTCTCATCACGACCATGTTTTACACTTTATTACTTTATAAAGTTGCTCTGAAATCTGGACGAACGAGAGGTTACGAGAGTCCATGATGATGTTATAATGGATTCACTCCTCCTCCGGCTGTCCTCACGCTTTGTTTATACAACGAGTCCCTTGGAGGTGGAGACCATTGATGACGCGTGGGGACACACCTCCATAATGAACCAATCGCAGCAGAGTGGGTGTGGCTACGGTAGATTTCATCTCACTGATAAGAAGGCGTGGTCGGGTTTACAATCCTGAGACTGACATGCAGACTGTGGGGGAGGGTAGAGACCCTTGTTTTCCACAACAATGTCGGGGGGAGAAAATATATTTAATCTTATCTTGAGTTGCTTTAACAGTTATTGCTCCACTGGGATCCAATATCAACTTATAAGCCTGGAAGTCATTAAATAAAGTACTTTAAATCCTATGGGAGTTTCTGGATTTGTTAACAAGGGCCACATGGACCTGGTGAGACTGGTGACAGATCTAAGCAATTTCGTTCACCCCTACAATATCTACAATATCGTCCCCCACTTCCTACGTGATGACGTCACTCGCTGCATATACGAACGTCTCTTTAAAATATATATTTTATTGGTTAAAGAAACGTCAACAGAACGTTTACATGATACTTTTTACCTCATAAAACATTTATATTGACAAGAAGACGATCTTCGTCAACATCATCACTTTCTTTCATTTCCTGGTCTGACGATCATGTGAATTTGACACCAACAGGAAGTGCTACATGTGACGAAGCCACTGATTGGCTGAAGCTGTTTTACTAATAATAACGCACAACTGTACAATGCAACACAAACATTCGATTTCCGAAATAATTTGCTAATGTACATTTAATAATTGATTTAAATCTGTAAAAAAGATTGAAAACTAAATAATTACTGAGGTGTTTATGAACTACAGACAGGTAGAATGAGTTATAGAAAGAGGAATATTCTAACTTTTTTGTTATTTGAAAAGCTAATTATTTCTGAACTCGAATGTTTGTATTTCATTGTACAGTTGTGTGTTATTATTAGTAAAACAGCTTCAGCCAATCAGCTGCTTCGTCACATGTAGCACTTCCTGTTGGTGTCAAAGTCAATGAAAGAAATGAAAGAAAGTGTTTATGTTGACGAAGATCGTCTTCTTGTCAATATAAATGTTTTATGTGGTAAAAAGAATCATCTAAACGTTCTGTTGACGTTTCTTTAACCCATAAAAAATATTTTTGAATTTGTATTTTATTTTTGTATTTATATTTTAACGTGTCATCACGTAGGAAGTGGGGGGACCGATATCGTAGGGGGGACAGAAATTGTACCTACAACAGGACTGAGTGTAAGTCCATGTTCCTACGAACGAGGCGAGCGGATCCGTCATCCAGAGGGGGGTGAAAATAAGGCCACTACTCTCCGACTCGAGCACCGGTGTCAGGATCCACTCTGAACCGGTCCCCGGTGAGAAGTTCTGGGCACGTAGCTTTGGAGGGAAGCCCTGAAAACAAACACACTGGAGTGATGATGGATCTGTTCCGACTCAAGACGAGGTGGACGTGGCTTCTGTGGACGGAGGAGAGTTGAGACCGAAGACAGTTCACTCAAGTTCTCCTCTCATGTCGACGAATGTTGGATTATTGTCAGAGTCATCTGTTGTAGTTATAGACAAACATGTTTGTTCATTTTAATGTAGCGACAGGAGCTCAATTGTCTTCGTCTTCAACACTTTACCTCAACATACTGCTCGTCTGTAACGTTCAAGATTGCTCTGAAAAAACCTGAACAAGTCTATGTTTTAAACGTGATTTTAGTGGAAGATCCCATGAACTTAAATCATTTTCACGTGTACTGACACTGGAAAGATGTCGGGGCGAGGACACTTGGAGTAGCAGCTGATAGCTTTTTAGCTTCTGTTACAAACTATCCTAAACTGAACATTTATTAAATTATTTTCTGAAAAAATCGTCAAGGCTTCAATACATGAAGGTATTTGGATGTTTTTAAGTGTCTTTTTGGACAAAGACGAAGATAACTGAGCTCCAGTCGCTACATGAAAATGAACAAACATTTTTGTCTAATGCTGTGTCTCAAATCGGGCACTTATGTACAATGTTTTACGGTAAACTGTAAGACTTACTTGTGCAGTTTTCAAATGTCAACAGGCTAGTACTGTCTCAAATTAAATCTGCTGCTACACACTAACAGGAAATGACTCGACAGCTTCTTCTTCTACTACTATTTAACGATGATTGTAACCAGTCGTTGAAACACTATCGCCGACACTTGATAACACTTTTCTCCAATAGAAACAAGTTATTAAGTTGTGTTTCATTGTGATATTACTGTTGTTGTGCTGTTTTGTTTTAAAATGAGTGTTTTCTCGAGACATTTACGTCGGTATTTGCTCCGAAGACGCGTCGTCGTTGACGTAGCTTCCGATTAGCGCCATCTAACGTCTCCAAGATGGCGGCCGTTATAGAAGAAGGAACCAAGAGGTTGTCGACTGGAAATTAGTGAACCCAGACCAGGTCAACGGGAAGATGGGTTTTATTAACTGTGGGTCGAAGCCCAGCAGGTAATTCACAAAGCAATCCGTACGTTCATCAGATTCTTACAGGATTCACATTGACTTCATACAGGACACAGTGGGGTCCGCCCTCCGGACCTCCTTGGTATGACTTGTGTCTGGACACTCGGCCAAGACGATTTCACAAGATGTTTCCCAATCTCATTGCATAAGATGATTGTCTCTCAGTGTGTGTGTGTGTATGTAGCTTCTCCAGTAGCTGGAGAAGCCTCTTGGAGGATGTCAGTGATCTTGGAGCAATAACACTTTACGCCACCACACCGTTGAGGATGGATAGTGTCCATCGATCCACATTCAATTCTCTGGCCGTTTGAGTGTGATTTTGGACACACCGTATAGCTCTAAAATGAACAGATTCCAACCCTTAGATCGACATGAAAGTGAGTAGAAACGGAGTGAAATCTCGGCTGAACCGTCACTTGAAGGTACATCGAAGTACGCGACTAAGTGAGTCGATGATAAGATCGAGAAATAATCTGCTGGTCTAGGAAGGTTTTGTTGAACCAGGACTGTAGCTGTGGCTTGTGTCACATTTACAACAGGCAGCGATCCAAGTGTGGCTCTCACACACTCACACACACTCTCACAAACACACACTTGTACACACAACCACGATGATGCTGACTCACACAGATTAGAGGAGAAAAGTAATCCTCTTATTCTGTTGTCTTTCACACATGTGTCCATTGAAACATGATCAGGAGTGAATGGTGAAGTTGTGTGTTTGTAGTGAAGTCGGAGCTGATCGTTGCATGACTCTTGCATGATGAACGACGGGAAGAGTGTATTATTCACGATCATTAGGATATCGACGGTGAGTTAACCGGAGTGTTTTAGTAGGAGGGAAGCGCTCGTTAATGCCTCGGTGTCTCCAGATGGACGTATAGGGCCCATTATGTCCATTAGACTCCATGGAAAATCAATACATGTCACGGTCTTTTATGGGCGATTTTTTTAAAGGATCAAATCGTATCTCCCTGATATGCTTTTGACATCTCCGACTCTCCTGCCGTTCTTTTAAGCAATCTCCATATCTCATGGTCTTGAATTCTTTATTATCGCATTCGTTTGGTAGGGATGTCACGATCATTATCTCTCCCCCGTCGCCCGTTGTCATGTCAACACAATTATCTTTGTTTATGTGTCGCTGGTTCGAGCTTATCTTCTTGTCGTCTCCAACTTAAAAAATCAAGCTCAATGGATTCGTCCGGTTCAATCCCTTTCACGAGTCGCTCGGGGATCTGGAGGAATGTAAATGGATTGTTGATTTGTCCAAACGTTTACCGTGTACCTGTTCACACCCGAGACATTGACATCCCCAGAGTCCTTTTTTATTCCATTACGCAACTGTTGTCTACTTTGAGTCTCTCCCTGATGGCTGAACTCACTTCACCTGTAAATCCCTATTCGCACGGGATAAGTATTACCTGGGGACCTCTTTGTAAATGACCTCTGCGTTATTTTAAGTGCATTCACACGAGATAAGCGATGTCTGTAAAATAGTCATTTTTACTGACCTTACCTAGAGATACAGATGTAAAAAGCAAATACTTAAAGAGAAAGCTAGTGTAACTAAGCGTTCTTCGTTTAGAGAAGATAAAGTGGACAACCGTTAATTTTCTTTCGTTTCTCAACTTTTGCAGACGCTCAACAGCGAGAGCGACGCCTTGCACATAAATTTGCCCCAAAATTATTCTTACAGAAGAGACACATTCTGTTACAGTAGTGTAACCTCGAAACAACGAGGCTGGAACTTAGTTTGTAGCCGTGCAGTGCGCATGTCTACTTTAATTTAGTCATGTGGAACAACAACAAACTCCATCTACTTCCTTTTCAACCTCTTCAAAATAAAACAGCAGAAGTAAATATTAACACAATGGCCAAAGTGCCAAGAAGTCCGTTACAGTGGCATACATGCCAGATTCAGAATTACAAACACAACCATGCGGATTTACACACAATTAGTATCATTAACTGACGTCTGTGTTTGGTGAATTAAAGTCGGTCATTTGCGACGGAATTATTACGTTACAAATCACAGACATGACGCATTCACACAGTATTTTGACTCAGACATTCTCTGCAATTATTACAAATTCAAAGAGGTTCACAGGTAATACTTATCCTGTAAAAATCTGACATTGGAGAGAGTCCAGCCAACCTGTGGAGAAACCGATTTGTTTTTGTCACCTTGAGTTTCAGAACATATGGTTATACATGATTGATGGTTGAGTTGAAGGAAATATCCATCAGATCAATACAGGATCCTTCTGACGAAAGATGCTGCACTTATTGGTCTGTTTTGCCTCTTTTTTTCCCTCAAGAACAAGAACTTAATCTAAATCCACTTCCTGTTGTTCCCCCTTCAACATCCCACAGTTTTTCAACCAAGAGTCATTAAGTCAGATTCATCATAGTCAGCTGTATATATTTTTACCAACTTTCCCTGACGACTCAACGGCATCGGATTCAAAGACCGGCTCCATCCGGCTGCTCCGAGGAAATTCCAGCCATTAAAATGTAGAATATAACCGGCGATAAAGGGCAGCTCTGGCGGAGTCACAGGAAATGAATCCGACTTGCCACCAGCGATGCGGATCGGACGGCGGCGCCAGTCATATGGGGACCTAAAATCCTGTTAACTGGTTCGGTACCTCAAACTCCCAGAGCACTTCCCACCGGATATCCCGCCGCACACGGTCGAACGAGCTTCTCTGAGTTGACACAACATGCGTGAACCGGCTGAGCGAACTCACATTACGTTTCAAAGATCCTGCCGAGGGCGAGGAGCTGGTCCGGGTTGAAACCAAACTGATACCGCCCGGAGAAACAAGAGGTTTGCCTGAAAATGTAGATGTTTTTTCGAGACAAGGAGGCCTTCTTCATACATGGTATCATAGCAACAAAAACAAAAGGCTGGAGTATCATCAGCATACAATGAAGTTTAATTACACGCTCCACAGTAACGTAATGTTGGTGAGCCTCGTCCCTCTGTGCTAATGATCGTAACACCTGGGTCAACATAAGCCGTCCTTCTTCCTTCGGGAGGAATAAAAAACCGGCTCCTCATCCTAGACGTGATTCATATTTAATCATGTGATTATATCCTCAACAATCACGCACCAGTTAAACCCTTCTTTCGACTGCTGGCTGCAGAGCTTCCAGATGAAGTAACAAGCCATGACATTGAAGCTCGACTCTCGGCAAAGTCTTGAGCAAACATCTCACGCACGTACATCAGGGCGAAGGATTTCAAAGACGGCTCAGCAATTAAAGATGAGGTGCTCGTGGAGGAATTCATGTATTTTCTATAGATTTGACTTACGTAAGCTCGTCACACTTTTTTTTTTCTTTTTTTTTTTTAGTTGCAGGCAAACAATGCTGCTTCTGCGGAGGAGGAGGCAACTTTTGAATTATTGATCAGCTTATTTTAGAGCCTCGGTATGTGCAAACATGTCGGGGTGTATAAGTCATATTGATCCGGTGAAGACGATTCGACAAATGAAAATCCGCTGCTTCCTTATCTCAGGCTGCCGCGTTAATATTTGGCAGCTCGGAGAGGAATGCTGCTGCAGTTGTCATGGTAACTGACCCATATGGGGTGTTGGAAACCAGATTCCATATTTAGTATTCTGAGTCCTTGTTTTTACTTTCACTTTTGACCTGCTGCAGTGGGTGAGCAAGAATGAATGCCAGCAATAACTCGCGGCGATGATGCGTTTGTTAGCTCTGCATAGCTCTGGGTGTTCTCCGGGTTATTGTCACGTATTGGTTCTGATAACAGACTTCATTCCAGTGTATTTGAGGTGATTTCTGCTCCAGTGTTTTGAGTGTGAAGGCAGCAGCAATAGCCAGGGTTGTTTATTCGCCAGGCATCGATTTGTTTGTGTCCCCAGAGCTTCTCGGCTTCTGTGGGACAATGTGAGAAACAGAGATTGTTGTGCGAGTGTCTGACGGACGAGATTAACGTGATCTCGAAATGAATTAAGACAAGACCGAGAAAACATGTATTAACACAACCAACAAAGAACTCACATAAATATGATTATTATTATGGCCTGGATTTCATTTTTTAGAGGGCGTTCTAAAAATAGTCATTGTTTGCACACGTGTTTTTTAATATCCTCACATTGTAAGTGTAATATTCGTAACTGGGATTGTTGTATTTAAAAATAAATTTGCATTATTAAATAAATCATTTTCATTTGCAAAGAAAATCCATTCTTAAAACTGAATAATCTGTTTGTGGAACAAGATTAAAAAGTCTGAATCCCAACACGTTGTAAACACAAAACAAGATCTGTCTCGCCTGCAGTTCATACAAAACTCTGAGAATTCTGAGCCGCTCTAGTAGAAGAACTCACATTTCTCCTTCAAACTCTTCACTGGCTGCTCTAGTAGAAGAACTCACATTTCTCCTTCAAACTCTTCACTGGCTGCTCTAGTAGAAGAACTCACATTTCTCCTTCAAACTCTTCACTGGCTGCTCTAGTAGAAGAACTCACATTTCTCCTTCAAACTCTTCACTGGCTGCTCTAGTAGAAGAACTCACATTTCTCCTTCAAACTCTTCACTGGCTGCCAGTTTCTTTCAGGATCATTTTAAAATTCTGGTTCTTGGTTTCAGATCTATTCATGGTCAGACCTTCCATCAGTGATCTGATCCAGACTTTTAACTGTGTATTGTTTTTGATTGTTAAAGTGCTTTGTGACCCTGGTCTAGGAGGGCCCTTTATTTATTTATTTTGATTACAGTAAATTATAAAAATGATAAACAAATATGAAATAAAAATAGAAATTAAATTGTGTAAAATGAGTAAATGCTTTTAATAAATAAATAAAGAACCCCAGAATAATAAAATATAGAAATACCACAGTAAAATGATAACACTGTGTTCTGGTTTCTAACCAGCAACTTCATGATTCATTAGTGATGTACAACACTGGACAAGATTGACGTGTGTGAAGAAGATTATAGTAGATTATTTGTGGTCATGAATGAGTATTTTGTGGCCACAATATTCAGCATGTATATATATATATATATGTATATATGCTGAACATTTTCTTTTCACCATTTCATTTCCAGGGCTTTTGTGTGTCTAATGTTTCTTGACTTTCGTTTTTCGTCGTGTAATATAGTCGAGTTAACTGTATTTACACATTTATCGTGTCTCCAAATCTTACGCTAAGATCTTTTCATTCATCACAGCCTTCCCTTTTTATATCTGTTTAATCTGCAGTCCATGGATTCTACTCAGAGCGTGATCGAGTCATTTTAATGTTGATTTTAGTTCATACTTTATAGATAAAAATAATAAATAATAAAAATATATTCACAGGTCCAACTGTTCATCCATAGTTCGTGTGAAGCTCCTTCTCCTGCAGTGCAGACACTCGGCTGCAATGGCAACTCTCAAGGAAACCAACTTCGATTCTTGGAGCTATTTTGGGAACAATCTTCCGTCTCGTCGTGGCTGCCAGAGGTTCCTCACTCTGGCTACATTGTCTCCCCTTTTCCTGGAGGCTGAGGAGCCACTGAGCCTCTCAGCTGTTCCCACACATGGCTGCACATCCACATACTTTACTTCTTCAGGATTTCAGTGCCATTTAAGGCCTTGTTCACGAGATGGTCTCGACACTAAGTTCGGTTAAATATTGATGTCTTCATTTGAGACTCGTGTAGCGAGACAAACACGATACAAAAGAGAAGCTACACATGTAAACAGGGATCAACGATGTTATTAGAGATGACTTTGATTCGAAAGGTCAAGTGTACCGGTGTTCATACCTGCTGGAACTACAGTTCATGTGGATCCAACCGTTGATTCTAGGTTCTCCCGAGCATCGTGGATCTATACGTGAGGTTTCTAACAAACATGTGACTCTCAACCAAACAAGTCTTTTATTCAAGATTCTTAATGACTTTGTGTTTGAAACTTCTTATTTTCCCAATGTTTGCTTCGTTATAGTGACGCCATAGTTTTGTTTGCACGGTTAGATTTAAATGGAGATTTTTCTTTTGAACCCGTGACCTTTCTGTGTGGAGTGTGTATGTTCTCCCTGTGTTGCATTGTTTACTTCTGGGCACTCCGGTTTCCTCCCACAGTCCAAAAACATACAGTCTTTGGGGAAATTGTCCGTAGGTATGACTGTGTGTGTGGATGGTTGTGTGTCTTTGTGTTTCCTGGGACAGACTGGCGTCCTGTCCAGGGTGTCCCCTGCTTCTCACCCTATGATACTGGGATAGACTCCAGCCCCACCGTGACCCCCATAAGGGATAAAGTGGTAGAAAATAAACGAATACATTTTTAATATACATTTAAATGGATCACCTTCTGATCTATGGTTTTAATTAAATCCATTATAGACTTTCCTTCTGTAAACATTTTAATTTCATGTCTACGTGTGTTTAGATTTTAAATGTTGTTTTCGTTATAAAATCCTCCGGATCCTGGTTCCACCTGAGAAGTTTATAAGCCCCAGAAGTCCTGACTCTTAAGATTGACATTTTTTGGTTCCGGTGTCAGTCTTTATTGGCTGAATAGTTTCTTGCACTTTGAGTCCAACAGCGTTTGCTAAGGGTTGCTTTAGAAAGACGAGGGCAAGTGAAGGAAAGTATAAAAGAAACAGCGGGTGTGCTTTGTTTCCTCAATGTGATCTCTCTCGACTGGAACGCTTATCAAAAGTTTTTTCTTTTTTTTCCTCGGCTCTTTAATTATGACCCACTTCTCCTTTCGCAACTAGACCGATGTGAAGTTTCCATTAACAATTGATGATTTATGGAAGAGAGAAACTTGTTTTCATTTGCATATTTTGACACATCTGAGCATATTAAACTTCTTACTTAAGAAAAGAGCAGCGGCTGGTTCGTGTCAGACTCTGTTAGGATGTGTTTGCTCAGCTGATCCCGAAGTTAGTGGAGTTTGCGTTACTTCTTTTGTGTCCACAGGCAGAGATTTATTCATAATTGTGCCTCACGGTATGTAGACAATACAATACTAAAGTAACAAAGACGATGTATGCGGTACAAGTCATGGATGAAGAACCTCTCGGTGACCTAGGAAGAACCTTTCTGGACAGGACCAGCCATGTGGAATCATGGTTGAGACAAGCATATGCTACCTGCACGATCAACACCATCGTCTTATTTCCACTTCATTTCCTTCCCGGGCTACGGGATCCAGAACCTCCCGGGGGGAAGTCAGGAGTATCATGAGGGCCACGATACTGTCCACCGATGAGAGAGAAAAACATTTCCTGACAAGATAAACCAACAAAAGGATTAGACTCTAGTTCAAAACTGACCAGAAACTGTTTTCTTCAACTGAGAAAAATCTCTAAACTAAGGAAAATGTTGTCACAACATGATCTGGAGCTTATAATCCATGTGTTTTTGTCGTTTATACTATTGTAACAGTTTATTTTGTGTCTAAACCAGAAGGATGTGTCTCGCCTGCAGTTCATACTAAACTCTACAGCCAGAGTTCCTCCCAATCCTTTCTCCTTCAGACGCCGCTTCTAGTAGAAGAACTCACATTTCTCCTTCAAACTCTTCACTGGCTGCTCTAGTAGAAGAACTCACATTTCTCCTTCAAACTCTTCACTGGCTGCTCTAGTAGAAGAACTCACATTTCTCCTTCAAACTCTTCACTGGCTGCTCTAGTAGAAGAACTCACATTTCTCCGATCCTTAAAATTCTTCACTTTTCAAGTAATTACTTACTCATAGACAAAAGTTTGTAAATTGTTTGACGTCTTTGCTCTGAAAACTGAGGTCGAATCTCCATCTCCCCATTTCCCAAGTTTTACTTGTGAGCGAATATCAAGGCAACATCAGACCACTCTGACCTTTGACCTTTCCGGTTGTCTGTTCGTCCAAGAGAGATGCTTTCTTGGTGTCAATCTCCAGGGTTTCTTTAAAGAGAACCAACCTCTCCATACAGAATTAACGGCTCAAATTTGGAAGTCGATTGGAGTCATGAGAATATTGACTGTTTGAATTTTATTTCAGATTTTACGGATTGGTTTTGATTTTGATAATTGAATGTATTTCTATATTGAAGGTCCTATTTGTTTTTGTTGAATCATTTGAATATTTTCATTTTTAATGATTATTTTTTACACATTTTTAGTTTTGTATTATAAATCCAATGAATCAAAAATAAATGTCCTAAATTCAATTACTTTTAATTCATAGTTTTTTAAACTCAATATAAATGTTGGTGTAATCGAGTCACCAGACAAGAACAACAGAGAACCGAGATACTCGAGTGACCTTTCAGCCAATCATGTGACTCACGGAAGATCACGTGACGCTCGCGAGTTAGATTATCATCAAGACGACATGTCAAGTATATATCTGTTATATCTTATTCATCTGTGGTTTGTGATCGTCACAGACTTCAGCAGCAACGATGAATACTCTGAGGATCCAGTAGAAGGACGGGTCATAGAGACGAGATGATCGCAGAGTCTCGGCTTCGTCAGTTCTTCCAGATCTTCAGACTCATTTAATACCTGGTTACTGTGGCCTGACTGTGGGAGGAAGTTACACAACTTTCCTGGAAATCAAAGCCCTTAAAAATCCTATCATAGAGGCCCGTGTTCTAAACCTTGCTCGCTCCTCTCCATAGCAACCTTCTGGTCAGAGAGTTCTTTAGATGACTCTTTGGATGTTGTTGTTCAGAAGTACAAAGAGTTCAGATCAAATAATACAGCTGTAGGGTTCACACTAGAGCTGGACCCGAACAAGCAAACAACAGGAACAATCGGAAAGAATCCGAAAAATTTTTCATCACAATAGTTCATAAATAAAAGTGTCCATATCACTGTCCAAAGGAAACTCAAAGCTCAAACATGTTACCGAAGAACAAACAAAGCTGTGATTAAAAAAAACACACACACGCTGGATAAAACGACAACAAGGAGGACAGAAAATCAGGAAAGAACTGTAATCCAAGAGTTTAGAGAACATGCATATCAGGGAGTGACGATCGTCATCTGGCGCCTGTTGCTGCAGCTGCCATGAGAGCAACGGGCTCAGAAAACAGAAGAGCATTCAAAACAAGTTTCAAAATTAAATCATGAGACAAACTTCAATAGAAATTATTAATTCCAATTATCCAAAAAAGTAGTGAAATGGTTTTATGCTTTTATGTCTATGTTGCTTTAACTTAGGCTGGATTTTACGCAGCAGATTTCTAATCGCAACAAGGGTTGAAACACAATCCATTAAAATAAAGTGTAAAGACAGTCATGGAATAAGTGATATCAGCTGAGAGAGCTTGAGTCCTTGCTGACCATCTACTTCTTCTTCGTAATGGTGTGAGTAGGAACCATTAAAGCTTCTTCACCAAACCACTCGCCTCAGTACAGCAGCGCCGATCAATAGCCAATAAAGCCCGATCAATAGAGCTTACATGGCAATCTAGAGGTGGACGCCACTTGTGCATATCATTAATGCGAGACACGGAGGATTGACCGAGGCGAGACGACAGTCGTGGCTCAAAGAAAAAACACAATAATATCTCGTTGACTAAAAACAAGATGGCGGCGATCGATATGCTCGGGCGAAGAAGGGAAGTTCGGGGATTTCCCCCGATCCACGCGGTGAGCAGGTGTAACGCCATTGATCGTCGTAACGACCTGGTTTTCACTCGGCGGCTCGTCCCGTAATTACAGAGCCATTTAAAGTGCGACGTCTTCAAATCGATGACACTTTGCAGGGAAGCCACCGATCGCGCCCGAGTCCGGGGCTCGCCGAGGAGCTCGTGGTCCGTCGACGAGCGAAGACTCTATGAATCTAGAGAAATTCACACACGTCTGTTGATATGTTTTCGGTATCGGTCATAAAAACATTCAGGAGAAGCCGAATCCGCGTCAGAGGCCAAAACCTTCCGTAGAGAACAACAACGAGTGACAAACCTTCGATCACGTGGAGGTGTGGCTCAGTCGCTTCGGCCAGGGTTTGTGGTCAAATCCTCAACTCTGACCTCAGAAATAACTGTTCAAATGTGCTTCAAGAAGTATAATGAGTATCAATCACTTCATGCCTTCCTTCCATGTTTTTACTATTAGAACAGTTTATTTAGTGTCTAAACCAGAAGGATGTGTCTCGCCTGCAGTTCATACTAAACTTTGCAGCCAGAATTCTGAGCCGCTCTAGTAGAAGAACTCACATTTCTCCTTCAAACTCTTCACTGGCTGCTCTAGTAGAAGAACTCACATTTCTCCTTCAAACTCTTAACTGGCTGCTCTAGTAGAAGAACTCACATTTCTCCTTCAAACTCTTCACTGGCTGCTCTAGTAGAAGAACTCACATTTCTCCTTCAAACTCTTCACTGGCTGCTCTAGTAGAAGAACTCACATTTCTCCTTCAAACTCTTCACTGGCTGCTCTAGTAGAAGAACTCACATTTCTCCTTCAAACTCTTCACTGGCTGCTCTAGTAGAAGAACTCACATTTCTCCTTCAAACTCTTCACTGGCCGCTCTAGTAGAAGAACTCACATTTCTCCTCATCCTTAAATTAAAGATTTCCTGATGTTTCTTATCACATCTTTGCTGATGACATCCAGCTCTACTTCTCTTTTGAATCAACTGAGCCCCAGAGGCTGAACAGTTTAGTCAATTGTTTGCTAGAAATCAAACAATGAAAACACTTTGAAGCTAAATGTGGACAAAACTGAAAAACTGGTGATTGCTCCTGATGATAAGATTCCAGGGTTGAGTCAGTACTTGAGTGACTTAAGTCAGTCTGTCAAACTGAGCCTGAGAAACCTGGGTTTTGTATTTGATAAAGACATGTCTCTTGTTCAACACTGAAGAAAACTGACCAGAAACTGTTTCCTTCAAAAAGAAAAAATCTATAAACTTGTTTACTAAAATGTTGTCGGAACATGATCTGGATCTTATAATCCATGTGTTTGTGTCGTTTACACTATTGTAACAGTTTGTTTTCATGTCTAAACAAGAAGGATCTTCTCGCCTGCAGTTCATACAAAACTCTGCAGCCAGAATTCTGAGCCGCTCTAGTAGAAGAACTCACATTTCTCCTTAAATCTAGTAGAAGAACTCACATTTCTCCTTCAAACTCTTCACTGGCCGCTCTAGTAGAAGAACTCACATTTCTCTGATCTTAAGACACTTTTATTTGAGCTTTTCCTTGATTCTCTGAGACTCCTGTGTTTGTCTTGACCTTTAAAGTATATATTTTATTGAGTATTGTTTTGATTGTTTAATCGCTTTGTGACCCTGGTCTGAAAGAACTTTACAAATATTACTTACTCAAGTCTTATAATGCATTGCAACACTCGTACTTTTGACGAAACACCTCTAGAGTCGTGAGAATCATCTGGCGGGTGTCGAACGATATCATCAACTCTACGGTGACGGTCAGAGACCTTCGGGTCATGAATCTTCTTCGGGAGGAAGTAGACACGAAGACACAATGGCCGAAATCCGCTGCCGTGGTAACCGTCCTTTCATCCCTGATGGCGTCTTCAAAGTAACGACTCGGACGACATCGAGGAGTGAAGGCGAATAAAGTCCGTCTGCAGTATCACTTTCAAGGAGTGCGAGAGTGGGAGAGGACGAGCTTTATTGCTCACAAAGACTCCCTCGATGGATCTTTTTCTTCTCTGTGGAGCAGAAAGAATCCTTTGATGCACAAGAATCCACCTTGAGTTTAACACACACACCCTGGACGGTTGTGTTGTTTTTAGTTTTATTCGCAGCACATGAGAACGATTGTGTTGTTTTTCGTTTTATTCGCAGCACATGAGAACGATTGTGTTGTTTTTCGTTTTATTCATGGCACACAAGGACGATTGTGTTTTTTGTTTTATTCACAACACACAAGGACGTTTGTGTTGTTTTTCATTTTATTCGCAGCACACAAGGACGGTTGTGTTGTTTTTTGTTTTATTCACAGCACACGAGGACGTTTGTGTTGTTTTTTGTTTTATTCGCAGCACACAAGGACGGTTGTGTTGTTTTTCGTTTTATTCACAGCACACGAGGACGTTTGTGTTGTTTTTTGTTTTATTCACAACACACAATGACGGATGTGTTGTTTTTCGTTTTATTCACAGCACACGAGGACGGTTGTGTTGTTTTATTCGCAGCACACAAGAACATTTGTGTTGGACGTTTTTCACCTGATGACGGTTTCATTGATGAACCAGAAAAGCACTTCGACTTCGCATACCTCGGCCAAGACAGCTCATCGACATCACAACAGTGGAATCAATAATAACACAATAACACAAAAACACAATAACACAATACAATGACTGGACAAGTGTGTCGGCTCCCGCTCCGGGATTTCAACTCACGCCTCAGTTTCCCTTTAATCTTGAGCCAAACGGTCCAAAGGCGACAATAACAAGACGTGTTGTCGCCATATTTGCAAAAAGAAGTCGTTTTATTTTCTAGATTTAAGGAGTTTTCGTCGTCCTACGTAAAGCTTGAAGATCAACACGTGATTCAAGATCAACACGTGATTCAAGATCAACACGTGATTCAAGATCAACACGTGATTCAAGATCAACACATGATTCAAGATCAACACGTGATTCAAGATCAACACGTGATTCAAGATCAACACATGATTCAAGATCAACAAGTGATTCAAGATCAACACGTGATTCAAGATCAACACCTGATTCAAGATCAACGTGATTCAAGATCAACACATGATTCAAGATCAACACGTGATTCAAGATCAACACGTGATTCAAGATCAACACGTGATTCAAGATCAACACGTGATTCAAGATCAACACGTGATTCAAGATCAACACGTGATTCAAGATCAACACTTGATTCAAGATCCACACGTGATTCAAGATCAACACGTGATTCAAGATCAACACGTGATTCAAGATCAACACGTGATTCAAGATCAACACGTGATTCAAGATCAACACGTGATTCAAGATCAACACGTGATTCAAGATCAACACGTGATTCAAGATCAACACGTGATACAAGATCAACACGTGATTCAAGATCAACACGTGATTCAAGATCAACACGTGATTCAAGATCAACACGTGATTCAAGATAAACGTGATTCAAGATCAACACATGATTCAAGATCAACACGTGATTCAAGATCAACACGTGATTCAAGATCAACACATGATTCAAGATCAACACGTGATTTAAGATCAAAACGTGATTCAAGATCAACACGTGATTCAAGATCAACACGTGATTCAAGATCAACACATGATTCAAGATCAACACGTGATTTAAGATCAACACGTGATTCAAGATCAACACGTGATTCAAGATCAACACATGATTCAAGATCAACACGTGATTTAAGATCAAAACGTGATTCAAGATCAACACGTGATTTAAGATCAACACGTGATTCAAGATCAACACGTGATTCAAGATCAACACATGATTCAAGATCAACACGTGATTTAAGATCAACACGTGATTCAAGATCAACACGTGATTCAAGATCAACACGTGATTCAAGATCAACACGTGATTCAAGATCAACACGTGATTCAAGATCAACACGTGATTTAAGATCAACACGTGATTCAAGATCAACACGTGATTCAAGATCAACACGTGATTCAAGATCAACACGTGATTCAAGATCAACACGTGATTCAAGATCAACACGTGATTCAAGATAAACGTGATTCAAGATCAACACATGATTCAAGATCAACACGTGATTCAAGATCAACACGTGATTCAAGATCAAGACATGATTCAAGATCAACACGTGATTCAAGATCAAACGTGATTCAAGATCAACACGTGATTCAAGATCAACACGTGATTCAAGATCAAGATCAACACGTGATTCAAGATCAACACGTGATTCAAGATCAACACGTGATTCAAGATCAACACGTGATTCAAGATCAACACGCGGATTCAAGATCAACACGTGATTCAAGATCAACACGTGATTCAAGATCAACACGTGATTCAAGATCAACACGTGATTCAAGATCAACACGTGATTCAAGATCAACACGTGATTCAAGATCAACACGTGATTCAAGATCAACACGTGATTCAAGATCAACACGTGATTCAAGATCAACACGTGATTCAAGATCAACACGTGATTCAAGCCACGTGATCAAATCAACACGTGATTCAAGATCAACACGTGATTCAAGATCAACACGTGATTCAAGATCAAGATCAACACGTGATTCAAGATCAACACGTGATTCAAGATCAACACGTGATTCAAGATCAACACGTGATTCAAGATCAACACGTGATTCAAGATCAACACGTGATTCAAGATCAACACGTGATTCAAGATCAACACGTGATTCAAGATCAACACGTGATTCAAGATCAACACGTGATTCAAGATCAACACGTGATTCAAGATCAACACGTGATTCAAGATCAACACGTGATTCAAGATCAACACGTGATTCAAGATCAACACGTGATTCAAGATCAACATGTGATTCAAGATCAACACGTGATTCAAGATCAACAGATAAATGTTTAATGTTTAGTGGTTTTGTTTAAAAACGTCCTCGCAGGTGTTTCTGAAGACAATCAATGTTGTCCAGAGACGTTTGGAAGAGATTCCAGTAGCAGTTTTATTGAGTGTGTGTCACTGGACTGGTGTGTGAACATGTGTGTGAGTGTGTGTAAGGGGTGTGTGTGAACATGTGTGTGAGGGTGTGTGTGACTATGTGTGTGAGTGGTGTGTGTGTACATGTGTGTGAGTGGTGTGTATACGTGTGTGTGATTGGTGTGTATACGTGTGTGGTGTGTGAACATGTGTGTCAGTGGTGTGTATACGTGTGTGTGATTGGTGTGTGTGAACACGTGTGTGAACATGTGTGTGAGTGGTTTGTATGAACATGTGTGTGAGTGGTTTGTATGAACATGTTTGGGATTGGTGTGTGTACGTGTGTGTGATTGGTGTGTGTGAGTGGTGTGTGTTAATATGTGTGTGAGTGGTGTGTGTGTACGTGTGTGTGAGTGATGTATGTGAGTGGTGTGTGTGAACATGTCTGTGAGGGGTGTGTGTGAATATGTGTGTACATGTGAGTGAGTGGTGTGTACATGTGTGTGAGTGGTGTGTACATGTGAGTGAGTGGTGTGTACATGTGTGTGAGTGGTGTGTGTGAACATGGTTGTGAGTAATGTACTTGTGTGTCTGTGCGTGTGAGCGTGTGTGTGTGTAAATCTTTGTGACCATGT
>JACEEU010000744.1:1561602-1574102 GCA_016630915.1 Callionymus lyra
AAGTCTGTCAATCACAGCCTGTCAAGCGTCTGATGCCTCGACCGCCAACACACCTGCAGTGACACATGATGTTGTGTAGAAGCTTCAGGTGTGTTGATCATTCTTCATCAACCTTTGACCACTGAAAGAATCATTGCCAAGATATAATCAATATATAGACATATAGATATTCCATGATTCAACTTCAATTCAAATTCAAATTCAAATTCAAATTCAAATTCAACTGAGCAAAATCTCTAAATTTAGGAAAAATGTTGTCACAACATAATCTGGATCTTATAATCCATGAGTTTGTGTCGTTTACACTATTGTAACAGTTTATTTAGTGTCTAAACCAGAAGGATGTGTCTCGCCTGCAGTTCATACTAAACTCTGCAGCTAGAATCCTGAGCCGCTCTAGTAGAAGAACTCACATTTCTCCTTCAAACTCTTCACTGGCTGCTCTAGTAGAAGAACTCACATTTCTCCTTCAAACTCTTCACTGGCTGCTCTAGTAGAAGAACTCACATTTCTCCTTCAAACTCTTCACTGGCCGCTCTAGTAGAAGAACTCACATTTCTCCTTCAAACTCTTCACTGGCTGCTCTAGTAGAAGAACTCACATTTCTCCTTCAAACTCTTCACTGGCCGCTCTAGTAGAAGAACTCACATTTCTCCTTCAAACTCTTCACTGGCTGCTCTAGTAGAAGAACTCACATTTCTCCTTCAAACTCTTCACTGGCTGCTCTAGTAGAAGAACTCACATTTCTCCTTCAAACTCTTCACTGGCTGCCAGTTTCTTTCAGGATCATTTTTAAATTCTGGTTCTTACTTCCAGTCCCGGTGTTATCTTGATCTTTTAAGTATATATTTTATTGAGTATTGTTTTGATTGTTTAAGTGCTTTGTGACCCTGGTCTAGAAAAGTACTATATAAATATTTATGACTTACTTACAGTATTTCTGATAGAATGTGTTTCAAGTTTAAATCCCGTCTACACACGTGAAGCTGCAGTTTTATGTAAGACTTCAACATCTGAAGAAGAAGCTGATCTGGATAAATGGAGGATGAACATCAGGAGGATTGGACGAGAAAATATGACATGAATCACGTAGAAATGGATGATGAACAGAATCTCTTTTAGATGGATATGGATATGGATGGATGGATGGATGGATGGATGGATGGAAGGATGGATGGATGGATGGATGGATGGATGGATGGATGGATGGATGGAAGGATGGATGCATGCTATGCAACAATGCTATGGATGGATGGATGGATGGATGGATGGATGGATGGATGGATGGATGGATGGATGGATGGATGGATGGATGGATGGATGGATGGATGGATGGATGGATGGATGGATTGAAAAACAAACATCTGGAAACAACCATGGTTTCAGTCGATCATAATTGTCTTAAAGTTGAAATTTAAATGTTTTACACACAATTAATCTGCAGTGAATTTCATTCACAATTAATTGTTTATACTGAATATTTTTTAACGTTAAATCTTTTTTTTCCGCCTATTTAGTTGCTTTGTTGCAGTTAAAGGACGAACATGGAGAAGGAAGTAAAAACATGGAGAAGAAAGTAAAAACATGGAGAAGAAAGTAAAAACATGGAGAAGAAAGTAAAAACATGGAGAAGAAAGTAAAAACGTGGAGAAGAAAGTAAAAACATGGAGAAGAAAGTAAAAACATGGAGAAGTGACTAGAAACTCAAACGAAATGTGGAGAAGTTTTTACGATGAACCGGAGATTCCTCGTTAAAAATGTTGCTAATTAAAGGAGGCTGATGGGAAAAAAGTCCCTTTAAGAGCCACATGTGACTCACAAAGTCTAAACGGCTCAGACCCTCGACATCTGTCGAGGTCCACGACGAGATGGAGCAACTACTGATGAACTTTAAAATCTTCATCAATTCTATGGTGTTTATTTGTGTTTATTTGTGTCTATTTGTTGCGCGCAGTTGGACATTTTGAGCGCCGAGATGATGTTTTGCTCGACGTAAATGACAGCTTGCATGTCATGTTTACTCAAATATAAAGTGGTTTGAAGAAACAAAAATCCCTTTAACGTTCAATAAATCACGTTTTTCTTTACTTCATCTCCCTGTTCGCGCAGATTTTCTTTTTACGATCGTTCAACTTCTAAACTCAATAATATATTTCATTGAGTTTTGTTTCGATTGTTCAAGCGCTTTGTGACCCTGGTCTAGAAACGCGCTCTACAAATATAACTTACTTCCATAACTAGTTCACAAACATGTTGTTCCGTCACATTTATCCTGATCTCGTTCAGACTCTTTCATCAACATCTTTTCCCCATTTGTTGCTTTGGAACCGGTTCCGTCCTGCGAGCTTTTTAAATGAGCCCAGTTTTCATCGTACTTTAAACAAGACATGAAAACATGTACTTCATCTGAAGTGAATCGAGATCTTTGTGACGAGTTTGAACGACTTCAATCTCGTCCTCATTTGACAGTGTTTTATTAATGAGACAAATCTACAGATGGCATCAGTGATTGGACGCCGGACTCGTGGGGTTCTGGGTTCTTTCACGACCAGATTCATGACCGAAAAATGCGGCTTTTTCTCTATTAAATCAAAAAGATTTGAATCGAATGAAAAAACTCATCATCAAGTTTTTCATTCTCACCATATTTTTCAATGAACATTTGGATTCATGATTATTAAGATTAAAAAACATACGTTTTTTTGTATTATTTGCTCTTGAACTGGAAATAATGTATTAGCGTCAAAGACATTAAAACTAAAGATCAGACGAGTATCAACTCTGGTGTCATTAAACATCAACTAGTATCAACTCTGGTGTCATTAAACATCAACTAGTATCAACTCTGGTGTCATTAAACATCAACTAGTATCAACTCTGGTGTCATTAAACATCAACTAGTATCAACTCTGGTGTCATTAAACATCAACTAGTATCAACTCTGGTGTCATTAAACATCAACTAGTATCAACTCTGGTGTCATTAAACATCAACTAGTATCAACTCTGGTGTCATTAAACATCAACTAGTATCAACTCTGGTGTCATTAAACATCAACTAGTATCTACTCTGGTGTCATTAAACACCAACTAGTATCAACTCTGGTGTCATTAAACATCAACTAGTATCAACTCTGGTGTCATTAAACATCAACTAGTATCTACTCTGGTGTCATTAAACATCAACTAGTATCTACTCTGGTGTCATTAAACATCAACTAGTATCAACTCTGGTGTCATTAAACATCAACTAGTATCAACTCTGGTGTCATTAAACATCAACTAGTATCAACTCTGGTGTCATTAAACATCAACTAGTATCAACTCTGGTGTCATTAAACATCAACTAGTATCAACTCTGGTGTCATTAAACATCAACTAGTATCAACTCTGGTGTCATTAAACACCAACTAGTATCAACTCTGGTGTCATTAAACATCAACTAGTATCAACTCTGGTGTCATTAAACATCAACTAGTATCAACTCTGGTGTCATTAAACACCAACTAGTATCAACTCTGGTGTCATTAAACATCAACTAGTATCAACTCTGGTGTCATTAAACATCAACTAGTATCAACTCTGGTGTCATTAAACACCAACTAGTATCAACTCTGGTGTCATTAAACATCAACTAGTATCAACTCTGGTGTCATTAAACATCAACTAGTATCAACTCTGGTGTCATTAAACATCAACTAGTATCAACTCTGGTGTCATTAAACATCAACTAGTATCAACTCTGGTGTCATTAAACACCAACTAGTATCAACTCTGGTGTCATTAAACATCAACTAGTATCAACTCTGGTGTCATTAAACATCAACTAGTATCAACTCTGGTGTCATTAAACATCAACTAGTATCAACTCTGGTGTCATTAAACATCAACTAGTATCAACTCTGGTGTCATTAAACATCAACTAGTATCAACTCTGGTGTCATTAAACACCAACTAGTATCAACTCTGGTGTCATTAAACATCAACTAGTATCAACTCTGGTGTCATTAAACATCAACTAGTATCAACTCTGGTGTCATTAAACATCAACTAGTATCAACTCTGGTGTCATGTAGTGAATGTTCTTCAAGACGCAGTAACTTCTCATCATGACCATGTTTTACACTTTATTACTTTATAAAGTTGCTCTGAAATCTGGACGAACAAGAGGTTACGAGAGTCCATTATGACGAAATAATGACTTCACACAATACAACCAGTTTACGCAACTAGTCCCTTGGAGGTGGAGACCATTGATGACACGCGGTGACAAACCTCCACGTTTGACCAATCACAGCAGAGTGGGTGTGGTTATGATCAACGAGATTTCATCTCCAGAAAAACAAAGTGTTTTCAGTGGGCGGAGCTTAAGACCATTTTCTAATGTCAATATTTAAATGAAAAGAACAACAACACACACTGATGATACAATAGAGTCACACATCACAACAACACACACACACTGATGATACAATAGACGCACACATCACCACACACCCTATTCAATAATCCCTCACACCCCCACTATGTACAATCCTCCCCCCTGATACTTCCACATCACACCCCCCATCCCTCCCCCCCCCTTCTCCCTCACACCACCCACTTGATACATGAGTCACACTCCCCAACACACTTTAACACACACACAATATACACTTTAACATCACACACACTGATGATACAATAGATTCACACATCACAACAACACACACACACTGATGATACAATAGAGTCACACATCACAACAACACATACACACTGATGATACAATAGAGTCACACATCACAACAACAAACACACATACACACTTTAACACACACACAGATATACACTTTAACATACACACACACTGATGATACAATAGATTCACACATCACAACACAACTTGTTTTATCCTCAGATGTGTGTTTATAAAAACAACAACATTTACGTTTTTTTTGCTAACACCTAAATTCATATCTTACATGGTCCTTCATGGATCTGAAAACTCCAGAATTCTCCCGATCGTTGCTCGTCTTTTGTCCCGAAGCTCTCGTGATCTACGTCTCACCTCCATATTTCAGCTTCTAACCTTCGAGTGCCGCGTCTCTTCGCTCGCCTTCAATCTTCGGCGAACAAGGTCACGCTCCTTCAACGAAAACGCTTTTGTCGGCGTTTTTACTTTGGTTTGCATCGACTTGAACTCCGAGTAGGAATGGTTTAGTCGGACTGTTCTGCGTCTCTCCTTCAAGGTTCATTCGTTACTTTAACGTTGTCTGAAATCTTCCATCTCGGTTTTTACATTTTCTTTTCAGGCCATTTTCACCGAGTGAACCACTAAGTGAGTCATTTTCATGGATTATGGCGCGATTAGTAAAAAATAAACAAGTTCCAGATGGAATAATAAAGTTTATTTGTTTTATGTTCACGGCGTCGGGGACGGTAACGGCTCGTAAAGACCTCGTCGTGAGACCTGAACTTGCTCTCGAACGTACGGCGTGGAGTTGACCCTCGCCGACGATCCGACGCTCTGAGCAAACTCTTTATTTAGCATAATAGCAGCAGCAGAACCTTTTTCCAAACACATTTCCCGTCAGCGACTGCGAGAGAGACGCGGTAATGACTTCAACGCGCCGCCATTATCGCTCTTTTACAGTCCAAATGTTCCCTCTTGCTTGTTCTTTCTCGCAGCGCAAACACAGAGAGTCTTCCACACCCGAGTCCACGGCTAATGTGCACGTGTTTCTAGGAGGCCATGAATAAGTAAGAGCCGGTTATAGGCGGCGCACAGATGGCGTTTGTTTGAGGTTTCGTGAAGGAACTTTCTCTGGTGTTCCAACTTTTTATTTCCAGACAAAAGTGTGTAGGTACTTTACTCTCTTGGAACACCGTTGAGTATAACCTCTCGCCTGGGACGAGTAGTTCAACACATATTGCTGATGTAGATCTGCGGCTTCTTGCAGTTAATGTAACCTTTAGTTTTTGTTCTGCCTCTATCTGGGGAAAAAAATGTTCCATCTGGTACCTCGGTAGGTAGCAGTGTCAGGTGGGTGGGTAGGTAGGTAGGTAGGTAGATAGGTAGGTAGGTGGGCAGGTAGGTAGGTAGGTAGGCAGGTAGGTGGGTAGGTAGGTAGGTGGGAGGTGGGTGGGTAGGTAGGTAGGGTAGGTAGGTGGGCAGGCAGGTGGGTGGGTGGGTGGGTGGGTGGGTGGGTGGCAGGGAGTGGGTGGGTAGGTAGGTAGGTAGGTGGGCAGGCAGGCAGGCAGGCAGGCAGGCAGGCAGGCAGGCAGGCAGGTAGGCAGGCAGGCAGGCAGGTAGGCAGGCAGGTAGGTAGGTGGGTGGTAGGTAGGTGGGTAGGTGGGCAGGCAGGCAGGCAGGCAGGCAGGCAGGCAGGCAGGTAGGTAGGTAGGTAGGTAGGTAGGTAGGTAGGCAGGCAGGCAGGCAGGCAGGCAGGCAGGCAGGCAGGTAGGTAGGTAGGTAGGTAGGTAGGTAGGTAGGTAGGTTGCAGTTACACTGGTCCAACACTAGGTGAACCCATTAACACAATTTTCAATATTGTATATTAGTGCTTCAGGCAGTAGGAACAATTAAAAACACAGACAAGCTTGACCTGCACAGATAGTGATTATTTGTACAATAACATGTGATTGTTTAGTTCAAAAACAACTTGGCAGAGACTACTTGATGAGTTCACTGAGAGGGACTGGGATCAATGAAAGAGTAATGTGGATGATTATTATTATTATTTATAAATCCAACCACAGCAGCTACAAACAACAGATGATGAAAGACGGGTTCAACATCTTATTTTGTCGAGTTATCATTAAATATTTTTCTAAATCTCATCATGTTATTGCGATTTTAACGTTATGATTAAAAGGTCACTCAAATCAAAAACATATATTTTTACAAAATTCTACATTCAAAACTGTCTGTTTTTGATCAGCAGAAGGATCCAGACTGACTCACTTATTTGTGTTTGTCTTGTGAACCAACAGTGGCTGAGATCTATTCTCACTACATGACTGATGAAACACTTTTTTTTTAACATCATTTTCTGAATGTTCAGTTGAAAGAATAGAACCAAATGATGTCCGAGCATCAGCTGTAAAAGCTGCTGAAGTTCACTGTATCCTCTCATTCTCAGTCATCACGCAATCTTTAATGTACCTTTCGCTGCGGAGGACGTAATGATTGCTGCCATCTAGAGGCCAGAAGTTCAATTGTAACGCAAAAATGAACAACAACGCTAATATTTGCGTGTTACTTGTAAAAAAATTAAATATTTTATTTTAAACACACTGTATTGAAATGAAAACAATTAAGGAACTTTATTTAAATAAGTGATTACAAATGCTCAATATGATAACAATAAATATATATATTCTTTTTAAGTAAATGAACTGTGCTGGTAAAAAGCGCTATAGAAACATTAAAAATATGGACTTTTTTTGTAATTTTCTCCTCACAGTCGGATGTTTAGGCTCTGAATTGATTGGCAAACACATGAAAATGTCAAGAGTAATCTGTGTTAGGATGAAATCCTATTGACCTTTATCTGCTGCGGTGATTAGTGAGGACTCTGAGGTTTTTATCGACGCTGTTGTTTATCGCTTCCGTTTGCTGCGACCACGGCGTCGATAGGACGGATCAACATCAGCGCTTTGAATTCAGTCAACATTATCTAATAATACAGCGTTAAGTATGTCCACGTGTTGAACCCGTGAGCGTCGACGCTAAAGGTGTCGCCGGGACGAGAAATATCGACCAAACGAGTTGTGTTTCCTGACTAAAGTTGTGGTTCTACATCAGTTCCGAGCTGGAAAAAAAACCTGGAGTCGTCCTGGCGGAGCCGCCGTCCAGTGGTGCGGATCTAATTTGCATGTTGCATCCACCATCTGCTTCGTCTACGTTCGCGTCCCGGCAGGGAAATGGATCTGCTTGGGAACTTGAACAAATTTAACTGACTGTTTCATGGCTAATCTTGTTCTGTGCACTGATGGTTCTACATTTGGCTCCGTCGTTTGGCTTCCGCGGCTCATTTGGCTCCGATGTAAGGAAGGAAAAAAAAAAAACAGGTTGTAGCTCAGTGAGTCCTGGCTCTCCACGTGTGAGGTTCTCCGTGGGTGAAGACGAGGCTTCGTTTACTCTGGAGGGACACGAGCAGGTTCTTGCAAGGTCAACCCTAATGAGATTATGACGTCCGAGGATAATCAAGACCTGCCGCGTCTCAGAGGTTCTGCTCAGTTAAATCATTTCAAATGTCTTCTTCTGCTTATCTGGGTTTGAGTGGTGGGGGACCCCGAGGGGTTCCCAGGCCGGCTGGGAGTCCAGGGTCTCCCCTGTGGTGTCCTACTGGTGGATGACGTCCACCTGAACCTCAACTGACTTGAAGGAGCAGCGGCTCCACTCTGGCCTGAGCGTCATCGTCTTAAATAAACAGTCATATTTCAATATGTTTTTCTCGAGCAGGACTAGTCAGGAGGAGGAACACCTGTGACTCATTTGGCTCGTCAAACATCAGCTAAATCATGAATGATTAATTCGTACTCGAATAAATTAAACAAAGGTTTTTTCTTCTCAAACATTGTTTGTAACACGGCAGTAAAATGGCGGTAGCACAACAGTAACACAACAGTAACACAACAGTAACACAACAGTAAAATGGCAGTAACACAAAAGTGACATGGCAGTAACACAGCAGTAACACAGCAGTAACACAACAGTAACACAACAGTAACACAACAGTAACACAACAGTAACACAACAGTAAAATGGCAGTAACACAAAAGTGACATGGCAGTAACACAGCAGTAACACAACAGTAACACAACAGTAACACAACAGTAACACAACAGTAAGACAACAGTAACACAACAGTAAAATGGCAGTAACACAAAAGTGACATGGCAGTAACACAGCAGTAACACAGCAGTAACACAGCAGTAACACAACAGTAACACAACAGTAACACAACAGTAACACAACAGTAAAATGGCAGTAACACAAAAGTGACACAGCAGTAACACAGCAGTTACGACGCAGTAACACACAGCAGTAATACAATAGTGACATGGCAGTAACACAGCAGTAACACAGCAGTAATACAATAGTGACATGGCAGTAACACAGCAGTAACACAGCAGTAACACAACAGTAAAATGGCAGTAACACAAAAGTGACACAGCAGTAACACAGCAGTTAGACGGCAGTAACACAGCAGTAATACAATAGTGACATGGCAGTAACACAGCAGTAACACAGCAGTAATACAATAGTGACATGGCAGTAACACAGCAGTAACACAACAGTAAAATGGCAGTAACACAAAAGTGACACAGCAGTAACACAGCAGTAAGATGGCAGTAACACAGCAGTAATACAATAGTAACATGGCAGTAACACAAAAGTGACACAGCAGTAACATGGCAGCAACATGGCAGCAACACAGCAGCAACGCGGCAGTAATGCGACAATAATGCGCGCAGTAGCTATGGAGTAATGCCGGAGTAACGCCGCAGTAACGCCACAGTAACGCCACAGTAACGCCACAGTAACGCCGCAGTAACGCTGCAGTAACGCCGCAGTAACACGGTAGTAACACGGCTTGATTGTAAAATAAAAAACCAAAAGGTCATTGTCAACTTAATGCATTTTGCTTTCCAAAGATATCCCCGTTCGTCTTTACGCTGCCGTCTCCATCATCTCACAATCAACGCATTGATGCCAAGTTTATGAGTGTCCAAGTTCAGAATCATCAATAATCACCTCTGAAGTGACAAAAAAAAAGAAATCTGACACGATCAAACTAAATAGGAACAATAGTCCAAGTCTTTGATTCACGTCATTCATGGTGTATCGTAAAGAATAAACCTTGAGTTGCCTGAGCATCGAAGAACTCGTCGACCCTGGTCTGGATGAGGAAGTTTCGACGTATAAGCAACATTTGTGCCGAGCACAGGAAGTAGAAACATTTCATGATATAATCACAATATAACCCTTCAAAATATCTGTTTCCTGCCTAGTTAACCTTTTTTTCTTAAGATCCGTTTTTGAGTTAATTTGATCTGAGAAAGACATAGATATTTAAAAAGTATTAAATAAGATAACACTTGATTCCCTCAAACGTGAAATGTTGCTTGATTACTAAGTAAGATAAGACTGAGACAAACATGCTGTTAACAGATTATAAACTAGTTTTGTTTGGCGCTCAGAGGGCGGTTGGAAAGAAGCGAGCGTTGAAAAGAATCATAATAAAAAGCTGCTTGTTAATTTAAAACATCGATGGCAAACTGTGCCAAGAAATGATAATTAACCTCCTCTTGTCCTCATTACTCTTCAGCGAAGCGTCAACCACTGATATCCCAGAGTTCTCTGTGTGTTGCTCTGAGATATGAAAGGAGGAAGAACATCTGCCGAGAACACACCCACGGAGGCTCTTTTGAGGAGTTTATGAGGCTGATGTCGCCAACGTGTGCGCATCGACATGTGCACGTCAACGTGTGCACGTCGACATGTGCACGTCAACGTGTGCGCGTCAACGTGTGCGCGTCGACATGTGCGCGTCGACATGTGCGTATCGACATGTGCACATCAGGGCGGAGTCGGTTCCTGCTGCAACTGTGTTTATAGAGCGCAGATAAAAAACACTTTCTTTTAGCTCAGTACAGCTAATGCGCGTCAACATGTGCGCTAACATTTGCACGTCAACATCAGGCGTCAACATGTGCGCATCGATTTTTGAATGCCAACATGTGCGCCAACATGTCCCCGGGCCAACATGTGCGCGTCGACATGTGTGCGCCAACATGTGTGCGCCAACATGTGCGCGCCAACATGTGTGCGCCGACATGTGCGCGTCGACATGTGTGCGCCAACATGTCCCCGGCCAACATGTGCGCGTCAACTTATCCCCGCCAACATGTGCGCGCAACACGTGCGCCAACATGTGTGCGCGCCAACATGTGTGCGCCGACATGTGCGCGCCGACATGTGCGCGTTGACATGTGTGCGCCAACATGTGCTCGCCAACATGTCCCCGGCCAACATGTGCGCGTCAACTTGTCCCCGGCCAACATGTGCGCGCCCAACATTGTCGACATGTGTGCGCCAACATGTGCGCGCCAACATGTCCCCGGCCAACATGTGCGCGTCAACTTGTCCCCGGCCAACATGTGCGCGTCGACATGTGTGCGCCAACATGTCCCCGGCCAACATGTGCGTGTCAACTTGTCCCCGGCCAACATGTGCGTGTCCGGTCAACATGTGTGCGCCAACATGTGCGCGTCCCCGCCAACATGTGCGTCCCTTTGTTCGTGCCAACATGTGCGCGCCAACTTGTCCGCGCCAACATGTGCACTAACATGTGCGCCAACATGTGCGCGCCAACATGTGCGCGCCAACATGTGCGCGCCAACATGTGCGCTCCACACTGTCGCCAACATGTGCGCGCCAACATGCCGCCAACATGTGGCCCCTGCCGCGCCAACATGTGCGCCAACATGTGCGCGCCAACATGTGCGCGCCAACATGTGCGCGTCGACATGTGTGCGCCAACATGTGCGCGCCGACATGTGCGCGCCGACATGTGCGCGTTGACATGTGTGCGCCAACTTGTCCGCACCATAATGTGCACACCAACATGTGCGCGTTAACTTGTCCCCGGCCAACATGTGCGCGTCGACATGTGTGCGCCAACATGTGCACACCAACATGTGAGCGTCAACATGTGCGCGTCAACTTGTCCCCCGCCAACATGTGCGAGTCGACATGTGTGCAACAAGTGGACGTCTGGGTGGAGTCGGTTCCTGCTGCAACTGTGTTTATAGAGCACGGATTAAAAACACTTTCTTTTAGCTCAGAAAGCTAATGAAGCAATGTTTGAGAATGAGGTCGTCGTCCATCACTGGAAGTGTATGAAAGAAAATATGTTCATTTTTTTTTGTTTAATTTGGGGGAAAGTAACGTGAAACTCCAGCTCTCCTGACATAAATGTTCTTGAAGACGCAGTAACTTCTCATCATGACCATGTTTTACACTTTATTACTTTATAAAGTTGCTCTGAAATCTGGACGAACAAGAGGTTACGAGAGTCCATTATGACGTAATAATGGCTTTACAACCCGCTTTTTTAATACAACGAGTCCCTTGGAGGTGGAGACTTCAGGGATTGATGACAATGATGATGATTGGTGACAAACCTCCATGCTTGACCAATCACAGCAGAGTGGGTGTGGTTATGGTCAACAAGATTTCATCTCCAGAAAAACAAAGTGTTTTCAGTGGGCGGAGCTTAAGATCATTTTATAATGTCAATATTTCAATGAAAAGAGAGTTTTGTACAAACACACACTGATGATACAATAGAATAAACAACACACACACTGATGATACAATAGAGTCACACATCACAACAACACACACACACTGATGATACAATAGAGTCACACATCACAACAACACACACACACTGATGATACAATAGAGTCACACATCACAACACACACACACACTGATGATACAAT
>JACEEU010000744.1:1579102-1626602 GCA_016630915.1 Callionymus lyra
CCTCCCTCCAGCTCGATACATCACACGATCCATTTCCTCACAGTTTTCTTTTTGAATCTGCAATTTTTCCTCAAGCAGTTGATGACAGGAAATGTCAAACAGTTTGTCCTGCACAACAGCACACGACTGCGCCGTCGTTCTACGAGGAAGGTGAAACTATTTCAATATATATACGTATATACGTATACGCCATACTTAAAATAATGCTAAAAGATAATCAAAATATAAAGTACAATTTAATTGTTTGAGCCAAGAGCGGGAAACCTTTGCACACACACACACACAGTTAACATTTCTCGCAAACTGATTACTGGTCTGAGACCAGCTGGAATCAGAATTAGGGTCAAAAACACCGGTAGGATCACCATTTGTCTGCCTGAATTCACACCTTAATTTGTAAACAAAAGACATAGTCGGCGAGACCCCAGAAGGGGGGCGAAAGACGGAAGACGAAGATAGCGACACCCCAGGGGGGAAGCAGAAAACAGGAAAAACAACGCCCACAACATGTGACCTCCGCCTGAGAACATTTGAATAATTAAATTTACAGGAGACAAAATAGTAACTCTCTCAGTGGAGGACCGGTGACACAAGGGAACTTGAAAGAAAATTTGGTTGGTAAAGACGACCTCCTGGGCGGGAAATTTGACTTAAATGCAGCGAGCTTTCTACAGCTCGGGACCATTCTGTCCGGGACTGTCAATCTGTGAAGTCGCTGGAAGAAGGGGTCCAGTCCGATCGCTATAAGAAGCTTGTATTTTCTTTGACTTGAAGCGGTGAATAAAGTGACCCGAACGTACTCTGGATTGTTCATCTTTCTCCATAAATCAAAGTGACGTCGAGTTTGATCCTTTTAATTCTCACCTTATATCATACTTTTTGGTCCTAATTATACATTTATTTACTTTAATAATTCAAAAATAATTAAAATGTATGAACAGATTCAAGTGAATGCTAATTTATCCAATGGTGAGTCACCGAAAACCAAAAAGTAAATAAGTAAAAACACTTTTCAATTTGTCGTTAAGAAGTCAAACTGAATGCTCAATTCAGTGAAATAAAAATGTGATCAGTGGAGGAAACGTTGCAGATGCTGTGCGAGCGTCTGACGATTAAAAATGCAACAAACATGTTCATGTGTTGAGTCAACAGTTAACATCCGTATGACTCGACACCGAAATCTATTTTTCATCACGATCCGACGTATTCTCTGAGGAATCTGATAACTTTGCACATTGTCTGACACGACTCGGGTGTGATGAATAATTGACTGGTTGGTTGTGACGACTTGTCTCTTTGAACAAAGGAGATTCATGGAGACGGAACCACAGACGACGTGACGTGGCGTCTTGTGCGGGTCAAGATTCGCCGTCACGCGTTTTCTTTGATTTCAAGACGTCTTTTGACACATCGAACGCCGGCGCTCGATCGAGTTTCTCTTCCTCTGTGTTCCATGAAGTGAGGAGCCAAACCACAGTCGCCCGCGGGGCCCGATCATTGTCCTCGGATCATGATGGTATTTAGTGTTCGCGCGTCCACAATCAATCGACGGCGTCTGCCAAAGTCAGAACATACATTATTCACCGGCTCCGGGCCCAGGATGAAGACGGGATGTGAGACGACGTTCTCGTCGATTATTAATGTTTGCTTGACAAAAACGTTTTTTTCTTTAATCACACGACGCTGCCACGGAGACGCCGACGCGACTCAAGCGACTGATTCGTGTCGTTCTCGGACAGTTTTGTTTTCCGGTACCTGAGGTGTCGCTGGAAATTGCATCAGCAGGAAGTAAGATGGCGCGTAAGTCGCGGGAGTCGATGATCGCTCAAAACGTCCATGAATATATTTCATACTTGTCGCCCTCGCAAAGTCACACTTCAGCTGATGTTTAAGTAAAACTCACTCGCTGTCACTCTTTTAGCAAAACATGTCCATCAGATGAACGAAGCCTGAAAAATACAAAATGTATTCTCTTGCCAGATATAAAATAACTTGTTTTACACACACTCTGCAGCTTTACGGCCTCCAGGAGGCGCTCTAGCAGGAGGCAAAAGAGGGAGACCAACAGGTGAAATAGAAAAAGTAACTAAAGTAAGTAATAGTTATTTGTAAAGTTTTTTCTAGACCAGGGTCACAAAACAATCAAAAATAATTCACAGTTAAAAGATATACTTTAAAAGGTCAAGACGACATAGAGACAAACACAGCAACAACAAGGAAGTGTCTTAAGATGTTTCTTGAAGGAGTCAGTAGATCATCAAACACAGATGTTTCTTGAAGGAGTCAGTAGATCATCAAACACACATGTTTCTTGAAGGAGTCAGTAGATCATCAAACACAGATGTTTCTTGAAGGAGTCAGTAGATCATCAAACACAGATGTTTCTTGAAGGAGTCAGTAGATCATCAAATACAGATGTTTCTTGAAGGAGTCAGTAGATCATCAAACACACATGTTTCTTGAAAAGGAGTCAAACACAGATGTCATCAAACACAGATGTTTCTTGAAGGAGTCAGTAGATCATCAAACACAGATGTTTCTTGAAGGAGTCAGTAGATCATCAAACACAGATGTTTCTTGAAGGAGTCAGTAGATCATCAAACACACAGATCGTTCCAAAGCTTAGGAGCAACAGTCTGGAAGGATTTCTCTCCTCTGGTCCGGAAGTTCAGGAACCATCAGTAGATTCTGATCCACAGACCTCAGAGCCCGAGCTGGGGTGTAAGTCTGGATCAGATCACTGATGGAAGGTCTGACCATGAATAGATCTGAAAGTAAGAACCAGAATTTAAAAAATGATCCTGAAAGAAACTGGCAGCCAGTGAAGAGTTTGAAGGAGAAATGTGAGTTCTTCTACTAGAGCAGCCAGTGAAGAGTTTGAAGGAGAAATGTGAGTTCTTCTACTAGAGCAGCCAGTGAAGAGTTTGAAGGAGAAATGTGAGTTCTTCTACTAGAGCAGCCAGTGAAGGGTTTGGAGGGGGAAGGGGGGGGGGGGGGGGGTTTTGGGGGGGGAGCACGAGGGCTCAGAATTCTGGCTGCAGAGTTAACATTTTTTTTTATAAATCACAGATGAAAACGATAGTTTCTGCAACAAGTAAATGTAAACTTTCACTAGTTCAATAGTGCTTTAGCTTAGCATCACATGAATTGGTTGCGGGATATTGGAGACGGCAGCGTAAAGAACTAACTTAATGGACCTCAAAGGATGCCACAAACGCATTTGTCTTCGAACCTTTAACCAGAGATAATACAAGGAACTTCTTTGAGGTCATATTTTTCACCCAATAGCTTCTTCTATATTCTTTACAGTTCAAGTCTGGGTTATTTCTTTGTCCCTCTAAAGTAAAGTAAAATCAACTTTGATTTGCGGGATAAGAAATGTTGTTGGAAATAAATCAGTTGTTTTGTAGGTCAGTTGCTCTTTGTCCTCAACTGTAAAACCATGTTAGAGTTTCCAGCCGCTCGACGACTGAATAATGTTAACGGCAGCTGTTGAGACACGTTCGTAATACAAGCCGTAGAGTTTGATCAACTCTTTAATGGCGCCGACTTTAAATATGTCAGGCCCGGCGCCGAGCTAAGCGTGTTGTAAACAGTGGAAGGGCAGGAATATATTGGCTTCTCATGGCACTGAGAGGCTTTAAACTTTAAAGCCTCTGGAATATTCTGAATAAACCTGTGCTTAACGGCTCTCAGACCTCCAGGCCCGACATCTGCAAATGCCACTCGCTCAAATACCGGCTCCGTAAACAAACCTGAGAACCAGGTGCGCAATCAGTCTTTTTTTGTGTGTGTGTGTCCGGCGCGTTTGTGTTTAATAAGACTCGAATCCATCAAGCGTTTCCGCCCGAGAAAACAATTAGTCTTTTGTTCCCTTTCGAAGGGTCACGGTGTCAACCATTGGGATCCTGCCAATGTCTTTATTTAACAATCAGTCTTTGGACAATGAGCCGCGAGAGGAAAGTGCAAATTGTTCACCTTGATTTGCAACACAAATCCAATACATGCTCAACCATGGGTCGGAATGAAAGTGTTTTTTTTCTCAACCTGAGGTGAAAACACTAATTGTAAAAAAAACCAGAGGAAAGGTCATGGAAATGTGTCCAATTTTTACAATTTTTTTTCTAAGGGAGGTCTTAGTCTAATTAGTTCTAGCCTGTTTTCCGTCTGTTAAACATTCTCTCTTTGATTAATTGCTAAAACAAAATTTGATTGTATTTATCTGTCCAGAATATTTTAGATCATAGTTTAAGCTGTTTTATTTCTGGCTCCCCCAGTGTCAGAAAAATGTAACTGCAGTGTCGTGAAATCTCTGCTGCGCCATTGCTAGATCCAGCATGTGCATTTGTTTACAAAACCAGATAAAAACTTGTGTTTGTTTGTTGTGTTTATATCCACTGGTCTGTTGAAAAAGTCTCTCAGTACTTCATAGTAAACTAGGTTATGTAATGAAGACAAAAGTAAACAAACTATATCAAAAGATATTTATTAAAAAAAGAAAAAAACTGAAAAATTACAAAATGTTACTTGCTTTAATATGAAGTGTAATTGCGTTGAGTAACAAGCACCAAATATCAGTGTTAGGAGTTGAATTTACTGAGAATTTCTAAATCAAATACTTAAATGCAGTTGTAGATATAATGTATACATGGTATACAATCTCTCTAAGATTTTATACGTAAAATGTCAATTTTAGGTTTGTTTTCGACATAAGGAAATGTGGAATTAAATATAATCATGTCCAAATGTTACATATTTCAAAATGACACTCATTGTATATTTTTCATTGTACACAGAGCTATTATTGATGTTATAATGCAAAAAAAAAATGAAGGTCTGTATGCTTTTTATCTTTCTGTTTTACTGCCGTGTTCCTTTAAATCAATTGTTTTACTTAAACTCTACGAGTGGAACAATTTAATAAAGTGGATTTAATAACAACAAATATTTATTCACTCTTTGTTTTCCCCCTCGCTCGACAACTTTCGCTCGACGCTTTGTAATTAGGTTGATTTACTTAATTAATCGTGGCAGCAGTAGTTTGAATGTAAATATTGATAATAAGTACAAATTCAGTTCTAGTTTTCTAATATGTATAAGCTGCGTACTAATAAAATAATATTAAAACATAATGCATATATTTTTGCTAGATAATGAAGAAATACTTTGCTGTCGTATTAAATTGCAAACGCATCGTGACTCAAGGACTCACTTGTACGTCTTCTCACGATGAAGATACAGAAATACTATTCATTAGTTCCTTTTTTCGGGATCTGAACCAGCAACCACAGCAGATCCGCAGCCATGTTGCTGCATCTTTCCAGCACGATAACATTCTCGCTCAAGTCTGTTTGAAACTAGCACTGCGGCTCACACAGCTGCCCGGGAAACTCACCGGGAAAAAAACAAAACATGAAATGATTCATCAGCAGTTTCTTTTCTCTGTTTTTGATTCCGACTCGACTCGATTGAGAAGCTTCTCGTGAGGACCGATCCGTGACGGGGATTGAACTCAACCTCCTTCCTCTCAGGAACAGATGTGCAAACAAATGTGGAAGGAAATTGCAGCTGATGATGCTTTGAAAAAGTGCAGGAGATGAAAATAAAATGCAAAGACTGAGGACAAGATCCTCCACCTGTGTTGACTTGAATGAAAGATAAAAAAAACTGGAGCTTCAGGACTTTGATATGTGAACGATCTATACAAGTCAGATTCATTATCGCGTCAGTATATCTCCAGGTGGCAAAGTATTACTCCCTGAGGTGGCATAGTATTACTCCGTTAGGGGGGCGAAGTAATACTCCAGGAGGCGGCATTGTAGTACTCAGTGAGGTGGCGTAGTATTACTCTGGGAGGTGTTGTTGTATTACTCCGGAAGGCGGCGTAGTATTACTCCAGGAGGTGGCGTAGCATTACTCAAGGAGGTGGAGTTGTATTACTTCGTGAGATGGCGTAGTATTACTCCAGGAGGCGGCATAGTATTACTCTAGTGAGGCTGCGTAGTATTACTCTGGGAGGTGTTGTTGTATTACTCTGGAAGGCGGCGTAGTATTACTCCGTGAGGTGGCATAGTATTACTCTGTTAGGTGACATAGTATTACTCTGTTAGGTAGCATAGTATTACTCAGGGAGGTGGCAAATTTTTTCTGTGGGGTTGCTTTTTTTTTTTCCCCGTGAGGTGCCATAGTATTACTCTGGGAGGTGTTGGCGTAGGCAGTATTACTCCAGTGAGGTCCGGCGTAGTATTACTCCGTGAGGTGGCATAGTATTACTCCAGGAGGTGGCATAGTATTACTCTTAGGAGGCATAGTATTACTCCTTAGGTGGCAAGTATTACTCTGGTGGTACTGGGGGGTTTCCCGTGGTCCGTAGTATTACTCTGGGAGGTGTTGTTGTATTACTCTGGAAGGCGGCGTAGTATTACTCCGTGAGGTGGCATAGTATTACTCTGTTAGGTGACATAGTATTACTCTGTTAGGTGGCATAGTATTACTCCGTTAGGTGGCGAAGTATTACTCTGTGAGGTGGCATAGTATTACTCCGTGAGGTGCCATAGTATTACTCTGGGAGGTGTTGCTGTATTACTCCAGGAGTCGGCATTGTATTACTCCGTGAGGTGCCGTAGTATTACTCTGGGAGGTGGTGTTGTATTACTCCGGTAGGCGGCGTAGTATTACTCCGTGAGGTGGCATAGTATTACTCTGTTAGGTGACATAGTATTACTCCCTTAGGTGGCATAGTATTACTCTGGTAGGCGGCGTAGTATTACTCTGGGAGTTGTATACTTGTGAGGTGGCATAGTATTACTCCGTTAGGTGACATAGTATTACTCTGTGAGGTGGTGTAGTATTACTCCGTGAGGTGGCATAGTATTACTCTATAACATGTTTAACCCTGAATGTGTTAAACCTCCCATATATATCTGTCATTTAATATTGTGTTATATATCTTGTAGATAATTTGTGTAGATATTGTGATGTGTGTGTGTGGGTGTGCATGGGTGTGTGTGTAAGTGACCTGTCACTTTGATGCAGGGGTAATCAGCCTGGCTAATGGAGTCTTCAGGCAATTAATGAGTGTCTTAACTTCCCCCAGGAAGAAAGAATACAAACACACACACAGATACACACTCACACACTCACACACACACACTCCACACACACACACACTGCTGATATCGATAATGCATTAAACTCTTCAAACCCTGCAAGTCAGCGTTTGCATTTAAAAACAATTACTGAAAACATATTTCATGTTCAAGCAGAGCTCCACCTGCTGCTTCAGGAACAAGCGAAAAAGTCATCGCAGCCATTCGTTATCAGCGACACCCGATCGATAGAATGTCGCGAGCGGCTCAGAAGAGAGTGCGGCCACTGGTGGAAGTGAGGGAGGCGCTTGTTTGTCCGGTCGACGTCTGACGTCTCACTGGAAATAGATTCATCCTGCGAAGGTACTTCATGCACGTTCGTTCCTTTTATTCATTTATGCCGACTCTCCTGCTCTCCCTCCTCCACGCCTTCGAATCAATGGTCGCTCCTTCTTTAATTACTTCCCCCGACAGCTGCTCGACGGCTTGACCTGCTTATTCTGTTCGTCTCTTCAGCCTCGTGTTAAGTATTCACTGATGGTCACGTCCGAGCAATATTTAGGATTTATTTATTTACCTTTTAAATATATTCTCAGTAAAGCATCAAGTCTTCATGACACGTTAAGAGCTGCAGGGATGGATGGATGGATGGATGGATGGATGGATGGATGGATGGATGGATGGATGGATGGATGGATGGATGGATGGATGGATGGATGGATGGATGGATGGATGGATGGATGGATGGATGGATGGATGGATGGATGGATGGATGGATGGATGGATGGATGGATGGATGGATGGATGGATGGATGGATGGATGATGGAAGGATGGATGGAAGTATGGATGGATAAATGGATGATGGATGGATTGATGGACGGATGGATGGATAAATGGATGATGGAAGGATGGATGGATGGATGGACGGATGGATGGATAAATGGATGATGGTAGGATGGATGGATGGATGGATGGACGGATGGATGGATAAATGGATGATGGATGGATGGATGGATGGACGGATGGATGGATAAATGGATGATGGAAGGATGGATGGACGGATGGATGGATAAATGGATGATGGATGGATGGATGGATGGACGGATGGATGGATAAATGGATGATGGAAGGATGGATGGACGGATGGATGGATAAATGGATGATGGAAGGATGGATGGAAGTATGGATGGATAAATGGATGATGGAAGGATGGATGGAAGTATGGATGGATAAATGGATGATGGATGGATGGATGGACGGATGGATGGATAAATGGATGATGGAAGGATGGATGGAAGTATGGATGGATAAATGGATAAATGGATAATGGATGGATGGATGGACGGATGGATGGATAAATGGATGATGGAAGGATGGATGGAAGTATGGATGGATAAATGGATGATGGATGGATGGATGGATGGATGGATGGATGGATGGATGGATGGATGGATGGATGGACAGACGGATGGATGGATGGATGGATGGATGGACGGACGGACGGATGGACGAAGGGACAGACGGACGGATGGATGGATGGAGATATGGATGAATGTATGGGGAGATGGATGGATGGAAGAATGGATGGATGGACATATGGATGGATGTATGGAAAGATGGATGGATGGACATATGGATGGATGTATGGAAAGATGGATTGATGGAAGAATGGATGGATAAATGGATGGATGGATGGAACACGGCAGTAAGACGGACAGATAAAATCTATTCATTGTTTTTTTTGACTGTGTATAAAATTTAACATATAAATAAACCTTTGAAATCAAACAGACCCAGAGACTGGATATTAACTCGCGAACACAACACACGAAGGCTTCAAATTAAAAATGCCTCCAAACGACAGTCTGGGGAGAAATAATTCCAGCTCGTGACACATTAATACGCCTCGAACACAATAACAACACAAGGGTCAAGTCGTCTTATGTGCGCTAATAAAAAACCAAGGTAAAAAATATGACACCATTAAAAACACACACAACATTGTTTATTTATAGCTGTGAAAATGATGTCATCCAGTCGTGTGCGAATGAAATAAAAGTGTCTTTGGTATCAATGCATTGAACTGATGTTACCTGTACTCTGGTAGCGTAGTATTACTCCGTGAGGTAGCGTAGTATTACTCCGTGAAGTGGCATAGTATTACTCCGTGAGGTAGCGTAGTATTACTCCGTGAGGTGGCATAGTATTACTCTGTGAGGAGGCGTAGTATTACTCTGTGAGGTGGCATAGTATTACTCCGTGAGGTGGCATAGTATTAATCTGTGAGGTGGCATAGTATTACTCCGTGAGGTGGCATAGTATTAATCTGTGAGGTGGCATAGTATTAATCTGTGAGGTGGCATAGTATTACTCCGTGAGGTGGCATAGTATTAATCTGTGAGGTGGCATAGTATTACTCCGTGAGGTGGCATAGTATTACTCTGTGAGGTGGCATAGTATTGCTCTGTGAGGTGACATAGTATTATTCGGTAAGGTGGCGAAGTATTACTCCGGGAGGCGGCATTGTATTACTCCGTGAGGTGGCATGGTATTACTCTGTGAGGTGGCATAGTATTACTCCGTTAGGTGGCGAAGTATTACTCTGTGAGGTGGCATAGTCTTATTCTCTGAGGTGGCGTAGTATTACTCTGTTAGGTGGCGAAGTATTACTCCGTGAGGTGGCGTAGTATTACTCCAGGAGGCGGCAAAGTATTACTCCAGGAGGCATCGTAGTATTACTCCAGGAGGCGGCATAGTATTACTCCAGGAGGCATCGTAGTATTACTCCAGGAGGCATCGTAGTATTACTCCAGGAGGCATCGTAGTATTACTCTAGGAGGCATCGTAGGATTACTCTAGGAGGCATCGTAGTATTACTCCAGGAGGCATCGTAGGATTACTCTAGGAGGCATCGTAAGATTACTCCAGGAGGCATCGTAGGATTACTCTAGGAGGCATCGTAGTATTACTCTAGGAGGCATCGTAGTATTACTCCAGGAGGCATCGTAGGATTACTCTAGGAGGCATCGTAGTATTACTCTAGGAGGCATCGTAGTATTACTCCAGGAGGCCGTAGTTTACTCTAGGAGGCATCGTAGTATTACTCCAGGAGGCATCGTAGTATTACTCCAGGAGGCATCGTAGTATTACTCTAGGAGGCATCGTAGGATTACTCTAGGAGGCATCGTAGTATTACTCCAGGAGGCATCGTAGTATTACTCTAGGAGGCATCGTAGTATTACTCCAGGAGGCATCGTAGGATTACTCTAGGAGGCATCGTAGTATTACTCCAGGAGGCATCGTAGTATTACTCTAGGAGGCATCGCAGTATTACTCCAGGAGGCATCGTAGGATTACTCTAGGAGGCATCGCAGTATTACTCCAGGAGGCATCGTAGGATTACTCTAGGAGGCATCGTAGTATTACTCTAGGAGGCATCGTAGGATTACTCTAGGAGGCATCGTAGTATTACTCCAGGAGGCAGCATAGTATTACTCCAGGAGGCATCGTAGTATTACTCCAGGAGGCATCGTAGGATTACTCTAGGAGGCATCGTAGTATAACTCCAGGAGGCATCGTAGGATTACTCTAGGAGGCATCGTAGTATAACTCCAGGAGGCATCGTAGGATTACTCTAGGAGGCATCGTAGTATAACTCCAGGAGGCATCGTAGGATTACTCTAGGAGGCATCGTAGTATAACTCCAGGAGGCATCGTAGGATTACTCTAGGAGGCATCGTAGTATAACTCCAGGAGGCATCGTAGGATTACTCTAGGAGGCATCGCAGTATTACTCCGGGAGGCATCGTAGGTATTACTCTAGGAGGCATCGTAGTATAACTCCAGGAGGCATCGTAGTATTACTCTAGGAGGCATCGTAGTATTACTCCAGGAGGCATCGTAGTATTACTCCAGGAGGCATCGTAGTATAACTCCAGGAGGCATCGTAGCATTACTCTAGGAGGCATCGTAGTATTACTCTAGGAGGCATCGTAGGATTACTCTAGGAGGCATCGTCAGTATTACTCCGGGAGGCATCGTAGGATTACTCTAGGAGGCATCGTAGTATAACTCCAGGAGGCATCGTAGGATTACTCTAGGAGGCATCGCAGTATTACTCTAGGAGGCGTTGTAGTTTTACTCTGGTAGGCGTGGAAGATTTTCTTTCCTGTTTCTATTATGTGTTTCTGTCACTCTCCCTCAGCGAGGCAGGACAGCTCTGTCAACACACAGCTCGGAATCAGATGGTAAACAGTAACACCAGGGAGATGAAATCACCTTCATTCCATTCTAAACATTCCATAAGAGTGATGTTGAAATCTATTGGCTGAGAAAACAAACACAAGCCTCTCGACGGAGGTCGTAATAGACGAGTATTTCCACACACGTCTCAGGATCGTCCTCCAGCTCTCGACTCACTTCCTGTCAGCGCCGCTCCAGCTGCCAACAGACAATTCTATAAAGTTGATGCTAGCGAGTGATGAAAGGACCGCGCAGGTTGCTACATATTTACTACCCATAATGCCTCACTGCAGCCTCTCAGTGTTAAGGCCTGTCGCCGCTGAAGGATTATTAAGATCTGTGGCGCGTCCTTCAGACTTGAACACCAGAGCGACTTTTATTCACGTTAAGTAATTGCCTGTTATGCTCATTTTGTGTTGAGGAGCAAAAACAAAAGGCAGCCAGACGGTGAAAGCCAAATAACTCTCCACGTTCCTGATGTATGTGTGAGGGACGACTCGGCTTTCATGGACCACGGTAGCTGGAGATGCTTTTTTTTGAGAGGTTTCTGTCGTATTTTCTGAAGCCATTTGATGAGTTTTGTGAGGATGTTAGCAGCAGCGAGACTCAGGCCCGGATGTTGAAGAAGCACCAACGTGGAAGTCAAAATTCAAGGATTTGTTTATTTTTGGAAGCAGCTGCAGAGCATTCAGTTCAATTGCAGAGAAGTGGACTTAATACAAGTGGAGTGCAGGATAAATTCAACTCAGTGAGAGCTTCACGTCAGAGTAAGAATGTCTGAGAGTCGCCACGAGTGTCCATTAAACGTGTCGCCATTTAAAGAACAAATTCTGCTCTATATGAACATAGATGGTAGTGATGTGTCGATGAAGCTTCATGAAACATTATCTTCAGAGTCCACTAGATGGTAGTGATGTGTTGATGAAGCTTCATGAAACAGTGTCATTACTGTCGGATTCCACTAGATAGAAGTGATGTGTCGATGAAGCTTCATGAAACATTATCTTCTGAGTCCACTAGATGGTAGTGATGTGTTGATGAAGCTTCATGAAACAGTGTCATTATCTTCAGAGTCCACTAGATAGTAGTGATGTGTCGATGAAGCTTCATGAAACAGTGTCATTATCTTTAGAGTCCACTAGATGGTAGTGATGTGTTGAAGAAGCTTCATGAAACAGTGTCATTATCTTCAGAGTCCACTAGATGGTAGTGATGTGTTGATGAAGCTTCATGAAACAGTGTCATTATTGTCGGATTCCACTAGATAGTAGTGATGTGTCGATGAAGCTTCATGAAACATTATCTTCTGAGTCCACTAGATGGTAGTGATGTGTTGATGAAGCTTCATGAAACAGTGTCATTATTGTCGGATTCCACTAGATAGTAGTGATGTGTCGATGAAGCTTCATGAAACATTATCTTCTGAGTCCACTAGATGGTAGTTATGTGTTGATGAAGCTTCATGAAACAGTGTCATTATCTTCAGAGTCCACTAGATAGTAGTGATGTGTCGATGAAGCTTCATGAAACAGTGTCATTATCTTTAGAGTCCACTAGATGGTAGTGATGTGTTGAAGAAGCTTCATGAAACAGTGTCATTATCTTCAGAGTCCACTAGATGGTAGTGATGTGTTGATGAAGCTTCATGAAACAGTGTCATTATCTTCAGAGTCCACTAGATAGTAGTGATGTGTCGATGAAGCTTCATGAAACAGTGTCATTATCTTCAGAGTCCACTAGATGGTAGTGATGTGTTGAAGAAGCTTCATGAAACAGTGTCATTATCTTCAGAGTCCACTAGATGGTAGTGATGTGTTGATGAAGCTTCATGAAACAGTGTCGTTATCTTCAGAGTCCACTAGATGGTAGTGATGTGTCCATGAAGCTTCATGAAACATTATCTTCTGAGTCCACTAGATGGTAGTGATGTGTTGATGAAGCTTCACGAAACAGTGTCATTTTCTTCAGAGTCCACTAAATAGTAGTGATGTGTTGATGAAGCTTCATGAAACAGTGTCATTATCTTCAGAGTCTTTTTTTCCCAGTCCACTAGATGGTAGTGATGTGTTGATGAAGCTTCATGAAACAGTGTCATTATCTTCAGAGTCCACTAGATTGTAGTGATGTGTCGATGAAGCTTCATGAAACAGTGTCATTATCTTCAGAGTCCACTAGATGGTAGTGATGTGTTGAAGAAGCTTCATGAAACAGTGTCATTATCTTCAGAGTCCACTAGATGGTAGTGATGTGTTGATGAAGCTTCATGAAACAGTGTCATTATCTTCAGAGTCCACTAGATGGTAGTGATGTGTCGATGAAGCTTCATGAAACACTGAAGAGAGAAAAAGTTGTTCCTTCGCTTGAACAACTTTGTCTCTTTCTGCTTTTCCACCCGGAAAACAAAAAAATGTTTCCAAACATGATGGAACTTCTGCTCCAACTCTTCTTCCTTCTCATCTTTTGTTCCAGTCGCTCTCTTTTCATCAGCTGTAATTCTCCTGTGTCTCACGCTGGGTGACTCCATTGTCGGAAACTGCCGGAGCAAAAAAAGAACGACTGTAGAAGAAGGAGAAGGAGAAGGAGGGAGCGAAGGAGGGAGAGATGACGCAAGGAGTTCTCTAAAAATAGGGCGTCGGGCGAGAGGTGTCATGGGAGGTGTTTTTAAACGCGATAATTATCAGGAACATTGAGAAAACAGTTTGTGGATAATAAAGATAAAGATAACAAACCACCTGCTGCGAGTCAAACATAATGAAATACAAATGAAAAGACGTGCGTGAGGTGATTAAACACAACTACACAACACAACTACACAACACAACTACACAACAAAACACGTTTGACGGATTAACTGGTGTTTTGACACGTCGAAGGAGGAAGGTTTGCTAAACTAAACTAAGCTAAGATAAGATAAGATAAGATGAGATAAGATAAAATTAGCTAACCTATGATAAGCTATACTAAGATAAGATAAACTAAACTAAGCTAAGCTAAGCTAAGCTATGCTAAGATAAGATAAGACAAGACAAGATAAGATAAGATAAAATTAGCTAAACTATGATAAGCTAAACTAAGCTAAGCTAAGCTAAGCTAAGCTAAGATAAGATAAAATTAGCTAAGTTATGGTAAGATAAACTAAGCTAAGATAAACTAAGCTAAAATAAGCCAAGATAAACAAAGCTTAGCTAAGCTAAGCTAAGCTTAGCTAAGATAAGATATAATAAGATAAGCTAAAATGGGATAAGCTAAGATAAAATAAGATTAGCTAAAATTGGATAAGCTAAGATAAGATAAGGTAAGATAAGATAAGATACGCTAAACTAAGGTAGGATAAGCTAAGCTAAGCAACGATACGCTAAGCTAAGCTAAACTGGCATCGAGGATGAAGAGACAAAGGTTATAACGATCCCTCAACAGGAAGTGACATCACGACAATCCTGACGCAGACTGATGACATCATCTCTGCAGACGACCAAAAAAAACATCTGCTCGCGAGTCAAAGGTCAAAAACAACTTTGCAAAAAACAAAGTGGTCGAGGATGTTGGTAGAAGATAAACAAAGTTGTTTTCGTTTCGCGGTAGCAAACCTGCCGACGGTGACACATTTACATAACTTGCTTTTTTCCAAACCTTTTCTAACGGCGGCTAATTAGCATCGGCAAGACGTGGCGAGTGCAACAAGCCCACAATGGTTGCCGTGGAAACGTGAATTTAGAGTTTCTTTTGCTCGCATGTGAACCTTTGGTGGTGTTTTATCACAATGAGAAACTTGTATTGTTCAGTGTTGTAAACAACTTTACTGATCCCTCTGGAGATCTGCTCACATTAGCTTTCAGTTCACAGCAGATGATAGTTTCATAAAACAAGAACAAAGTGCAAATATAAAGAACATTGATCAAGCGTCAATCAATCATGACCATGTTTTACACTTTATTACTTTATAAAGTTGCTCTGAAATCTGGACGAACAAGAGGTTACGAGAGTCCATGATGACTTATAATGGCTTCACTCCTCCTACAGCTGTGATCACGCTTTGTTTATACAACCAGTCCCTTGGAGGTGGAGACCATTGATGATGCGCGGTGACAAACCTCCGTGCTTGACCAATCACAGCAGAGTGGGTGTGGTTATGGTCAACAAGATTTTATCTCCAGAAAAAAAAGAGTGTTTTCAGTGGGCGGAGCTTAAGATCATTTTCTAATGTCAATGTTTCAATGAAAAGAGAGTTTTGTTCAAACACACACTGATGATACAATAGAGTCACACATCACAACAACACACACACACTGATGATACAATAGAGTCACACATCACAACAACACACACACACTGATGATACAATAGAGTCACACATCACAACAACACACACACACTGATGATACAATAGAGTCACACATCACAACAACACACACACACTGATGATACAATAGAGTCACACATCACAACAACACACACACACAGATGATACAATAGAGTCACACATCACAACAACACACACACACAGATGATACAATAGAGTCACACATCACAACAACACACACACTGATGATACAATAGAGTCACACATCACAACAACACACACACACTGATGATACAATAGAGTCACACATCACAACAACACACACAAACTGATGATACAATAGAGTCACATATCACAACAACACACACTGATGATACAATAGTCACACATCACAACAACACACACACGCACACTGATGATACAATAGAGTCACACATCACAACAACACACACTGATGATACAATAGAGTCACACATCACAACACACACACACACACACTGATGATACAATAGAGTCACACATCACAACAACACACACACACTGATGATACAATAGAGTCACACATCACAACAACACACACACACTGATGATACAATATAGTCACACATCACAACAACAACAACACACTCACTGTTGATACAATAGAGTCACACATCACAACAACAACAACACACTCAATGATGATACAATAGAGTCACACATCACAACAACAACACACTCACTGTTGATACAATAGAGTCACATCACAACAACAACAACACACTCAATGATGATACAATAGAGTCACACATCACAACAACAACAACACACTCAATGATGATACAATAGAGTCACACATCACAACAACAACACACTCAATGATGATACAATAGAGTCACACATCACAACAACACACTCACTGATGATACAATAGAGTCACACATCACAAGATTGTTTACATTATATCATTTATTTTCAATACGTATAATTTATCATATTTTCTACGATCATTGCTGTTTGTTGTACTTTAATAAAAACAACCTCCGGACGACACTGGTGTGTTTCTAAAAGTGTGGTGTGTTTCTAAAAGTGTAGTGTGTTTCTAAAAGTGTGGTGTGTTTCTAAAAGTGTAGTGTGTTTCTAAAAGTGTAGTGTGTTTCTAAAAGTGTGGTGTGTTTCTAAAAGTGTAGTGTGTTTCTAAAAGTGTAGTGTGTTTCTAAAAGTGTGGTGTGTTTCTAAAAGTGTGTGTAACTACACACTGCTGCTCAATAATTCAGCCATAATGACGTATTTCTGGGTGTTTTGTCAGAAGAGCAGCTGCTGAACCATGTGTTGGCGTCTCTTCCACTCACAGGTGGATCCGCCGGCAGCTTCTGACTCTTAAGTAACGCTTTCTGAGGAACATCTCGTTATTCTGAGCACGAGCGACAGACCATCATATTGAAGGATTTAAAAATGTATTTCATGTTTTTATGGAAATGCTGTTGTTTTTAAAGGATTGAATTCTTTTTTAAAATAAATTAATACAATCATTTCTGTTTTGAAAGGTTACATTTGTAAGTTTTTTTGTAATAATAAATGAGTTATAAAGAAGAAGAATATAAAACTATGTGTACAACATATATATATATATATATAGATATATATATCTATATATATATATATATTATATATATATATATATAGATATATATATAGATAGATAGATAGATAGATAGATAGATAGATAGATAGATAGATAGATAGATAGATAGATAGATAGATAGATAGATAGATAGATAGATAGTAGAGAGAGAGAGAGAGGGAGGGAGGGAGGGAGGGAGGGAGGGAGGGAGGGAGGGAGGGAGGGATGGATGGATGGATGGATGGATGGATGGATGGATGGATGGATGGATGGATGGATGGATGGATGGATGGATGGATGGATGGATGGATGGATGGATGGATGGATGGATGGATGGATGGATGGATGGATGGATGGATGGATGGATGGATGGATGGATGGATGGATGGATGGATGGATGGATGGATGGATGGATGGATGGATGGTTGGATGGATGGATGGATGGATGGATGGATGGATGGATGGATGGATGGATGGATGGATGGATGGATGGATGGATGGATGATCCAGTAGATCTGTGCTCTGTTGGTTTATTGTTGTTTTACTTATTTAACATGACTATGAATTGAAAAATATTTAATTTATAATGTTTATTTTTTAATAAGTATATCATACTACACTTGGAAAATATACCTCCATTTTAAAAAAACATTCATATTTTTTTAATTCATTGTAAAAGTAACAACTTTTAAATGGTTAAATGATTAAACATTTGAAAATTCAATATTCTGACTTAAATTGTGTATAGTTTGTTCTACAAATACACACTACTTTGTTTGTGATAAAAATTCAATCCGTGTTGTGTGTCTGCGGTGTGTGGTCGACGCCCCCGGAGGTCCGTCGCACAATCTCGTTACGCAGTGATTGCTACCTAACGACAACACACACGTGTGTGATTAGCAAACTCTGACGCACAACTTGGGAGACGCACAACCGTGATAATCTAATTCCCGGACAGATGCTCGCACATTTGTCCACGCGTGTCACGTGACTCACACGCCGCGTTGATTCAATTTGCAGGTGATGAACGTGAGTGTGTGTTAATGTGTGTGTTTGTGTTGCTGTCAGGAGTGATTATCGAACCAAACGTTACGTTTTTTGACTCAGTTTTCGTCTCATTAAAGTCTGGTTATGATCTAAACTTCCCTGTCAGTTCAACTTGAAAGGGAGAATAATTTAGCATTAATGATGTTTTGTTAATATAAAGTGTTTGATGAGTCGCTTCAGGCAAATGAGTTCATATTAATTATGATAATTCATTATAATCATATATTGTTTACCTTTAATTTTATAATTATTGCGCACTTCTTGTCGCTTTAAGTGAATCTAATGTATTTAATTTTGTGTTTGATAATACAAAATAATCCTAAATGGATTTTACTCCAAATACTCAAAAAACACTGATAAAGAAACCCTATCATGCGTGTGTAGCTGTGAGTGTGTATGAATAGTTGTGTGTCTTTGTGTGTCAGCGGTGAAACATGTCGAGAGCTGGAGGCAGACGTCGACAGGAAATATCCGACGTCCTTGTCGAACCTCGGGGACGGATGATTATTCAAAGATATTGAAGACGATCCACGAGAAGAAAGGATTGAACAAACAGGAAGTCGCGACGCAGGGAAGAAAGTAGGATCTGAAGCACGTTTCTCCAGGTTTGCATCAGCGACTGGTGTTTCTGCCGATCTTGTTTGAGTCCAGATGGATCAGTTTTACCACGAATGTGTCGTCAAAACTCTGTACAGTAGGACTGCACGATATTGGAAATATGTGCGATAGTTGATATTGATGCAATATTTTTTTCTTTTACCTAAAAATGTAGGCGCGTGTCGGGATATCACCAAATCAATAATAAATCCTTGTACACGCACACATAACACTTTATAAATGACGCTAACAACTTAGCTCGTTAGCATACGGTGAAGACGCACACATAACACTTTATAAATGACGCTAACAACTTAGCTCGTTAGCATACGGTGAAGACGCACACATAACACTTTATAAATGACGCTAACAATTTAGCTTGTTAACATACGGTGAAGACGCACACATAACACTTTATAAATGACGCTAACAACTTAGCTCGTTAGCATACGGTGAAGACGAACACATAACACTTTATAAATGATGCTAACTACTTAGCTCGTTAGCATACGCTGAAGACGCACACATAACACTTTATAAATGATGCTAACTACTTAGCTCGTTAGCATACGCTGAAGACGCACACATAACACTTTATAAATGACGCTAACAACTTAGCTCGTTAGCATACGGTGAAGACGCACACATAACACTTTATAAATGACGCTAACAACTTAGCTCGTTAGCATACGGTGAAGACGCACACATAACACTTTATAAATGACGCTAACAATTTAGCTTGTTAGCATACGGTGAAGACGCACACATAACACTTTATAAATGACGCTAACAACTTAGCTCGTTAGCATACGGTGAAGACGAACACATAACACTTTATAAATGATGCTAACTACTTAGCTCGTTAGCATACGCTGAAGACGCACACATAACACTTTATAAATGATGCTAACAACTTAGCTCGTTAGCATACGGTGAAGACGGACAGGTTTGTTTGGAAGTTCACGATCTTCTAAGAAAACAACTGAGACGAGATGAAAAGTCCTTACAATATGTTGCTTTAACAAAGGAGGTTGAAAGAGACGAGTGACTGGATCACTAGTGTTTGACTAGATCATAAGTTAGTATTACTTCACTGGATCACTAGTGTTTGACTAGATCATAAGTTAGTAATACTTCACTGGATCACTAGTGTTTGACTAGTGATCCAGACCTGCGCTGCTGAACTAGCTGAGCCACTCCAGCATGTCTTCAACCTCAGTCTACGGCTGGGGAAAGTACCAACTCTGTGGAAGACTTCCTGTATCGTTCCAGTCCCTAAAAAGATCCGACCGAGTGTGCTGAATGATTACAGACCGGTGGCACTGACTTCGCAGCTGATGAAGACACTGGAGCGGCTGGTCCTCAAACATCTCACGCCACAAGTCCAGCACGCGCAAGACCCCCTGCAGTTTGCCTACCAGCCAGCAGTTGGTGTGGAAGATGCCATCCTTCACCTCCTGCATCGGACCTACTCCCACTTGGATAAAGGGAAGCGGTTCAGTGAGAATCCTGTTCCTGGACTTTTCTAGTGCCTTCAACACTATCCAACCCACTCTGCTGCAGGACAAACTGACTAAGATGCATGTGGACCCTGGTCTGGTCTCCTGGATTACGGACTATCTTACTGATCGACCACAGTATGTCAGGCTGAAGGACATCAAGTCTGACACTATGGTGTGCAGTACAGGAGCACCTCAGGGGACAGTACTGGCCCCTCTCCTCTTCACCATCTACACTTCAGACTTCTGCTACAACTCAGAGCTGAGTCTCGTCCAGAAGTATGCTGACGACACTGCCATTGTTGGATGCATCAGGGACAACAGCGAAGACGAGTACAGGAGTCTGATACGTGACTTTGTGGACTGGAGTGAGAGGAACCACTTGCAGCTGAACACCTCAAAAACCAAGGAGCTGGTCTTGGATTTCGGGAGGTCCAGGACAAAGCCACGTCCAGTGTCCATCAGAGGCGACGAGGTGGAGATAGTGGACAACTATAGGTACCTCGGTGTGTGGATGGACAGTAAACTGGACTGGTCCTGCAACACAGACCATGTGTATAAGAAGGTTCAGAGTAGACTGTACTTTCTGAGGAGGCTTCGTTCATTTAACATCTGCAAGAAGCTCCTCTGCATGTTCTACCAGTCTGTGGTGGCCAGTGTCCTGTTCTATGCTGTGGTGTGTTGGGGTGGAAATGTGTCCAAGAGGAGTGTCAACAGGTTGGACAGGTTGATCAGGAGGGCTGGTTCTGTGGTTGGAATGAAGCTGGACTCACTGGTGACAGTTGCTGAGAGGAGATCATTGAACAAACTACTGTCCATCATGGATGATGACAGTCATCCTCTGAACACTGTCATCAGTGAGCAGAGAAGCAGATGAAGCACGAATGCTCCTACCCAGGTGCAAAACAAATAGACTCAGGGACTCATTCATCCCTCGGGCTATTAAATTGTACAATTCCGAGTTCGGGGGCAGGAGTGGAGTGAAAGTATCTGGATGTTCTGTTCCATGTTAGTCTTTGTATCTTTGTCTTTGTTGTTTTTCTTTCCTTGACCTATGTTCTTTGTCTTTGTCTTTAGACTTAGATTGTGTCATCTTGTTCTTCCTCTTTATGTTCTTCTTATTTTATTTTTTATGTATTATTTTTTATTGTTTATGAAAAATTGCTGGCTATTGTAAAAAAACAATTTCCCAAAGGAGACCTCCTGAGGGATCAATAAAGTTTTACCTTACCTTACCTTACCTTACCTTACTAGATCATAAGTTAGTATTACTTCACTGGATCACTAGTGTTTGACTAGATCACAAGTTAGTATTACTTCACTGGATCACTAGTGTTTGACTAGATCATAAGTTAGTATTACTTCACTGGATCACTAGTGTTTGACTAGATCATAAGTTAGTATTACTTCACTGGATCACTAGTGTTTGACTAGATCATAAGTTAGTATTACTTCACTGGATCACTAGTGTTTGACTAGATCATAAGTTAGTATTACTTCACTGGATCACTAGTGTTTGACTAGATCATAAGTTAGTATTACTTCACTGGATCACTAGTGTTTGACTAGATCATAAGTTAGTATTACTTCACTGGATCACTAGTGTTTGACTAGATCATAAGTTAGTATTACTTCACTGGATCACTAGTGTTTGACTAGATCATAAGTTAGTATTACTTCACTGGATCACTAGTGTTTGACTAGATCATAAGTTAGTATTACTTCACTGGATCACTAGTGTTTGACTAGATCATAAGTTAGTATTACTTCACTGGATCACTAGTGTTTGACTAGATCATAAGTTAGTATTACTTCACTGGATCACTAGTGTTTGACTAGATCATAAGTTAGTATTACTTCACTGGATCACTAGTGTTTGACTAGATCATAAGTTAGTATTACTTCACTGGATCACTAGTGTTTGACTAGATCATAAGTTAGTATTACTTCACTGGATCACTAGTGTTTGACTAGATCATAAGTTAGTATTACTTCACTGGATATATTGAGCCAAGACACGTCACCATAGCAACCGAGCCTAACAAGCTGCACAGTTCACAGACGGACGGAGACGTAAACAACAAAGAGACATAGAAGTACAAATTGATAACTTTACAGAACATGACACTGATTGATCGAAGTGATCATTTAAGAAATGTTTGATTTAAACAATAAAAAAAAATTATCGCAGAAGTTTTCGATGCATATCGCACGTGCCAATATCGCGATATCGATATGTTTTCGATATATCGTGCAGCCATAGTTCAAGCCGTGGTTAAAAGTCCAAATATGAAACATTTTTAAAATAGTTTCTGTCTCCCTCTGGAGTCGAAAAAGTGTAACTGCAAATTGCAAACATCTATTTCGCCGTTAGGATCAAATGTGTGAAGATCTGTTAACAAAACAACATTCAAACTCTTGTGTCTGTTGTGTCTTTTCATCCATCCATCCATCCATCCATCCATCCATCCATCCATCCATCCATCCATCCATCCATCCATCCATCCATCCATCCATCCATCCATCCGTCCATCCGTCCATCCATCCATCCATCCATCCATCCATCCATCCATCCATCCATCCATCCATCCATCCATCCATCCATCCATCCATCCATCCATCCATCCATCCATCCATCCATCCATCCATCCATCCATCCATCCATCCATCCATCGAGCAACAATTAACAGGATCAGATGTTGAATATTTATAATATAAACAGTTACTCAAAGATATAAAAACGTAGATTATTTTTAAATTAAGTATCGTATCAAGTTCGTCTAAAGAATAAAATCAGTTTTCGTTTCACATAGTTATGGATCAAGTCACCGAGTCCTTCAAAATAAAACATCTGTCGTTAACTCGACATGTTTAGTTGTTGTTGACGGTGAAGCTGCAACATTCAAAGAGTTGCTCTGGAGAGAATCAAACCATCAGATGTATGGCGGTCGCTCAGAGACTCGCAGGTTCTCGACTCCTCCAGCGGATGGTGAAGGAGGCGAGAAGGTCACGGGGTCAAGCCCACGATCACGGCGGAGGAGAAACTAGCATGTTGCTCTGAGGAGGACGAGCGAGAGCAGAAGGAAACGAGTGTCGACGAGAACGTGGAGCTGAAAACACGAGTGTTGCGTCGTCACGCTGAGCCGGTTTGAAAGCAGAGGAAGGAGCGAACGAAGACATCCGGGCAGACGGAGGGCGAGAGCGATGATGGGTTCTAGACGAACGGTGGAGCCAGAGGTTTGAGATGCATTGTTTGTTGCTGACCTCGGGGTTGAACCGGATCAGGCTCAACATCCCTCAGATGTCTGGCAACCGACGCCCAACCCGAGTGTGCGAGCGAGTCGTGGCGAGATGCGAGGATGTGGGAACAGAAGCCATGTTCGCTAATCCTTGGGATTATGTTTAGTTGATCAGCAGATTGAATTGTAAGTCGTCAATATGTTTGATAAAGTCGTTGCGATCAAACGCAGGTCGAGTTGATGTTTGTGACGCGTTCGAGTGTCGTCGGGACTTTTCGTTTCGAAACTGCTTGAAGGTCGAACCTCAGCTGCTTATGACGCGAACACATGATGGAAGAAGTTTTCAAGTGTTCATCGAACCCATCGTCGTTCAATTGAACATGTGACTGATCGTCGTTCAATTGAACATGTGACTGATCGTCGTTTAATTGAATTTGACTGATCGTCGCTTAATGAACATGTGACTGATCGTCGTTTAATTGAACATGTGACTGATCGTCGTTTAATTGAACATGTGACTGATCGTCGTTCAATTGAACATGTGACTGATCGTCGTTTAATTGAACATGTGACTGATCGTCGTTCAATTGAACATGTGACTGATCGTCGTTCAATTGAACATGTGACTGATCGTCGTTTAATTGAACATGTGACTGATCGTCGTTTAATTGAACATGTGACTGATTCGTTCAATTGAACATGTGACTGATCGTCCTTCAATTGAACATGTGACTGATCGTCCTTCAATTGAACATGTGACTGATCATCGTTCAATTGAACATGTGACTGATTCGTTCAATTGAACATGTGACTGATCGCCGTTCAATTGAACATGTGACTGATCGTCGTTCTGAACAATTGACGTGAACATGTGACTGATCGCTGGTTTAATATGGAACATGTGACTGATCGTTCAATTGAACATGTGACTGATACGTCGTTCAATTGAACATGTGACTGATCATCGTTTAATTGAACATGTGACTAGTTAACATGTGACTGATGGCGTTATTGAACATGTGACTGATCGTCGTTTAATTGAACATGTGACTGATCGTCGTTCAATTGAACATGTGACTGATCGTCGTTCAATTGAACATGTGACTGATCGTCGTTCAATTGAACATGTGACTGATCGTCGTTCAATTGAACATGTGACTGATCGTCGCTTATGAACATGTGATGTGATCATGTGAACATGTGACTGATCGTCGTTCAATTGAACATGTGACTGAGGTCGTTCAATTGAACATGTGACTGATCGTCGTTTAATTGAACATGTGACTGATCGCTTCATTGAACATGTGACTGTCGTCGTTCAATTGAACATGTGACTGATCGTCGTTTAATTGAACATGTGACTGATCGTCGTTTAATTGAACATGTGACTGATCGTCGTTTAATTGAACATGTGACTGATCGTCGTTTAATTGAACATGTGACTGATCGTCGTTCAATTGAACATGTGACTGATCGTCGTTCAATTGAACATGTGACTGATCGTCGTTTAATTGAACATGTGACTGATACCGTCAATTGAACATGTGACTCCAGTTCACAATGAAGATGAACACAACGAAAGCATGTTTAGAAAAAGGCAACATGCAAAAAGAAACTGTGTACTAATTAACAATTAAGAACAATTAATAATGTAATGAAAAGATTCAATTGAACATGTGACTAATCGTCGTTTAATCGGACAATTTGAAACTTCTAGTTTACATGTGTGATCATAAATTCAGTACAAAAATGTTTCTGACTGTCGTTTTCACACCAACAACTCCAGCAGAAGAAGGTGAACACAACAAAAGCATGTTTAGAAAAAGGCAACATGCAAACAGAAACCGTGAAATTAACGATTAAAACAATTAATAATAAGAACGATTCATTAATTAATCGCGATTAATTAATTAATCGCGATTAATGGACATTTGAAACTATTGACATTATCATAAAACAAAAAATATTTAGCAACATCAAAAAGAAACTTGTAATAACATTAAAACAATTTATAATAAGAAAAATTAATTTATTAATCGTGATTAATCGGACAATTTGAAACTTCTAGTTGACATGTGTGATCATAAATTCAAACCATTCACCAGATGAATCATTGTCCACTTGACTGTCGTTTTCAAACAGACAACTCCAGCACAAGAAGATGAACACAACGAAAACATGTTTAGAAAAATGTAACGATTAAAAGACGAAATTAAACATTAAATAAAACACTTATTGTAACGTTAGATAATTAATTATGATTAATTGCCCCGCCGTCCTGGATTTGACACCACACAACATGTGTGATCATTAATTTAACACAATAATGTGTATCGTTCATCAGACCTCCTCGGCACGAGACCGGCCGTCGTTTTCTCATCGAACACAGAAATGCACAGAAACTGTGACACTAAAGATTAAAAAAATGGATAATATTTAAAAATAAAGCACTTTCTAGGACTGTAATTAATTAATCGCGATTAATCGGAGAATTCGAAATTTCTAGTTGACATGCGTGATCATCAATTCAGTACAAAGATGTTTTAAACCATTCATCGGATTAATCATTGTCCACTTGAACATGTGACTCACCGTCGTTCTCAGGAAAGTTAAAGATAAAAGGCACTAATTATAAGTGTACTTAATTAATCGTGATTAATCTATTTAACATGGTTAATAGGTAGATCATAGTTTCAGTAATAAATAGTATTTAACAATTTATCAGACTAGTCAACGTCTAGATCAAGAAACGGAGAATCAAGATATAACATATCGGATTTAACAAAATTAAAGATAAACGGCACTAATTATGAGTGTAATTAATTAATCATGATTAATCTAATTAACATGATAAATAGAAAGATTATAGATTCAGTAATAAATAGTATTAAACCATTTATCAGACCAGTCCTCTTCTACATCAGGAAACGGTGAATCTAGATTCAACAAAATTAAAGATAAAAGGCACTGATTATGAATTTAATGAATTAATCACGATTAATTAATGAATATGATAAATTGAAAGATCATAGATTCAGTAATAAATAGTGTTAAACCGTTTATCAGACCAGTCAACGTCTACATCAGGAAACGGTGAATCTAGATTTAACAAAATTAAAGATAAAAGGCACTAATTATGAGTGCAATTAATTAATCGCGATTAATCGTGGAGTTTTACACCCTTGGTAGAAATGGTTTTTTTTTCTGTTGAACCAGCAGATATTGACATCACACAGTTTACATAGTGTTCTATAGTTCTCTCTTTAGTCGTAGTGAACTACGACAGGAATACTTTGGCTACGTGAAGTGACAGCCCTAGAGCCGTCCCAGTTGAACCTCCGTTATCGCTCCCGGACTCATCCACAGGCCAAACTACGCCTTCTTTTGAAACAATTAAAGTCAAACGAAAAGTGCGAAACGCCGTCATTGAAAAGTGAAAAATAATTCCTCGATGATTAGTTTCTCACTTTGCATGACGTGACGAGCGAGAGTCGAATCCACGCTCGAGTCGAATCACATCATTCCTGGAACACAATCCACGGATCCTCGTCCGGACGTTCTCTGGTGTACGAGCGAGTGAAACTGATCTGCTGCCGTGGCTTTGATGTCCACACCTCCATTTCCTCCTTCCCTCGCTCATTCAGATTCTTCCCCATCAGTCAAGTGTCTCCATTCAGTGCAGCCTCATCATCGTTCAATCGTCTCCATCAATTCCATTCTCCCTCCATCTGTCCATCATTTGGTTTCCTCTCCATGATTCCTGCTCTTTCGTTTCTTCTTCCAGCTGCAGACGCTTCCGTCCTCGCGGCCTCGGCGCCAGGATTCAGGCTATTTGTGTAATTACAGCTGGAATGCGAGAGGACCATACATCAAAGTGCACATTAGCATTTGGCAACGACCAAACTTACGGGAATTGAAGGGTTTTTTGGGGGTAAAAAAACACAAAAGAACTTCCCCTCATGGAAGATCAGGGAAACCAAATCAAATTTGTATCAAATAATTATTTTAAAAACTTCATAAAGTCGTTTTTAATTCATTTTTCAACGTGAAGTATTTGAGATTCAAGTGTGATCAGGCTGAACTAATCTGTTCACTCTTTTTAACTGTCGTATCGACGTTTACTTAAAAAGATTAATTGCAGAGCGCAGATAGAAATTGAGCTGGAGATTAATTAATCGCGATTAATCATGAATTTGACGCAACATGTGTGATCATTAATTTAATACGATAAAGTGTATCATTCATCAGACCAATTATTTTCCACCTCAGCGTGAGACCGACCTTCGTTTTCTCACCGACGACTCAACGAAACATTTGACAAAAATGTAACCAAGAAACTGTGAAGCCTGAGAGTAAAAAGGAGTTAATGCGAATTAAAAAGGTCATAGTTTCAGTAAAAAATCGTGGTAAATAATTTATCAGACCAATTAATGTCTACTTCAGGAAAACGTGAATCAAGAGATAACACATTAGATTCAGGAAAATGTAAGATAAAATACACTCATTATGAGTCCAATTAATTAATCTCGATTAATCTATTTAACATCATAAATACATAGATCAGAGAGTCAGTAAAAACTATTCATCAGACCAATCAGATACTTCAGGAAAACCTGAATCAAGAGATACAACATTAGATTCAGGAAAATTGAAGATAAATGGAACTTATTATGAGTGCAATTAATTAATCGCGATTAATCTATTTAACGTCATAAATACATAGATCACAGAGTCAGTAAAAACTATTCATCAGACCAATCAGATACTTCAGGAAAACCTGAATCGAGAGATACAACATTAGATTCAGGAAAATTGAAGATAAAGGGAACTTATTATGAGTCCAATTAATTAATCGCGATTAATCTATTTAACGTCATAAATACATAGATCACAGAGTCAGTACAAACTATTTATCAGATCAATGATGTCTACTTCAGGAAAACATGAATCAAGAGATAACACATCAGATTCAGGAGAATGAAAATATAAAAGGCACTAATTATGACTGTCATTAATTAATCACAATTAATCTATTTAACGTCATGAATATATAGATCACAGAGTCAGTTCAAACCATTTATCAGACCAATGAATGTCTACTTTAGGAAAACGTGAATTAAGAGATAACACATTAGATTCAGGATAATTTAAGATAAAAGGCGCTTTTATGAGTGCAATTAATTAATCACGATTAATCTATTTAACGTTATGAATATATAGATCACAGAGTCAGTTCAAACCATTTATCAGACCAATTAATGTCTACTTCAGGAAAAGTGAATCAAGAGATAACACATTAGATTCAGGAAAATGTTGGATAAAAGACACTCATTATGAGTCCAATTAATTAATCTCGATTAATCTATTTAACATCATAAATACATAGATCAGAGAGTCAGTACAAACTATTCATCAGACCAATCAGATACTTCAGGAAAACCTGAATCGAGAGATACAACATTAGATTCAGGAAAATTGAAGATAAAGGGAACTTATTATGAGTGCAATTAATTAATCGCGATTAATCTATTTAACGTCATAAATACATAGATCACAGAGTCAGTACAAACTATTTATCAGATCAATGATGTCTACTTCAGGAAAACATGAATCAAGAGATAACACATCAGATTCAGGAGAATGAAAATATAAAAGGCACTAATTATGACTGTCATTAATTAATCACGATTAATCTATTTAACGTTATGAATATATAGATCACAGAGTCAGTTCAAACCATTTATCAGATCAATGAATGTCTACTTTAGGAAAACGTGAATTAAGAGATAACACATTAGACTCAGGATAATTTAAGATAAAAGGCGCTTTTATGAGTGCAATTAATTAATCACGATTAATCTATTTAACGTTATGAATATATAGATCACAGAGTCAGTACAAACCATTTATCAGACCAATTAATGTCTACTTCAGGAAAACGTGAATCAAGAGATAACACATTAGATTCAGGAAAATTTAAGATAAAAGACACTCATTATGAGTCCAATTAATTAATCGCGATTAATCTATTCAACATGATGAATAGATTAATTGCGATTAATCTATTCAACATGATGAATAGGTAATGAATTGGTAGGTAAGTAAAAAACAAAACACTTCCTCTCACCTGGAAGATCCTTTATCATCTCACATCTGTGTCCTTTTTTTTTTCTTACATTTTATTTTTCTCAAGAACCAAATTAGCGTTTGTGTCAAATAGTTGGAAATGTTTGGTCTGGAGCTGAAAAATATGTTTTTTATTCTTTTTCTATTCTTGACAAGTGAGAAAAGCTAAACCACATCATTCGATTCTATTTTAGTATAAATGTCTTTTGACGAATCAAGTGTCGACGCATCGTTTACTTCAACTTTCCACGTCTGTAAAAACTGATCCACGAGCAGGTTTTTAATCGTAACGTTTCAATCCAACGGAGACCGAAAATTCTCCCTGAACACGTTGTTTTCGATCTTCTAACGAAGCTGAAATCATGACGTTCTTCTTACTCAACCAGTTCGTTACGAACCCGCCTGGTTCCAGGTTAACAGCGACTCTCGGTGTATATTCAGAGTCGCCGCGAAACACATCATGAGTTCGAGACTCTCCGAAAAAACACACTTTTTCATTAACCCTGTTGATGTTGGAAAAACAACCTGTGCTCCACTTTTATTGTGTTTCTTCTACTTCAAGCACACAAATACTCACAGGAAACTACACCAGGGACTTGTTACCCTTTCTTTTTTTTCTTCATTCCATAAAACACACACATATCTATTGACAAAACGAAGCGTTTGATTCAATGAAGCAACAAACAGGAAGTGTTTTAGCAACATTTCGTCGAGCGTCGTCTGCATAGAACGACGTCCTGTTAGAGTTTGTGTGTTTTTCTCATCGTTTTCTATCCTCTGATCTCTCCGGGGATCTGACATGATCAAGGTTTTTGGTAACACAATTTGAAGTACTCTGGGTTTCTATGTGATTGTGTGAGTGTGTGTGTGTGTGTGTGTGTGTGTGTGTGTGTGTGTGTGTGTGTGTGTGTGTGTGTGTGTCTCCTCAGCAAGGGCAACGGATGCTTCGATGATGAATGAGTTGTTATCACAGCGGCGGCAGTGTACTGACACCAAAGACCTTCCATCACGTGACTGTCAGAGACACACACACACACACACACACACACAGACGCACACAAACACAACTCATGGAATCCAAGACCACAGGTTCCTGCAACACTCGACGTCTTTAATCTTCTGCTCGCTTTGTTTTATCCTGATTTGGTTTTTGTTGAAACGTTGAAACAAATATTTGTTCGCTGGAGGTCATGGGTTCGAGGCGTGTGCACGTGGTGTGTGTGTAACATGAAGGCAACTAGCGTTGTGTGTTCGTATGTGAGTGAATGTTGGCAAATGTGTTGTGTTGATAATAATGTTAGAAAAACACAAACCCTGGATTCAAGATTAAATGTTGTTTCAGTGGATTTTTTAAAGGACAGAGTTAATGGGTTCGAATCCCACCGAGTGCAGCTGCGAGAGATTTGATTGGATCAGACGTCTGTCAATCAAAACAGCTGATTTTGTTTTTTAAAAGATTCAAGTCAGAAAATGTTGTGAAGAAGTGAAGAGAAAGAGGGATGAAAAAACACAAACACGATTTGTGCGAAACAGAAAATAAATATCACAAAAAAAAAAAAAAATGTAATTAAAACTGAAATCAAATTATCTTGAAAAAATCACAGAAACACCTAAAATTTGATTATCATCGCAAACAACAATAAAAAATTAATCACAAAAAAAAACAAACAAAACAAATAAAACTACCAGGAAAAATTATGAAAAACAAACTACAATAAGTAGGAAAATATTTAATCAAACAGAAAACTAAAATTTGCGAAAAACGGAAAAAACTATGATCACAAATACAGAAAGAAAAATTTTACAAATAAAATGTCAAACAAATAAGATTAGATCAAATTGGTCGCAAAAATGATGTTTTTTTTATTTACCGTACGTACATCACACAAGAAACATTACAAAACACATCAGCAACACAAACACAACTGTTTTGAGACAAAAACTTCAGAGATAAAAACTGGAAAAAGCTCAGAAAAAAAGGAAAATAAATTCCACAAAAAGCTGAAAGAATTCAAATAAAATGATCAACTAAGAGATTTTTTAACCACAAAAAAAAACTAAACAAATTAATAAAAAAGAAATAACAACCACGAAAAAACGAATAAAACTATCACGAAAAAATTAAATAAAAGATGGAAAAAATATCACGATAAGCAGAAATATATATCATGAAAAACTAAAATATCGCAAAAAAGGGAAAAAAATCACAAAAAGCAGCAAGTACATTTGCTAAATTTCCTTTTTTTGTTCCCCCTGCCTCTCACCCCAGGTAGCTGGGCAAGACTCGAACCCGATAAAAGAAGAATGAGAATAAATGGATTAATAAATAAATGTGTCAGACGCTCATGGAGTTAACTTAGTAAAGTTGAACCTGGTGACTCGACCTCTGCTCGTCAGCGTAACTCGACTCGACAGTAAAAGGTGTTTTTTTCTCTTTGGCTCTGATTTTCACGCCTGAAAGTTTGACCGGCGTGTGACTCACGGGTCGCGGCCGCAGATAAATGTTATCTCGCTGCCGCATCAGTGAACTTCAGCTCCGTCCTCCTTAATTAACCACAGCAGGTAAACGGGTCAGATGCTGCCGAGAAGGTGTTTGTGACGCGACCCTGATCCACAGCAGGTTTCTGGTGCTGTGGAGGGTCAGAGGTCGTGGGTTTGAGTGTGTGTGTGTGGAGTGTGTAGCATGAAGGTCAATTGTGTGTTTGTCTGTGATTAATGTGTTGAGTTGAAAATAATGTTTGACTTTGAAGAAGATTTTTAATAATGTTTAAAAACGTTTGAAGGATGTTTTTGACCAAATTAATTGTTTTTTGTTGTTGCATGAAATACAATAAATAAAATGTAACTGAAGTTAAATCATACAGAGACACGTGACACACATACATGATCTAAGTATGTATAAAAGTATAAAGTAAAAGAATGTGTTCAGGGAAATATGAGCGTATGAATAAGAAAAAAAGAATAATAAGACGTTTTCTTTTCTACGATCTTTTTACTCTTTTAATCGTATTACTTTATAGTTGAAAATTGTTTGATTATAGTTGAAAATTGTTTGATTTTAGTTGAAAATTGTTTGATTTTAGTTAAAATTGTTTGATTATAGTTGAAAATTGTTTGATTAAAGTTGAAAATTGTTTGATTATAGTTGAAAATTGTTTGATTATAGTTGAAAATTGTTTGATTTTAGTTAAAATTGTTTGATTATAGTTGAAAATTGTTTGATTATAGTTGAAAATTGTTTGATTATAATTGAAAATTGTTTGAATATAGTTGAAAATTGTTTGATTATAATTGAAAATTGTTTGATTATAGTTGAAAATTGTTTGATTATAGTTGAAAATTGTTTGATTATAGTTGAAAATTGTTTGATTAAAGTTGAAAATTGTTTAATTATAGTTGAAAATTGTTTGATTAAAGTTGAAAATTGTTTGATTATAGTTGAAAATTGTTTGATTATAGTTGAAAATTGTTTGATTATAGTTGAAAATTGTTTGATTATAGTTGAAAATTGTTTGATTAAAGTTGAAAATTGTTTGATTATAGTTGAAAATTGTTTGATTATAGTTGAAAATTGTTTGATTATAGTTGAAAATTGTTTGATTATAGTTGAAAATTGTTTGATTAAAGTTGAAAATTGTTTGATTATAGTTGAAAATTGTTTGATTATAGTTGAAAATTGTTTGATTAAAGTTGAAAATTGTTTGATTATAGTTGAAAATTGTTTGATTAAAGTTGAAAATTGTTTGATTAAAGTTGAAAATTGTTTGATTATAGTTGAAAATTGTTTGATTAAAGTTGAAAATTGTTTGATTAAAGTTGAAAATTGTTTGATTATAGTTGAAAATTGTTTGATTATAGTTGAAAATTGTTTGTTTATAGTTGAAAATTGTTTGATTATAGTTGAAAATTGTTTGATTATAGTTGAAAATTGTTTGATTTTAGTTAAAATTGTTTGATTATAGTTGAAAATTGTTTGATGATAGTTGAAAATTGTTTGATTATATTCTCTAAATCTCTTCTTCAGCTAAAAAACTCAAACCTATGTTCTTCAGGGTCATTTCCAGTCTCGTCATCGAAGTATTTCCACAAGAAAGTCCAGCGACTCTCTTCCCTCCTTCACTCATTACCTCCGACCTCTGGCGTTGATTTATTTGCCTCCATCTGGCTGTAGTCCCGTGTCAGCTCTTAATCTCAACAACTCAGCTGCGCTGCTCTGCTGACGCCACATTAGCGGCTCGTGCGGCGACTGAACTTCCAGTAATGTCCTTCAGCATTAGGCTGTGTTTATTCACGGCGCTCCCCAAACATCGCTGGCACCGGGAGAATGAAAGTAAAAAAGTCCGGCGGGCTGCGAGCCAGAGCAGCACTCTTGTCTCCGGCGTCCTTCGAGATGGTTTCCAGTCAAATGAGTGACTTTGAATAAACCATGAAGCAGCAACTGAATCCATTATTCTGGAGGTAAATGTGTCTCAACCTTTGAAGCACTTTTCACCCGAACACGTCTGGAGCCGGGATTGAACCGACAACCTCTCGCTCAGAAACAAATGCATGAGATTAAAACAGAATCTCTTCACGGACGTAAACAAATGTGTCGTCAAGTAACTAAGTTTCTGTGAGTGTTGTGTATCAAAGTATCACAATACAAGGGTATGATATATAGTGATAGTGTAGTAACAAGTATATATGTGTAGTATTGTCCAGTACTTGACTCTGGTGTTGTGATAGTGTAGTAACAACTATATATGTGTAGTATTGTCCAGTACTTGACTCTGGTGTTATGATAGTGTAGTAACAAGTATATATGTGTAGTATTGTCCAGTACTTGACTCTGGTGTTATGATAGTGTAGTAACAAGTATATAAGTGTAGTATTGTCCAGAACTTGACTCTGGTGTTGTGATAGTGTAGTAACAAGTATATACGTGTAGTATTGTCCAGTACTTGACTCTGGTGTTATGATAGTGTAGTAACAAGTATATATGTGTAGTATTGTCCAGTACTTGACTCTGGTGTTGTGATAGTGTAGTAACAAGTATATATGTGTAGTATTGTCCAGTACTTGACTCTGGTGTTGTGATAGTGTAGTAACAAGTATATATGTGTAGTATTGTCCAGTACTTGACTCTGGTGTTGTGATAGTATATATACATATATATATATATGTATATATACACATATAGTCAACTTGAAGAAATCGAGTCTCACAAGTTTGTGAAAATGTCGAGGGTATCCCGCGCGTCTCACCCAGAGTAGCTGGGATAGCGTCCCATAGAAGAGAGTCTTTGGTAGAAAACAAATCGTTTGTGTTTGTTGTCGTTTAACATTCTTCAGTTCACTGTGAGAATGTTTTCATGTTTTTATTTCCCTTCACTTCCCTCCATAATCTGGTTGTTCGCTCCATCCATCACCGGCGCTGGAGCCTGATGTTCCATCAGCGTCGACGTGAGCGACTGCTGGACAGAAACATCATAGATCAGGAAACTCTCTCTGGTCAGAAGCATGAGATGAAGGCGTCGCTGACAACATGTGAGTCGATCAGGACAGAAGTCAGAGGCGATGAAGAGACACCAGTGAAGATCCTTTACAACCAAACCTCTGATGATCTTCAACTGTTGACAGTTATTTACACATATTTAAACACTCACTCTATCATGTAATAACAAAATACTTCACTATCATGTAATAACTTAATACTTCAGTATCATGTAATAACATAATACTTCAGTATCATGTAATAACTTAATACTTCAGTATCATGTAATAACAAAATACTTCAGTATCATGTAATAACTTAATACTTCAGTATCATGTAATAACTTAATACTTCAGTATCATGTAATAACATAATACTTCAGTATCATGTAATAACATAATACTTCAGTATCATGTAATAACATAATACTTCAGTATCATGTAATAACTTAATACTTCAGTATCATGTAATAACATAATACTTCAGTATCATGTAATAACATAATACTTCAGTATCATGTAATAACATAATACTTCATATCATGTAATAACATAATACTTCAGTATCATGTAATAACATAATACTTCAGTATCATGTAATAACAAAATACTTCAGTATCATGTAATAACTTAATACTTCAGTATCATGTAATAACATAATACTTCAGTATCATGTAATAACTTAATACTTCAGTATCATGTAATAACATAATACTTCAGTATCATGTAATAACAAAATACTTCAGTATCATGTAATAACATAATACTTCAGTAGCATGTAATAACATAATACTTCAGTATCATGTAATAACTTAATACTTCAGTATCTTGTAATAACATAATACTTCAGTATCATGTAATAACTTAATACTTCAGTATCATGTAATAACTTACTACTTCAGTATCATGTAATAACTTAATACTTCAGTATCATGTAATAACATAATACTTCAGTATCATGTAATAACTTAATACTTCAGTATCATGTAATAACTTAATACTTCACTATCATGTAATAACTTAATACTTCAGTATCATGTAATAACAAAATACTTCAGTATCATGTAATAACATAATACTTCAGTATCATGTAATAACATAATACTTCAGTATCATGTAATAACTTAATACTTCAGTATCATGTAATAACATAATACTTCAGTATCATGTAATAACAAAATACTTCAGTATCATGTAATAACTTAATACTTCAGTATCATGTAATAACATAATACTTCAGTATCATGTAATAACTTAATACTTCAGTATCATGTAATAAAATAATACTTCAGTATCATGTAATAACAAAATACTTCAGTATCATGTAATAACTTAATACTTCAGTATCATGTAATAACATAATACTTCAGTATCATGTAATAACTTAATACTTCAGTATCATGTAATAACATAATACTTCAGTATCATGTAATAACAAAATACTTCAGTATCATGTAATAACATAATACTTCAGTATCATGTAATATCTCCACCTCGTCGCCTCTGATGGACACTGGACGTGGCTTTGTCCTGGACCTCCCGAAGTCCAAGACCAGCTCCTTGGTCTTTGAGATGTTCAGCTGCAAGTGGTTCCTCTCACTCCAGTCCACAAAGTCACGCATCAGACTCCTGTACTCGTCTTCGCTGTTGTCCCTGATGCATCCAACAATGTCAGTGTCGTCAGCATACTTCTGGACGAGACTCAGCTCTGAGTTGTAGCAGAAGTCTGAAGTGTAGATGGTGAAGAGGAGAGGGACCAGTACTGTCCCCTGAGGTGCTCCTGTACTGCACACCACAGTGTCAGACGTGATGTCCTTCAGCCTGACATACTGTGGTCGATCAGTAAGATAGTCCGTAATCCAGGAGACCAGACCAGGGTCCACATGCATCTTAGTCAGTTTGTCCTGCAGCAGAGTGGGTTGGATAGTGTTGAAGGCACTAGAACAGTCCAGGAACAGGATTCTCACTGAACCGCTTCCTTTATCCAAGTGGGAGTAGGTCCGATGCAGGAGGTGAAGGATGGCATCTTCCACACCAACTGCTGGCTGGTAGGCAAACTGCAGGGGGTCTTGCACGTGCTGGACTTGTGGCCTGAGATGTTTGAGGACCAGCCGCTCCAGTGTCTTCATCGGCTGCGAAGTCAGTGCCACTGGTCTGTACTCATTCAGCTCGCTCTGATCTTTTTAGGGACTGGAACGATACAGGAAGTCTTCCACAGAGTTGGAACTTTCCCCAGCCGTAGACTGAGGTTGAAGACATGCTGGAGCGGCTCAGCAAGTTCAGCAGGTCTTTAGCAGTCGAGCAGACACCTTCAGTATCATGTAATAACGTAATACTTCAGTATCATGTAATAACTTAATACTTCAGTATCATGTAATAACGTAATACTTCAGTATCATGTAATAACTTAATACTTCAGTATCATGTAATAACGTAATACTTCAGTATCATGTAATAACTTAATACTTCAGTATCATGTAATAACGTAATACTTCAGTATCATGTAATAACGTAATACTTCAGTATCATGTAATAACGTAATACTTCAGTATCATGTAATAACGTAATACTTCAGTATCATGTAATAACTTAATACTTCAGTATCATGTAATAACGTAATACTTCAGTATCATGTAATAACGTAATACTTCAGTATCATGTAATAACGATCTAATACTTCAGTATCATGTAATAACTTAATACTTCAGTATCATGTAATAACTTAATACTTCAGTATCATGAATAAAATACTTCAGTATCATGTAATAACGTAATACTTCAGTATCATGTAATAACGTAATACTTCAGTATCATGTAATAACTTAATACTTCAGTATCATGTAATAACTTAATACTTCAGTATCATGTAATAACTTAATACTTCAGTATCATGTAATAACGTAATAATACTTCATGTAATAATGTAACTACTTCAGTATCACCTCAGTACATAACTTAATACTTCAGTATCATGTAATAACTTAATACTTCAGTATCATGTAATAACTTAATACTTCAGTATCATGTAATAACATAATACTTCAGTATCATGTAATAACATAATACTTCAGTATCATGTAATAAGGTAATACTTCAGTATCATGTAATAACATAATTCTTCAGTATCATGTAATAAGGTAATACTTCAGTATCATGTAATAACATAATACTTCAGTATCATGTAATAAGGTAATACTTCAGTATCATGTAATAATACTTCAGTATCATTTAATAACATAATACTTCAGTATCATATAATAACATAATACTTCAGTATCATAATAATAACATGTAATACTTCAGGTAATAATACTTCAGTATCATTTAATAACGTAATACTTCAGTATCATAAAATAACGTAATAATTCAGTATCATGTAATAAGGTAACACTTCAGTATCATTTAATAACGTAATACTTCAGTATCATGTAATAACGTAATACTTCAGTATCATAAAATAACGTAATAATTCAGTATCATGTAATAAGGTAACACTTCAGTATCATTTAATAACGTAATACTTCAGTATCATGTAATAACGTAATACTTCAGTATCATGTAATAAGGTATTACTTCAGTATCATATAATAACATAATACTTTAGCTCCAGGTATGTTCCACTCGTCTGGCTCCTCGTAATAAACGTGTAATAACTGTTTGTATGTAAAACGGTGAAATAATGAGGTTGAAATATATTTGCCAGTTCAAGCATAAATAAACTATGACGATACAACTTGTTACGATGATGTAACAGAAGTAAAAAATATTTCCATCTCTTCTCATTTAGTGTTTTTCTCTTCACTAACTCGGACTAATTGGTCACGAGGGAGTCGTAGGAAAACAAAAAGGTGGATGAAAGTGAAGCTGCTGACGGAAGAATGAAGACAAACTGAGAATCACTGGAGGATCGAGACAATAATAGAAGTTGAGTCGAGGACGAGTCGTTTATCACCGAAGAACATGTGATCATCAAGATGAATGAAGAACATGTGATCATCACGATGAATGAAGAACATGTGATCATCGTGATGAATGAAGAACATGTGATCATCAAGATGAATGAAGAACATGTGATCATCATGATGAATGAAGAACATGTGATCATCGTGATGAATGAAGAACATGTGATCATCGTGATGAATGAAGAACATGTGATCATCGTCGAGATGAATGAAGAACATGTGATCATCGAGATGAATGAAGAACATGTGATCATCAAGATGAATGAAGAACATGTGATCATCGTGATGAATGAAGAACATGTGATCATCGAGATGAATGAAGAACATGTGATCATCGTGATGAATGAAGAACATGTGATCATCGTGATGAATGAAGAACATGTGATCATCGAGATGAATGAAGAACATGTGATCATCAAGATGAATGAAGAACATGTGATCATCACGATGAATGAAGAACATGTGATCATCGTGATGAATGAAGAACATGTGATCATCAAGATGAATGAAGAACATGTGATCATCATGATGAATGAAGAACATGTGATCATCGTGATGAATGAAGAACATGTGATCATCGTGATGAATGAAGAACATGTGATCATCGTGATGAATGAAGAACATGTGATCATCGTGATGAATGAAGAACATGTGATCATCAAGATGAATGAAGAACATGTGATCATCAAGATGAATGAAGAACATGTGATCATCGAGATGAATGAAGAACATGTGATCATCGAGATGAATGAAGAACATGTGATCATCGTGATGAATGAAGAACATGTGATCATCGTGATGAATGAAGAACATGTGATCATCGAGATGAATGAAGAACATGTGATCATCGTGATGAATGAAGAACATGTGATCATCGTGATGAATGAAGAACATGTGATCATCGTGATGAATGAAGAACATGTGATCATCGTGATGAATGAAGAACATGTGATCATCGTGATGAATGAAGAACATGTGATCATCGTGATGAATGAAGAACATGTGATCATCGTGATGAATGAAGAACATGTGATCATCGTGATGAATGAAGAACATGTGATCATCGTGATGAATGAAGAACATGTGATCATCGTGATGAATGAAGAACATGTGATCATCAAGATGAATGAAGAACATGTGATCATCGTGATGAATGAAGAACATGTGATCATCGTGATGAATGAAGAACATGTGATCATCGTGGATGAATGAAGAACATGTGATCATCGTGATGAATGAAGAACATGTGATCCATCGTGATGAATGAAGAACATGTGATCATCGTGATGAATGAAGAACATGTGATCATCGTGATGAATGAAGAACATGTGATCATCGTGATGAATGAAGAACATGTGATCATCGTGATGAATGAAGAACATGTGATCATCGTGATGAATGAAGAACATGTGATCATCGTGATGAATGAAGAACATGTGATCATCGTGATGAATGAAGAACATGTGATCATCGTGATGAATGAAGAACATGTGATCATCGTGATGAATGAAGAACATGTGATCATCGTGATGAATGAAGAACATGTGATCATCGTGATGAATGAAGAACATGTGATCATCGTGATGAATGAAGAACATGTGATCATCGTGATGAATGAAGAACATGTGATCATCGTGATGAATGAAGAACATGTGATCATCGTGATGAATGAAGAACATGTGATCATCGTGATGAATGAAGAACATGTGATCATCGTCAAGATGAATGAAGAACATGTGATCATCGTGATGAATGAAGAACATGTGATCATCGTGATGAATGAAGAACATGTGATCATCGTGATGAATGAAGAACATGTGATCATCGTGATGAATGAAGAACATGTGATCATCGTGATGAATGAAGAACATGTGATCATCGTGATGAATGAAGAACATGTGATCATCGTGATGAATGAAGAACATGTGATCATCGTGATGAATGAAGAACATGTGATCATCGTGATGAATGAAGAACATGTGATCATCGTGATGAATGAAGAACATGTGATCATCGTGATGAATGAAGAACATGTGATCATCGTGATGAATGAAGAACATGTGATCATCGTGATGAATGAAGAACATGTGATCATCGTGATGAATGAAGAACATGTGATCATCAAGATGAATGAAGAACATGTGATCATCGTGATGAATGAAGAACATGTGATCATCGTGATGAATGAAGAACATGTGATCATCGTGATGAATGAAGAACATGTGATCATCGTGATGAATGAAGAACATGTGATCATCGTGATGAATGAAGAACATGTGATCATCGAGATGAATGAAGAACATGTGATCATCGTGATGAATGAAGAACATGTGATCATCGTGATGAATGAAGAACATGTGATCATCGTGATGAATGAAGAACATGTGATCATCGTGATGAATGAAGAACATGTGATCATCGTGATGAATGAAGAACATGTGATCATCGTGATGAATGAAGAACATGTGATCATCGTGATGAATGAAGAACATGTGATCATCGTGATGAATGAAGAACATGTGATCATCGTGATGAATGAAGAACATGTGATCATCGTGATGAATGAAGAACATGTGCATGATCGAGATGAATGAAGAACATGTGATCATCGTGATGAATGAAGAACATGTGATCATCGTGATGAATGAAGAACATGTGATCATCGTGATGAATGAAGAACATGTGATCATCGTGATGAATGAAGAACATGTGATCATCGTGATGAATGAAGAACATGTGATCATCGTGATGAATGAAGAACATGTGATCATCGTGATGAATGAAGAACATGTGATCATCGTGATGAATGAAGAACATGTGATCATCGTGATGAATGAAGAACATGTGATCATCGTGATGAATGAAGAACATGTGATCATCGTGATGAATGAAGAACATGTGATCATCGTGGATGAATGAAGAACATGTGATCATCGTGATGAATGAAGAACATGTGATCATCGTGATGAATGAAGAACATGTGATCATCGTGATGAATGAAGAACATGTGATCATCGTGATGAATGAAGAACATGTGATCATCGTGATGAATGAAGAACATGTGATCATCGTGATGAATGAAGAACATGTGATCATCGTGATGAATGAAGAACATGTGATCATCGTGATGAATGAAGAACATGTGATCATCGTGATGAATGAAGAACATGTGATCATCGTGATGAATGAAGAACATGTGATCATCGTGATGAATGAAGAACATGTGATCATCGTGATGAATGAAGAACATGTGATCATCGTGATGAATGAAGAACATGTGATCATCGTGATGAATGAAGAACATGTGATCATCGTGATGAATGAAGAACATGTGATCATCGTGATGAATGAAGAACATGTGATCATCGTGATGAATGAAGAACATGTGATCATCGTGATGAATGAAGAACATGTGATCATCGTGATGAATGAAGAACATGTGATCATCGTGATGAATGAAGAACATGTGATCATCGTGATGAATGAAGAACATGTGATCATCGTGATGAATGAAGAACATGTGATCATCGTGATGATGCGTCTGAAGAACATCTTCAGTATCATGTTGTGAAGGTAGAGGAAGAAAGAAGAAGAGGAAGAAGAATACAAGGGAGAAGAAGAAGGAAGTAAATGTAGTAGAAGCAGTAGAATGGAATTATAAGTAAACGTAGAAGTATAATTAGTAGTAAAAGTAGATGTATAAGTAGAGAAGAAGTAGTAGTGGGAGTGAAATAAGTAGAAGAAGTAGTTGAAGAATTATTAGGAAACGTATAAGTACAAGTACAAGTATAAGTATAATTAATAGTCTAAGAGGTAGTATAATTAGTAGTAGTAGTAGTAGTAGTAGTAAAAGTATAATTAGTAGTTAACGTAGAAATAGTAGTAGAAGTAGAGGTAGTAAAGTAATAGAATAATTATTAGTAGATGAATAAGTAGTAAAGCAGTAGTATAATTAGTAGTAGAAAGTAGAAGTATAAGTAGTAAAGCAGTAGTAGAATTAGTAGAAGTAGAAGTAGTAAAGCAGTAGTAGAATTAGTAGAAGTATAAGTAGTAAAGCAGTAGTAGAATTAGTAGTAGAAGTAGAAGTAGTAGTAAGTATAAGTATAAGTAGTAGAGAAGCAGTAGTAGAGAGTAGTGAGAAGTATAAGCAGTATAAAGCAGTAGTAGAATTAGTAGAAGTAGCAAGTAGTAAAGCAGTAGTAGAATAAGTAGTTAGAAGTAGAAGTAGTAAAGTAGAAGTAGAAGTATAATTAGTAAAGCAGTAGTAGAATTAGTATAGAAGTATAAGTAAAAAAAAGTACAGCTAGAATAAGTAGTAGAAGTAGAAGTAGTAAAGTAGATATAGTAGAAGTATAAGTAGTAAAGCAGTAGTAGAATTAGTAGTAGAAGTATAAGTAGTAAAGCAGTAGTAGAATAAGTAGTAGAAGTATAAGTAGTAAAGCAGTAGTAGAATAAGTAGTAGAAGTATAAGTAGTAAAGCAGTAGTAGAATTAGTAGTAGAAGTATAAGTAGTAAAGCAGTAGTAGAATAAGTAGTAGAAGTATAAGAAGTAAAGCAGTAGTAGAAGAAGTAGCAGAAGTAGAAGAAGTAGCAGTATATGTAGTAGTAAAAGCAGTATTTTAATAGAATAATTATAAGAAACAACTACAAATATAAAAACCAAGTCAAAAAGAGAAGAAGAAAAAGTGAGTCGAATACAAATGTTTCGTTCAAACGTCTCTTGACTGTCGACATATTTCGTGACCTTTTCTCTTGTTATTGTTTCTTTTGGCAGATCCTGCATTTTTGGTGAAAATATATTTTTGCAAAAACTTTTGTGTGTTTTAATGTTTTGACAGTTTTGTCTGAAGGAGCTTGAATTATAAAAACTATCAAGTTCATTTAAATGTGTTTTGTTTGTCGTGTTAGCGACACTGACCGGAGCATGTTTGTCTGAGTGTGTTAATGATGTTTGTACACACGTGTGTGTGTGTGTGCGTGCATGCGTGTGTGCGTGTGCACGTGTGTGTGTGTTTGTGTGTGTGTGTGTGTGTGGTGTGTGTGTGTGTGTGTGTGTGTGTGTGTGTGTGTGTGTGTGTGTGTGTGTGTGTGTGTGTGTGTGTGTGTGTGTGTGTGTGTGTGTGTGTGTGTGTGGCAGACTGTCAAAGTCAACAACCTGCAGTCAACACTAAGCCTGCTGTGCTAAACCCATAAACATATTAGTTCACACAAACATCTAGACTGTTGTGTGTTTGTGTGTTTGTGTTGTGTAGTGAGTGTTCACACAAGTCTTGTGTCTACATCCTGTTGTTAATCCCATGTTGTGTTGCCGCTGTCACACGTTTGCTCACCTGCCAACCTGAGCTGGTGCAGATGATTTAGTCAAGCTATGAGGGGGAGGAGAGAGAGAGAGAGAGAGAGAGAGAGAGAGAGAGAGAGAGAGAGAGAGAGAGAGAGAGAGAGAGAGAGAGAGAGAGAGAGAGAGGGGAAGGGAGAGAGAGAGAAGGAGAGAGAGGAAGAAGGGTCAAAGGAAAGCGAGATAAAACCTTTATTAAAATTTAAACTTTACCATTTTCAATGAGATTAAACCATCCATCCGTCCGTCCATCCATCCATCCATCCATCCATCCATCCATCCATCCATCCATCCATCCATCCATCCATCCATCCATCCATCCATCCATCCATCCATCCATCCATCCATCCATCCATCCATCCATCCATCCATCCATCCATCCATCCCCATCAGAGGCAACTTGTTAAATGTTCATCTACAAATAATTATAAACATTTATTATTACATCATATTCTATCATGTTTCTCTTCCCCTCGCGTCTCCTGACCCCCCTGGTGACCCCCCTGGTGACCCCCCTGGTGACCCCCCTGGTGACCCCCCACCTTACAAACCCACCGTCTTCCCGGGTATTTAAGCGAGCACATCGACATACAGCTGAGGATCATGGGAGTTTGGCAGCGAATGCCCGGCGGCGCTGCATGTGCAGCAGCTGCAGCGCTCCACGCTCGTGCATACTAACCACACATGGAACGTGTCCCGCCAAGTCGTCTGTTCATCCCTCGTTCCCTCGCACCTGTCAATCAAACCCAGTCCATCTGTCAATCGAGCCGAACCTGAGAGACTTGAACTGAAGGTTACATTAAACATCGAGTAAACAAACATCGATTCGCGGCGAATGTTTCGACCGTCAGTGTCTCTGACGTACAAATGCAACTAGTTATGGAACTAACCATTAACTCATTCCCACTAAAAAATGAATAATTGTTTTTACTTCGCAAATCTTGACACAAATAAGTTCTGCGTCTATAAATAATCCTGAGAAAAGTTTGTATTTCAGAAAATAAATGGAAAAACAACGATAGTAACAACAGTATATAAAAGAAATGAAAACCATTGATTTTCACTCAGACTGTGACACAGACGTGCTTTTTCGGTGTTTTGAATTCTTTTAAATCAAGTTGTTGTTGGGACTCGTTGATCTCGACACCGTCTTCTGTATGAATAATAGAAGGAACCGGACGTCTGGGTCCAGACCCGAGTTTGTTTGCTAAGATTTCAGAAAAGATTTCACTTTTGGTGAGCGTCGCTGCTTTAGATCCGTCGCTGCAGGATCCATAGTTTTGTTTCGCCTGTTTAACCAATCAGTGCCTCAGACTAAAGTCCGCCCACTTCATTTGCATACGGACAACGAAATGGCAAAATGGCAAAAAGTCAAAATGTATAAATACCTAAATGAATAGAAGACAAAATGTATACATTTATAAATAAATTTCAAAATGTATAAATACCTAAATGAATAGAAGACAAAATGTATACATTTATAAATACATTTCAATGTTAAATACCTAATTGAATCAGAAGACAAAATGTATACATTTATAAATACATTTCAAAATGTATAAATCCTAAATGAATAGGAATGATCATTTATAACCAAACATTTCAAAATGTATAATACCTAAATGAATAGCAATGTATACATTTATAAATACATTTCAAAATGTTAAATACCAAATGAATAGAAGACAAAATTTACATTTATAAATACATTTCAAAATGTATAAATACCTAAATGAATAGAAGACAAAATGTATACATTTATAAATAAATTTCAAAATGTATAAAACCTAAATTAAGACAATTATACATTTATAAATAAATTTCAAAATATAAAACCTAAATGAATAGAAGACAAAATGTATATTATAATAAATTTAAAATTAGCTTCACATTTCTTACAAAAAATTGAATCATTTGCAAAATGAATCAAAAGTCATTTATTTATTTTGACATTTTGATATATTGATATTTATCCAAACATTTATTTATACACCTATAATTTTGTTAAATATGAATACATTTTGTTACTTATTTATGCATTTATACATTTATTTATACATTTATATATAAATGTATAAATAAATGTATAAATGACAAAATGTGTATTTATATGTAAAATAGCTCCATTCTTTGACAAAAATTGAATCAGAAGTCATTTATTTATTTTTGACATTTTGATATTTATCCAAACACTTATTTATACACCTTTACATTTTGTTACGTATTTATACCTTTATCCTTATTTTATACATTTATAGAAAGGCGCTATATAAATAGAGAATTTTATTATTATTATTATTATTATTTATAAATGCATATATAAGTCATTTATCGTCCTTCATACTATTATATATATACAGTATATATATATAATATTATTATTGTTATTATTATATTATTATTTTTATGAAAAATTGCTGTATTGCTGTGTCTAATTGGAAAAAAGAAACAATTCCCGAAGGAGACCTGCTGAGGATCATGAAGTTCCAGCTACACCACGGGTGGTTGTGGTCCACAGAGAGCCAGTGACCAGAACAGCTGATCGCAAATGACATTAAAAACCATCGATCCACGTTGTCGTCTCCATGCGGAACGTTTTCTGCTTATGAGCGAAGAATCGGCAGAAACGTTGACTCTGTGTTTGTGAAATAAAACAAACTTTTATGATGTGCAGTTAAAACCAGGATGAAGTTCTTCTACGAGGTACTTTTTTTTTGGCCCAACAGTCTTGGCCTCGTTCTTAGAAAGTGTGAGTCTTGACTTCAGCTGCGTTTTCTGTCGCTCTAGGTAGAGCAGAGCGTAGAAAAGTGGCACATTCGTCCAAAAACCATGAATAAGTTAACAAAAAAACGTAGTTGATCCAAATATCGACTCTGAGTCGCGTGAAGTTGACGCGGAAAACTGAAGATTTACAGACTTTTTGATTAAAAAAAATCGAAAAATCAACTGAAAGCAAACTCCTGAAAGACTTTTGCTCTTTTTGTGTCACG
>JACEEU010000744.1:1631602-1661602 GCA_016630915.1 Callionymus lyra
AAAATTGTTTGATTTTAGTTGAAAATTGTTTGATTATAGTTGAAAATTGTTTGATTATAGTTGAAAATTGTTGGATTATAGTTGAAAATTGTTTGATTATAGTTGAAAATTGTTTGATTTTAGTTGAAAATTGTTTGATTATATTTGAAAATTGTTTGATTATAGTTGAAAATTGTTTGATTATATTTGAAAATTGTTTGATTATAGTTGAAAATTGTTTGATTATAGTTGAAAATTGTTTGATTATAGTTGAAAATTGTTTGATTATAGTTGAAAATTGTTTGATTATATTTGAAAATTGTTTGATTATAGTTGAAAATTGTTTGATTACAGTTGAAAATTGTTTGATTATAGTTGAAAATTGTTTGATTATAGTTGAAAATTGTTTGATTTTAGTTGAAATTGTTTGATTATAGTTGAAAATTGTTTGATTATAGTTGAAAATTGTTTGATTTTAGTTGAAAATTGTTTGATTATATTTGAAAATTGTTTGATTATAGTTGAAAATTGTTGGATTATAGTTGAAAATTGTTTGATTATAGTTGAAAATTGTTTGATTTTAGTTGAAAATTGTTTGATTATATTTGAAAATTGTTTGATTATAGTTGAAAATTGTTTGATTACAGTTGAATATTGTTTGATTATAGTTGAAAATTGTTTGATTATAGTTGAAAATTGTTTGATTTTAGTTGAAATTGTTTGATTATAGTTGAAAATTGTTTGATTATAGTTGAAAATTGTTGGATTATAGTTGAAAATTGTTTGATTATAGTTGAAAATTGTTTGATTTTAGTTGAAAATTGTTTGATTATAGTTGAAAATTGTTTGATTATAGTTGAAAATTGTTTGATTATAGTTGAAAATTGTTTGATTATAGTTGAAAATTGTTTGATTTTAGTTGAAAATTGTTTGATTATATTTGAAAATTGTTTAATTATAGTTGAAAATTGTTTGATTATAGTTGAAAATTGTTTGATTATATTTGAAAATTGTTTGATTACAGTTGAAAATTGTTTTGTTCATAAATGTGTGGACTATCATTAAAGTAGTAACTTCTCGTCCAGATGACTCAGGAGCAGTACGTCATGTCCTCTCAGCCCACGTCGCTCCACCAACGGGGCGAGTCCATCTGCGGCTCACAGGTCTACCAGGCGGTCGGAATCTACGGCTGGAGGAAGAGATGCTTGTACTTCTTCATACTCCTTCTCCTGGTCACCATGATCGTCAACCTGGCTCTGACCATCTGGATCCTCAAGGTCATGAACTTCACGCCGGTGAGTCGCCCAGTTTTTTTTTATTTGAGGAGATGTTGTTGTCTAAAAGTTTGTATGTTTCGAACGGTTCAACTGAGAGAGACTTTACACTCAAAAGATTCAATTTAATTGGTGCATCGGTTGAACTTCTGGGACTCGCTGAGGTTCACGTTGTGGAGAAAGAAAAGGGAATTCAAGTGTCTTTGAACATGACTTCGTTGTTTGTAGGATGGACTAGACTCGTTGAAACCTTCACTTACACCAGGACTTTGGAACATAATGTAACTCAGGGGTCCACGACCAGGATTATCAAGTCAGGATTATATTCACGAACCAACGTTCAAGTAAAAATACGAAAAACATGACCTTCAAGTCCATCAAAACACAACTGAATCAACAAGAACTGTGTTTGCATCTCTGTATGTTTGACCGTATGCTGATGACGGTGTTGTGTATTTGTGTGTCTCCTCACTATTAGACACTTTGTGCTAATGTGTGAGTTTTTGGTTTAAGCATAATGTTTATGGAATCAAGCTCTGAAGTTTTGTTTCTAAATATTTAGTTTTTTAATCATTTTTACTAGTCAAGAGATACATGCTAATGGTATTAAAGATAAACTCCGATATTTTTTCAAAATAAAACACCTTCCAGGCAGTAATTATCAACTGAAAATATGCTATTTTTTTGTATTTTATTTTTAATTATTTGCGGCCCAGTAAAAAAAATCAAGTCAATATGCATGAAAAGGGTCTTTGTCTTTTGGCGAGTGACAGTTTTGGTCCCGACCAAATGAGAAAACACGGTTCCATCAAGGTTTCCTGATGACAGTCCTGTGTGTGTGATCAATAATATGAAATGGTAGAAAACCTGGTCAGTTTGTGTGGTTGAAAATTCAAGAAGCGAAAGCATCACTAAGTGTCTCTGAACTCGTCACACTGATGATCGGACTCAGTCCTACAGGGACTGAAAACCAAGACACTCGTCTCCGCAAAGGAAACAAAGGCTTCAATTTTCTCTGAAAAAACTATCATTTCGGTTCCGGCTGGTGCTGCGATGATGTGCTGGATATTTCCCCGGAACACTCAGTCCACCTGAGTGCCGATCGAACATCACTCGAATGTCCCGGTTGACCCCGAACTACAGTTGTTGACCCTCTTCACGTCTCCATGGCCACAGCGTTTTCTTCCAGTTCAATAAATGAACCTCGTCTCAAAATAATCTTCGGTCTCTTGAAGATCTGAGGAGATCTGAGGAGATCTTTAAAGGGACAGTTCATCCGACATTCAACTGTCTCTCATTTTCATTGTTCTTTTTAGAGTTATAGACAAAAATGTTTGTTCATTTTCATGTAGCGCTTTGTGCCTGGTATAGAAACTTTACAAATAACCTTCACTTACTTACGTGGCGACTAATTGTTGATTATTTTCACAGTAATCTATTCTTTTTAGAGTTATACACACAAATGTTTGTTCATTTTAATGTAGCGACTGGAGCTCAGTTGTCTTCATCCAAAAACACACTTAAAAACATCCAAACACCTTCATATACTGCTCGTCTGTAACATCCCTCTTGGATTGAAGCCTCGAAGAGAAGAATTGTACTGGAAAAAAAAAAAAATATTTTAAGCTTTTCTACACAGACAGGAAGTAACTCTGGGTTAATTTCGTGGCCGCTTCCAGTTTTATGTCTACACGGGAATCGCTTGCAATATTTACCAGAGGTACTTCCTGTCTGTGTGTGATGTTAGCCTAGTGGCTAGCCTGGATAGATGGATCAACTTTATGAATCCCTCTGGAGATCTCCTTCGGGGAAATTGGTCAGCCTAGTGCTCTCTGCTAAAAACAATCTCAAAATATAGAACTTTTTTCTGGAGCAATTCTTCTCGTCGAGGCTTCAATCCAAGAGGGACGTTACAGGCGAGCAGTATATGGAGGTGTTTGGATGTTTTTAAGTGTCTTTTTGGACGAAGATGAAGACGAAGATAACTGAGCTCCAGTCGCTACATTAAAATGAACAAACATTTGTGTCTATAACTCTAAAAAGAATAGATTACTCTTAAAATAATGAACATTAGTCGACATGTAAGTAAGTAAGTAAGTAAAGGTTACTTGTAAAGAAGTTTCTAGATCAGGGTCACAAAGCGCTTTAACAAACAAAACACAGTTAAACTTTAACTTTAAAAGATCAAGACACATTGAGATGTTTCTTGAAGGAGTCAGTAGATCATCAAACACAGATGTTTCTTTAAGGAGTCAGTAGATCATCAAACACAGATGTTTCTTGAAGGAGTCAGTAGATCATCAAACACAGATGTTTCTTGAAGGAGTCAGTAGATCATCAAACACAGATGTTTCTTGAAGGAGTCAGTAGATCATCAAACACAGAGATGTTTCTTGAAGGAGTCAGTAGATCATCAAACACAGATGTTTCTTGAAGGAGTCATAATCATCAACAGATGTTTCCTTGAAGGAGTCAGTAGATCATCAAACACAGATGTTTCTTGAAGGAGTCAGTAGATCATCAAACACAGATGTTTCTTGAAGGAGTCAGTAGATCATCAAAACAGATGTTTCTTGAAGGAGTCAGTAGATCATCAAACACAGATGTTTCTTGAAGGAGTCAGTAGATCATCAAACACAGATGTTTCTTGAAGGAGTCATAGAATCATCAAACAGATGTTTCTTGATGGAGTCAGTAGATCATCAAACACAGATGTTTCTTGAAGGAGTCAGTAGATCATCAAACACAGATGTTTCTTGAAGGAGTCAGTAGATCTCAAACACAGATGTTCCTTAAGCGACAGATGAGTCAGTAGATCATCAAACACAGATGTTTCTTGAAGGAGTCAGTAGATCATCAAACACAGATGTTTCTTGAAGGAGTCAGTAGATCATCAAACACAGATGTTTCTTGAAGGAGTCAGTAGATCATCAAACACAGATGTTTCTTGAAGGAGTCAGTAGATCATCAAACACAGATATTTCTTGAAGGAGTCAGTAGATCATCAAACACAGATGTTTCTTGAAGGAGTCAGTAGATCATCAAACACAGATGTTTCTTGAAGGAGTCAGTAGATCATCAAACACAGATGTTTCTTGAAGGAGTCAGTAGATCATCAAACACAGATGTTTCTTGAAGGAGTCAGTAGATCATCAAACACAGAGATGTTTCTTGAAGGAGTCAGTAGATCATCAAACACAGATGTTTCTTAAAGGAGTCAGTAGATCATCAAACACAGATGTTTCTTGAAGGAGTCAGTAGATCATCAAACACAGATGTTTCTTGAAGGAGTCAGTAGATCATCAAACACAGATGTTTCTTGAAGGAGTCAGTAGATCATCAAACACAGAGATGGTTCCAAATCTTAGGAGCAACAGTCTGGAAGGATTTCTCTCCTCTGGTCCAGAAGTTCAGGAACCATCAGTAGATTCTGATCCACAGACCTCAGAGCCCGAGCTGGGGTGTAAGGCTGGATCAGATCACTGATGGAAGGTCTGACCATGAATAGATCTGAAAGTAAGAACCAGAATTTTAAAATGATCCTGAAAGAAACTGGCAGCCAGTGAAGAGTTTGAAGGAGAAATGTGAGTTCTTCTACTAGAGCAGCTCAGAATTCTGGCTGCAGAGTTTTGTATGAACTGCAGGCGAGACAGAATAAAAAACAGTCCAGTGGAGAAGTCTTGGTCTCGGCTGAGGTGGACTTGACACTTTTGCGTGAACTGTAACTTTAAGACGAGAGTTTGTATTTGTGGATGAACTTCATACTGTCAACTCAAACCTCTCGGGGAATCATCAGCTGTTGAAGACGAGTATAAAGTTTACATCACTATGAGCTCAAGTCACCGAGTTTGTTTTCCAGGTGCAACACAGGAAGAGGAATTATCATATTTGCCTGCAGGCACTTTGAATAGTGCTATGATAGTATATATGCAAACGAGGAAAGACTATGACCTTTGTCGAAGCTTCAGCGAAACACCTTCAAGTGGTTCACATATGAGAAAACACTGAGGGGGAAGCGGCGGAAACAAGCCCGAGGGAAGAGACTTGATGCATTATATTTATTCCGCAGTTAATGCTTGTGAAAGAAGTTAAAAAAGAAGAAGAGATTTGTGTGTAGCGACGAGGGGAGGCAGCTGGCGCTGGTGAATAAGTGTGCGACTGCATATGGTTGGAGTGTGCGAACATGCTCACTCAGCAGCTCCTCCTGTTGACTGCCACCATGATGGAGACACTCTCGGGGTCGCACTCGTCACACTCGCCCACTCAGCCTGTTCCCCCGAATGAACTGGAACTAACTTTGTAAAACAGCATTTGGCGAAACACACAACTTTCATGCGACGGTTGTTGTGAGTCAGATATTGTGTTAGGGTTGCAAACCGCTGGTGTTCCAGGACCCTAGGACCCTAACACCCCAACTATACTCACAATCACACGATTATTATTATTTTTGAAATGATAAAGTATTTTCTTGACTCAGTTTGTTGCAAGTTTTGTCCGTTAAAGTGCTCAAAGTCTTCTGTTTTCGGTTATTTCTGGTTGGGACGGGACCGACACCCGATACCGGTGAGAATCGGACCTAAAAAAGCTAAATGGATGTCGCTGCTTATTTTGAAATATAAACTATAAATACTTATTTAGTGACAGGATATTTTTTTTTAATAACTGTTAAAATAGAAACACATTGGAATTTGAGCAATCTTTTTTTTTCACAATAAATGCCTAAATAAATATAATAGTTTCTTTAATCCATCCATCCATCCATCCATCCATCCATCCATCCATCCATCCATCCATCCATCCATCCATCCATCCATCCATCCATCCATCCATCCATCCATCCATCCATCCATCCATCCATCCATCCATCCATCCATCCATCCATCCATCCATATATCCATCCATCCATCCATCCATCCATCCATCCATCCATCCATCCATCCATCCACCCATCCATCCATCCATCCATCCATCCATCCATCCATCCATCCATCCATCCATCCATCCATCCATCCATCCATCCATCCATCCATCCATCCATCCATCCATCCATCCATCCATCTATTTATCCATCCATCTAAGTGGTCTTAAAAGACCAAAAGTAAAGATCCCCTCAGATACTTTGGTCTATGCCTTTGCACTTTGTTGTTTTTATTTACACTTTGTTCTTGTTATTGTTTTTATGAAATAATCGTCTGCTGTGAACTGGAAACAAAATGACTGAAAGGAGATCTCCAGAGAGATTAACGAAGTCTATCTGTCTATCTGAGTGTTCTAAAAATACCAACAAGTAAACATCCCTCTTAAGATCTTTGTGTTTTTCTCCTTTGATCCACGCTCTATACAAACTGATCCAACAGATGGAAAAACCAAAGCAGGTTTCAGGCTGGATTTCAGTTTCTGTTCAATATTTCCTCATCTCTGACCAAACATAATATATTAAACCTGTATGTAATTTAAAGTAAACTGATCTAAAGACCAGATATTTCCAAATCCAAAGACAAAAACACGAAACATCCAAGTATCTGCCAGTTAGACTTGAACCACATTATTTTTTGGTATTTTATCAAAGAAACTTTAAACTAGGATCATTAAAAAAAAGCCCTCAACATGTGCGTAATACAAGGCTTTTGTACTAAACAACAATAGAATAAATCAGAAACAAAAGTGCCAGAAATTCAATCAACAATTCTCCAGAAAGTAAAACTTCACTCCCTCACTGGTGTCGGCGAGCAGCTGGCGGTGATGAGACGCCATAAAGCTGGTCTGGCCAGCGATGCGCTCTCATCATCGAGACAGCAGAGCCATAAGAAAAACATTTAGCCTCCTTTACAGTCTGGAACACCCCGGCGTCGGAGCCCTCGGTGCCCTCAGACGGTCCCTCGCCGTGGATCCACATCCGTCTTCCCGAGGCCAGCGAGTGAGACTGCGGAGCTTGTAAAACTGCCCTATAGTTGTGTTTGGGCTTAAGAGCCATAGACCTGTTAATTAAAGCAGAAAAGTCCATTTGTAGTTATTACCTCGGGGACTATATAGAAGACAGAGTTGGCAGCTGAAAGTGACGCAGCAGTAACACTGCAGAGCTCGTTCTTCGTCGACCACGATCTCAGCATTTTTACTTTTGAGCTCATGATACGAGTCAAAATCTGCAGAGATCGATGGACGGTTTTCATCGTTTCAAACTGTGAGTGAATGACTTGAATGTTCGAGTCGCATCTTAATAAGACGTTTTTAACCATCAATCAACTTCATTTTTTCATCACTTTCTGTCCTTTGTGTTCTTGCTTCATCCAAGATTCACAGATATTCAAACTCTGGACACTTTTCTTAAATCTGAGCAAGAGATTCCAACATCACCGGAATCTAGGGGTTTAAGAAAATATTGATATAACGATACATCGCAATATTTTTTATCCCCCCGAGTCGTGTATCGTGTCGATATTATTGTTTCTTTTGTACCTTTAAAATAACATTGTATTTTAATTCAAAGTTATTTTATGGTTCATGTTTCAATACTGTGTGTATTTACAAATTACACTTAAATATTCACGTTGTTTATTTATTTGCGTGCTGAAATTAAACCTCCCGCCACTAGTTCGCAACATTCGTCATTTCCTCTGTGCCGAAAACAGAGAAATTTCAGCAATGAGTGAAAAAGAAAGGAAAGACGAGCAGCTTTTAAAGTTGATGTTTGTATTCATTTTTAAAATAAAGTTTAAAGTTAAATTAAACTCTGACAGATACTGGATATTACATGTTAATGAACTTCATTGTTAATGTAAGTTTACGTTTGTTGTTCATATTTTGAGAAGCACTTTCTTACAAACACTTTGATTAGAGAAAGTATTTGATCATTTATTTGTTGTTAAAGACAGAAAAGTGTTGTTTCTTTAAAAGAAACAATATATTGTTTTTCCTACAGTTTCGTAACATATGGTAATATATCGTATGAACTCATTCCTGATAGTACACAGCCCTACATGCAAGGAACATGACTGTAAGTAGATTTATGAATGTACTTGCTAAAGTATCCGGAGTTGATCGGGGGATTTTTACAACATACAAAACTGAAAAATCGTAAAAATGTCGTGGAAGCTGCTGAGAAATAACAGAAGGACAACAACGCTTGTGTCTTTTAAATCTTTCTTGAAATGACAAGAAGACACTGAAACTATTTGGAGTAATAATAAGGTGAACAAGGGTTTTTTTGGTGGACAAATAAAGCCAAAAAGTAAAAATCATTAATAGTTCAGACACAGATCTGATCATGGAGGTCGTTTTCTCACTGATCGTATCCTTAAGATCTGAACTAATAGTTCAACCTCACCTAAAATGATCATTCAAAGCAAGAGCGACACTACTTCTGTACTAACGCTTCATTTTTTGAGTGCACAAGTGTGGCCTGAGCAGCAGTGTGCAAAAATGTAGTGCACAATGAGCACTCAAATGGTGCACTCAAACTCGAGTGTGGATCGATGGACACTATCCACCCTCAACGTCCTCCGTCTTTGTGACGTAGATGAAGCTAAACTGAAGCTAAACTGAAGCTAAACTGAAGCTAAAATGAAGCTAAACTGAAGTTAAACTGAAGCTAAACTGAAGCTAAACTGAAGCTAAAATGAAGCTAAACTGAAGTTAAACTGAAGCTAAAATGAAGCTAAACTGAAGTTAAACTGAAGCTAAACCAAAGCTAAACTGAAGCTAAACTGCAGCTAAAATGGAGCTAAACTGAAGCTAAACTGAAGCTAAACTGCAGCTAAAATGGAGCTAAACTGAACCTAAACTGAACCTAAACTGAACCTAAACTGAAGCTAAACTGAAGCTAAACTGAAGCTACGACACTGACGTCTTCGGAGCAGATCCCGACGTAAATGTCTTGAGAAAACACTAATTTTACCACAAAACAACACAACAACAGTATTAACACAACGAAACGCAACTTAATAACTCGATTCTATTGGAGAAAAGTTCCGGTGATAGTGTTTCAACGACTGGTTACGATCAGTGTTAAAAAGTAGTAGAAGAAGAAGCTGTCGAGTCATCGTCCAAAAGTAAGTGCTGCGCAAGTAAGTGTACTGTAAAGCAGTGCACTTAGAGAAGTGCGCAATTTGAGACGGCATGGCTGTGTCTCAAATCACATACTTGCGTAATTAAACATAGTATTTTTAGTGCATAAGTGCGTCTCAATTCTTAGTGTGTCAAAGGTAGTGCTCCATACACACTAAATTGACTCTAAAACGCACACAAAACTGAGTATGAATCCATGGACACTTTCTAAAAATACTAAGTTGAAGTACTCAAGTATGTGATCTGAGACATCGTGTTTCATGAAACCTCATCGACTCACAACCATCAATGTCGTGAAGAGCTTCGATCGTCTAACCTTACATTATAAATATAAAGACTTGTCGACGACGTGTTCAACCCTCAGGACCTGAATGTGTCGCATCAACATTCTGAAAGTGTAACCGTCACTTTAAGAGAGTGGACTCGTTGACCCCGAAGCCTTTGTGTAACTGCAGCGGTGCCAGCGTCATTTAATTAGTTCCACTCGTTGACCCTGATGCTCGTCCAGGCCATGGAAGCTCCAGCTGGAAAAAAAGATGAATCATAAGTTAAACAGCAATTAAAGTAAAAGCTTGTTTTGGCCCGAAAGTAAAAAACTCACTCGAGGTCACAGATGCAACGTCCTTCCATTTGTTGGAAACATTGAGCTCACATGATGATGCATCTTCGCGGCTAAAGGAGCATTTGAACCGTGATGAAGAAGAAGTCTCGAGATGTTTGCGACGACAACTGTGTGTAACTTTTTATTCTAAACAGCAACTTTTACACCTAAAAGTCCACGTTTACTGTCTTTACTACGAGAAAATGTTATTAAAGTTAATGTGTGGAGCAGTGTGTGTGTGTGTGTGTGTGTGTGTGTGTGTGTGTGTGTGTGTGTGTGTGTGTGTGTGTGTGTGTGTGTGTGTGTGTGTGTGTGTGTGTGTGTGTGTGTGTGTGTGTGTGTGTGTGTGTGCATCTGAGGGTGAGAAGATAAAAAACATGCTACAGACGACGATCTTCTCTCCCAAACCTGCTGTCCTCAGCACCTCGTCTTGACCAGACACTCATTATAGATCGTCACACCTGCGCTGAGAAGTTTATGGCTCTCTTGCACGCACACACACCTGAGTGTACACACAGACACACACACACACACACACACACACACCTGCACACACACAAACACACCATCATAGACACACACTCACATGTCCGGCAGCAGTGCTGACCTCAGGTAACGCCTGAGTCAACTATGAAATACTACTGCTGACCCACACCTACACACACACCTACACACACCTACACACACACACACACAAAGACACCATCATAGACACACACTCACATGTCCGGCAGCAGTTCTGACCTCAGGTCATGCCTGAGTCAACTATGAAATTCTGCTGCTGACCCACACCTACACACACACCTACACACACCTACACACACACACCTACACACAAACCTCACACACACACATACACATACGTACACACACACCTACACACACACACACTCACACAGGAAGACACCATCCTAGACACACACTCACATGTCCGGCAGCAGTTCTGACCTCAGGTCATGCCTGAGTCAACTATGAAATGCTGATGCTGACCCACACCTACACACACATACACACACATCTACACACACACCTACACACACACCTACACACACCTACACACACACACACACACACGCACACACACACACACAAAGACACCATCAAAGACACACACTCTAGTGTCCGGCAGCAGTTCTGACCTCAGGTCATGCCTGAGTCAACTATGAAATGCTGCTGCTGACCCACACCTACACACACATACACACACCTACACACACACCTACACACACACTTACCTACACACACACCTACACACACACCGACACACACATACCAAAGCAGTTAATGTGACAAATGCATCTGCATGAAGCTGCTGACACTCCTGACGTCAAAGGCTTGAACGCTCAATCTCTCAACACACAAATCAACCTCACGACACATGTTGTGTAGTTCAGTTGTGTAGTGATCTTTACATTCAAATATATAGTTTTACTTCAACTACTACTGACACATGTTTTTGATGAAAACATTTTTTTGCTCCGACCTTTTCTCGATAACAATTAATAACAATTATGGAAAAAAAATAATCTGAAAAACTACAAAAAAAAAAGAAAAATTAAAGATATTGAGTTTTTCTGGTATTTTTCATTCTTAAAGGAAGATGATATAAAAAACCTTGAGGTGAACATGATCTAAATCTTTTCTACAATGATGCCAAAGTTGGATCAGAAATAAAAAATAGTTCCCGCTGCTGCCTTTCTGTGTGGACTTGTGTACGTTTGTCCGTGTCTTTGCGTGACTTTACTCCGGTTTCCTCCCACAGAATAGGATTCAAACTGTTCAGTGTGTCCTCCGCCTCTCGCACTACGTAGCTCGGACAGACTCAAGCTTTATTCAAATTCTTCATAGTAATCAATTCCAATTAACATTTACATGAATAAATATTTGGATTTTCGACAAAATACAACGTGATATTTTAATTTGAGTCAAAACTAATCATAGAAATGCTGTTGCAGTTCATTCTTCAGATTCAATTGAGTTCATCTCTGGTGTCAATTATGTCAGAATATAAATAATGTCTAAACAAAAAGAAGAAAAAAAAAAGATTAAGCATATTGTTTATATTTATTTATTCTTGGAAATAATGTCTCTCTACACAAAGAGTAAGAAGCTCAGGGAGCGGACGTCTGCTACTGCAGCCTCAACACAATACGATCTAAAATAACCTGGTTAGAAGAAGAATGTTTAGTACATAGTCTAGTGTAACACAAGTTAGTGACGCCATGGAAGTTAATGTCAATATTATCAATAGTATTTTCCGCACTATAAGGCGCACTTAAAAGCCATTAAATTTCTCAAAAAACGACAGTGCACTTTATAATCCAGAGCGCCTTATATATGAACATTACCTGGTGGGTGACTTGTTTACAAACACTTTCATGACTCTGAGCGACACGCCGTGGGCGGGATTACATCATTATTGCGTCATCACAGGATGGGATTCAGACGCACGTCACATCATGGCGGACGGCTGTCGAGTAAGATTACTGCCACCGTTTTGAGCAAGCAACCAGTCATACACGTGCGTTCAACATGTCATACACGTGCGCTCTAGCCGTCATACACGCGCTCAACTTCTCTGCTGCTCAACATTTATCTTCTCACAACACCAGTCTCATGCGCTGCTGCTTGAAGCCTTTTAAACATCATTTGAACATCGTTACCATGGGAGTGAACAGAGTTGTCAGAACGCTTAATAAAGTTGGACTTTATCCGTTCCCTTTAGCACAGCTTTATCTAGTGGATGATAACACAACCCCAGTCAAACGTTTGTATCTTTTATTCTATGCGCCTTATAATCCGGTGCAAACTATTTATGAAAACTGTTCTAAACTAGGACCATTCATTGAAGGTGCGCCTTATAATCCAGTGCGTCTAATAGTGCGGAAAATACGGTAATTCATTTGTGAAATATTAATTCACCACATTGTGTCTGCGACTCCTTCATAGTTCCTTTTCATTCCCCCTGAATAACAAAGTCATTCTTAAGGCACGAGAGATAAAACTGATAAAGATTTGTTATCCAAGAGAAAAATAACGTCCCTCAAGGTCCCGCCCGTCGAGCATGCGGCGTGCGACTCTCAAATATGAATCAGTCAGCGCTTTACTCCAATTATATCCTGTGGCAACATGTCAAACAATGATGAAGCAGCAACAGGCGCAGACCTGAGTCTCTCCTGGCACAGCATGTGTCGCTCGTTCGGCGCAGCGTGAGCGAAAGACGAGCTTCCGTTCAGTGCAGGTGAGTCGTTAGCGTGTGTTTGTGTCAGCGCTTTTTATGCTTCTTATCATCCGTGCGCCAACGATAACGAATCCACGCTCTCGTGATGGAGCTCCAGTGAACGTTTGGACCAACATGTGTCTGCTGGTGCCTTCAGGGACCTGCTCCAGAGATTTACTTTTATGCTGACATCATCAGAAAAAATCCCCGCCAATGTTGAGCACCTGAGAATATGTTTTGCACGTAAGTGACAGTTTAATGTCATTTTTACTCCAGCGAAAAATAAAGTGCTTTGAACAAACAAAAATCTATTTTACGTTCAATAAATCTCACTTTGCGCAGCTTTGCGACTGCTGTACGAGTGACGTCTTTTCTTTTTACGATCAACTTTCACACAGAGCTTCATTCGTGCCGATGAGTCAACCAATCACAGAGACCAGAGAAAGCTTGTCTCTGATTGGCTGTTTGGTTTCATGAACAACAGGCAGAAGAAAACAAACTATTGTTCATTCGACATTTTTACTTTTTCTTGCTGAAGTGAGTGCTTTAATGTTCAGAGACACTTGAATGCACGTTGTTGCGCTGCGTGTGTAGAAGTTGAACGATCGTAAAAAGAAAAGATGGAGTCGATCACTCGTACAGCAGTCGCAAAGCTGCGCAAAGTGAGATTTATGGAACGTAAAATAGATTTTTGTTTGTTCAAACCACTTTATTTTTTGCTGGAGTCAAAATGACATCAAACTGTCACTTACGTGCAAAACATATTCTAATGGCTCAACATTTCTAACTGCGCGCTCGAAAAATAGACACAAATAAAAGGCGATACAATGGAGCTTTAGAAAAAAATGTCTTTATTTCACGCTGGTTCGTAGCAGACGTTTAAACGCTAGGAAGTGTTACAAACAGGAAGTGCTCATGATATTTCCCTGCAGTACTTTTGGATGTACTTCCTGTTAATATCGCTTTCTACTGTTTAAACCTTTGCCACAAACCAGCGTCAAATAAAGACTAGTTTTAAGAGGGACTTTACAGACGGGCAGTTTTTGGACAAGTGTCTTTTTGGAGGAAGTTTGTCCCCCCAAATAATAATGTATTACTTATTCAGACAAACATTTAGTTTTGTTTAGGTTTTTTATGTTGTTATTGGGGCGCGCGGTGGTTAGCGTTGTCGCCTCACAGCAAGAAGGTTGCTGGTTCGCTTCCAGGCCAAACATCTTGTGACCTTTCTGTGTGGAGTTTGTATGTTGCATGGGTTTACTTCGGGCACTCCGGTTTCCTCCCAAAGTCCAAAAACATACAGAGGTTGACTGAGAACTTGGGAAAATGTTATGCATGAGTGTGTGTGTGAATGGTTGTGTGTCTTTGTGTGCCCTGCAACAGACTGGCCTCCTGTCCAGGGTGTCCCCTGCCTCTAACCCAATCAAACTGGGATAGACTCCAGCCCCCCCGCGACCCCCATAAAGGGATAAAGAAAATGAATGAATGGATGTCGTATTTGGTTTGTTGAATTAAGAAAAACATGAAAATTCCTTTCAATGAGAAAAACACTTTATCGTGTTCATGTTAATAAACAAGAGACTGAACTCAACAACAACAATAAGAGGTTGTTGTACCTTAATCTAGTTAACCAAGCAACGACCTCTCTGTTGTTATAACCTTGTAGCTTCGTAGTGAATCGATGAGTCCAATGAGAAGATAAACGTCTTCGTTCGGACTTGCGTCGGGTTTTGAACACAATAATGATGCTTAACGATGGAGTCGAGCACTAACAAAATCCCTCCTGTTTTCATCGTTAAATAAACCGCGATGTATGTTCCCGGAGTGGATCCAATAACATCCACTTATGTCTAACACGAAGCTAAATAGGAAATCCATGTCCTTCCGAATCCTGTAGGAGAAAACACAACTAGAACACAACGTCCTCTGCAGGAGCTCAGATATATATATAAAAAAAATCACCATCATTCCCTGTTTTCAATGACGTGTCACTTTCTGGATTTTTACTCCAGCAAATAAAAGAACAGGATACAATAAACTGGTGAATTTCAATCTTCAAGGACTGTGTATGAAGAAACCACACAATAGATCGTTGGCTAAGAAAAGTTTCAGAGTGAATAAAAAAAAACCTACTGAAGTGGAAAAGGTGCGACTGTCTCTCATTTGGCTTGTTAAATTCAGCAGTTAAAAAGCCTGGCAGTCCTCACCGTGGGTGTGAATCGATAAGGAATTGATTCCTGGCACTGAGCTAATTTAACATGGCAATAATGATCCGAGTATAACAGCATTTGTTTTTCCTCTCGCTTTATTTGGGGATTAAATGTACTTGAAGAGCAGTTTAAACACTATTTCCAATATAAAGAACTTGTTGTCGTTTGTTAATGAAAGTTTTAGTTCCCAAAGAAACTCAATTAGTGTCTTTTTATGACTATGGTTATAGTTTGATAAATGTCTAATTGAAACTTCGCTGACGATTGATCTCTTACAGATGATCCACTAAACAAACATACACACATTTCTTTGTATTTGACCGACAACTTCTGAAAAACAATAGATTAAATACTGGCATATTGTTAAACTTGTGATCTTAATGTGTGTTGCTATCAATAAAAATGATGTAATTACTTTTAAAATAAGTATTCCCTGATGTCATTATTATAGAAACAATAAGTACTTTGAGTTCGGTATCGCACTCAAGAAACAACATTTTCAGGCGAACTCTGATCCAGTGGATGTTTTGTCCTTAAACAAAAGTCTGAATGAAACAATGAACATGAAGGTGCAGAAAACAAATATTTGCATTTTCTGACAACAATCCAACTTTTATAACCAAGATAATTTGGTCAAAAACCTGAATAACCCTTGACTAAGGTCAGGCCAAGGTTTCACGAAGCCATAAACGTTTAGATTCTCAGGAAGAACCGACCATAAGCCCTATTCGCACAGGATAAGTATTACCTGGGGACCTCTTTGTAAATGACCTCTGCGTTATTTTAAGTGCATTCACACAAGATAAGCGATGTCTGTAAAATAGTAATTTTTACTGACATTAACTAGAGATACAGATGTAAAAAGCAGTTACTGAAAGAGAAAGTTAGTGTAACCAAGCGTCATTCGTTTAGAGAAGATAAAGTGGACAAGCATTTATTTTCTTTCGTTTCTCAACTGCAGACGCTCAACAGCGGGAGCGCCGCCTTGCACATAAATTTGCCCCAACATTATTCTTACAGAAGAGACAAAGTCTCTTACAGTAGTGTAACCTCGAAACAACGAGGCTGGAACTTAGTTTGTAGCCGTGCAGCGCGCACTTCTTCTTTACTTTCGTCATGTGGAACACAACCACAACAACAAACTCGATCTACTTCCTTTTCAACCTCTTCAAAATAAAACAGCAGAAGTAAACATTAACACAATGGCAAGTGCCTAGAAGTTCGTTACAGTGGTATATCTGCCAGATTCAGAATTACAAACACAGACATCGTGCGGGATTAAAAACTCAGACATTCTCCGCAATTATTACAAATTACCAGAGGTGCCCAGGTAATACTTATCCCGTGCAAATCAAACAAAAGACATATAGAGATTATTATTATTATTATTATTATTATATATACATAGAGGCCGCATCAACTGCAGACGGATGTGTATAAAGCGCCGTCGTCATACAAGTAGCTATGATACAGGGTGCTTGGATAATAATAATAATAATAATTAAAAAGTTTTGAAATTAATTTCTGAAAGACTAGCACAACGTTGTTGACCAATAAGAACTTCTGTAATAAGAAGCAATAGAACTTCAAGCAATAAAGATCTGAAAGATTTCTGTGTTATTTTCGTTTTATTTATGTCTGTCTGTCTATCCAGCAAACAAACCCTGTATACACACGGCTCTAGTGGGCGGCAGCTGTTGATGCGGCGTCTATGGATATATATATATATATATATATATATATATATATATATGTCTATGGAACCAATGACCTCCAAACTTAATTGATAGTTGAGAAGTCATGGTATATATATTTAACATTAAGTGAATCAAAATAAACCTTAAGGTTCACCTAATGTTAAAACTCTCTTGACATATTGACATGTTGTAAAATGTTAAAGTCTTCAACATGCAGTAGTTCATTCATCATGACGTTGATCCGTTTTGAAGTTATTACTTAATAAAGTTCTCGTCTGAAATCTTACCAAACATTACGGTTTAAATTATACATGGTGACATCACTCTGGCGCAGGTGTCTCTAGAAGATCTACATCAGTGAAGAACATGTTAATAAACTAAATATATATTTATGTAAACATGGTGACATCACTCTGGTGCAGGTGTCTCTAGAAGATCTACATCAGTGAAGAACATGTTAATAAACTAAATATATATTTATGTAAACATGGTGACATCACTCTGGCGCAGGTGTCTCTAGAAGATCTACATCAGTGAAGAACATGTTAATAAACTAAATATATATTTATGTAAACATGGTGACATCACTCTGGTGCAGGTGTCTCTAGAAGATCTACATCAGTGAAGAACATGTTAATAAACTAAATATATATTTATGTAAACATGGTGACATCACTCTGGCGCAGGTGTCTCTAGAAGATCTACATCAGTGAAGAACATGTTAATAAACTAAATATATATTTATGTAAACATGATGACATCACTCTGGTGCAGGTGTCTCTAGAAGATCTACATCAGTGAAGAACATGTTAATAAACTAAATATATATTTATGTAAACATGGTGACATCACTCTGGTGCAGGTGTCTCTAGAAGATCTACATCAGTGAAGAACATGTTAATAAACTAAATATATATTTATGTAAACATGGTGACATCACTCTGGTGCAGGTGTCTCTAGAAGATCTACATCAGTGAAGAACATGTTAATAAACTAAATATATATTTATGTAAACATGGTGACATCACTCTGGCGCAGGTGTCTCTAGAAGATCTACATCAGTGAAGAACATGTTAATAAACTAAATATATATTTATGTAAACATGGTGACATCACTCTGGTGCAGGTGTCTCTAGAAGATCTACATCAGTGAAGAACATGTTAATAAACTAAATATATATTTATGTAAACATGGTGACATCACTCTGGCGCAGGTGTCTCTAGAAGATCTACATCAGTGAAGAACATGTTAATAAACTAAATATATATTTATGTAAACATGGTGACATCACTCTGGTGCGCAGGTGTCTCTAGAAGATCTACATCAGTGAAGAACATGTTAATAAACTAAATATATATTTATGTAAACATGGTGACATCACTCTGGTGCAGGTGTCTCTAGAAGATCTACATCAGTGAAGAACATGTTAATAAACTAAATATATATTTATGTAAACATGGTGACATCACTCTGGTGCAGGTGTCTCTAGAAGATCTACATCAGTGAAGAACATGTTAATAAACTAAATATATATTTATGTAAACATGGTGACATCACTCTGGTGCAGGTGTCTCTAGAAGATCTACATCAGTGAAGAACATGTTAATAAACTAAATATATATTTATGTAAACATGGTGACATCACTCTGGCGCAGGTGTCTCTAGAAGATCTACATCAGTGAAGAACATGTTAATAAACTAAATATATATTTATGTAAACATGGTGACATCACTCTGGTGCAGGTGTCTCTAGAAGATCTACATCAGTGAAGAACATGTTAATAAACTAAATATATATTTATGTAAACATGGTGACATCACTCTGGCGCAGGTGTCTCTAGAAGATCTACATCAGTGAAGAACATGTTAATAAACTAAATATATATTTATGTAAACATGGTGACATCACTCTGGCGCAGGTGTCTCTAGAAGATCTACATCAGTGAAGAACATGTTAATAAACTAAATATATATTTATGTAAACATGGTGACATCACTCTGGTGCAGGTGTCTCTAGAAGATCTACATCAGTGAAGAACATGTTAATAAACTAAATATATATTTATGTAAACATGGTGACATCACTCTGGTGCAGGTGTCTCTAGAAGATCTACATCAGTGAAGAACATGTTAATAAACTAAATATATATTTATGTAAACATGGTGACATCACTCTGGTGCAGGTGTCTCTAGAAGATCTACATCAGTGAAGAACATGTTAATAAACTAAATATATATTTATGTAAACATGGTGACATCACTCTAGGTGCTAGGTGTCTCTGGAAGATCTACATCAGCTAAAGAAGAACATGTTAATAAACTAAATATATATTTATGTAAACATGGTGACATCACTCTGGCGCAGGTGTCTCTAGAAGATCTACATCAGTGAAGAACATGTTAATAAACTAAATATATATTTATGTAAACATGGTGACATCACTCTGGCGCAGGTGTCTCTAGAAGATCTACATCAGTGAAGAACATGTTAATAAACTAAATATATATTTATGTAAACATGGTGACATCACTCTGGTGCAGGTGTCTCTAGAAGATCTACATCAGTGAAGAACATGTTAATAAACTAAATATATATTTATGTAAACATGGTGACATCACTCTGGCGCAGGTGTCTCTAGAAGATCTACATCAGTGAAGAACATGTTAATAAACTAAATATATATTTATGTAAACATGGTGACATCACTCTGGTGCAGGTGTCTCTAGAAGATCTACATCAGTGAAGAACATGTTAATAAACTAAATATATATTTATGTAAACATGGTGACATCACTCTGGTGCAGGTGTCTCTAGAAGATCTACATCAGTGAAGAACATGTTAATAAACTAAATATATATTTATGTAAACATGGTGAGTCTCCTTGAAATCTAACATTAAGCATTGATCGTTCAGACAAACATCCTGGTTTACAGTCGTACAAACTCGTATCTAGATTTAAATAATTTGAGTGCTTCAAAAAAAACGACAAAAATAAGTGACGTCGACTTCTTCCCAAATGATCTACAGCCGTCTCGGATCAGTTAGCTTGCTACCTGTTAGCGTGCCGCTAAGTTCAACCCACGGCAGCACATCAAGGTTACCCAATAGTTCCATACTTGCAGTTCATACAAAACTCTGCAGCCAGAATTCTGAGCTGCTCTAGTAGAAGAACTCACATTTCTCCTTCAAACTCTTCACTGGCTGCTCTAGTAGAAGAACTCACATTTCTCCTTCAAACTCTTCACTGGCTGCTCTAGTAGAAGAACTCACATTTCTCCTTCAAACTCTTCACTGGCTGCTCTAGTAGAAGAACTCACATTTCTCCTTCAAACTCTTCACTGGCTGCCAGTTTCTTTCAGGATCATTTTTAAATTATGGTTCTTACTTTCAGATCTATTCATGGTCAGACCTTCCATCAGTGATCTGATCCAGACTTACACCCCAGCTCGGGCTCTGAGGTCTGTGGATCAGAATCTACTGATGTCAGCCTCGAGGAGCATCGATGCTCTCGACACAGAAAAAAATGTCATCTTCAAACTCGCTCTTCAGATTCCCAAGACGATTCAGAGTCAAATTCCGAGGGTAGAAACTCAACTGTGGCGAAAAGGAAATTTCCTATTAGCGGATGATTGATGTGAAGACACTGGCGGATGACATCGGGCTCCATATCTATAGAACTTCTTCCTCCTTTGTCTTCGGTACAATAGCGAGCTGACATTTATCGTCTAATGGGGAATCGCCTCAATTTGTTCATTTCTAGTCACAATATCTGCGGCGCTAAGTGGGAGGGTTCGCCCCGTGGACGAGGACCGGAGAGTATGAATCTGGTGGATGAACTTTTGTTTACAACAATCGTGTTTTCTTGAGGCATTTATGACTTTAATGTTGAAATAATGCCTTGAAAAAGAGGGATTTCCTTGAGGTACTCTCGTTTCCTTCTGGAGACCGGTTCAGAGGGTCTCCCGCCTCTCGCCCGAGGTAGCTGGGACAACAAGCACTTTTTTTACTGTTCTTTTCTTTGAGACAATATACATTTTTTATTGAAAAGTATAATAAATAAATAAAAAAGCTTTGGGATTAAATAAAAGCTGATGGTCTGCTATATAGTCGGTTTACTGCTGTGTTAGAAAAAACATTTCTGTCTACGGAATCAATACGTCACGTTAAAAAGTGACACTTGGGCTGCAGTTATATGTATTTTTTATTTGTATTACTTTTTTCTATATTGAAGTTCACTCTACAGTCCAGAATTTAAAGTCAACTAATTTGAAACTATGTTTTACACTTTATTACTTTATAAAGTTGCTCTGAAATCTATGATATTATGATGTGATAATGGCTTCACTCCTCCTCCAGCTTTGTTTATACAAATGAGTCCCTTGGAGGTGGAGACTTCGGGGATCGATGACGCGTGGTGACAAACCTCCATTTTTGACCAATCACAGAAGAGTGGGTGTGGTTATGGTCAACAAGATTCCATCTCCAGAAAGTTTTTTCAGTGGGTCACACATCACAAAAACAAACACACACTGATGATACAATAGAGGCACACATCACAACAATACACACACTGATGATACAATAGACTCACACATCACAACAATACACACACACTGATGATACAATAGAGTCACATATCACAACAACACACACACACTGATGATACAATAGAGTCAAACATCACAACAACAACACACACACACTGATGATACAATAGAGTCACACATCACAACAACACACACACACTGATGATACAATAGAGTCACACATCCACAACAAACACACACACTGATGATACAATAGAGTCAAACATCACAACAACACACACACACTGATGATACAATAGAGTCACACATCACAACAACACACACACACTGATGATACAATAGAGTCACACATCACAACAACAAACACACACACTGATGATACAATAGAGTCACACATCACAACATCACAACAACACACTTTAGTTGACTTCTGAGGCGACTCCACCTGCCTCTCGCCCAAGCTAACTGGGATATTCTCCATCCTTTCAAAATAAAATGAATGAATTTGCAAAAAGACAGATTCAGCCGAAGGTGTAAACTGATATTAAACTTCTCGACAATCTTTTAATACACACCTGATATCTGTAGATAACGTCTGGATGAGAACCAGTGACTTGCTGTTCTTTGTTGTGATTCTCCAGCCCAGCGAGCGACAAAATACACAGAGACAGTAACACAATCTGCAAATTGTTGTCCATTAGTCAGAGCAGCCAGACTGTGTTCCAGCATGTTTGCTCGTATTATTGCCCTCCGTGGCTGACGGACACAAGACGGACGAGCCTGTCCACGAAACACAATTAATCCCTGAAGTCAGCGACTGGACAATTTATGAGCTGGAGATGAAAATGGATCTGGTTTGTATATAACTTCTCCAAGCGACGGACGGTAAAGATTCAGATCACGCGGTGCTTTGTTAGGGCGTCCATTTATTTTTTAATTAATCGATTTCACTCGTTTGTATCGTTCTAGTCTCATTTTTAATCTATAACTTTACTATTTTTGTTGGATTTAAAAAAAAAAAAAAATTCTATTAATAAACTGCAGTCGTGATAAGACAATAACAACCTAGCTCGTTAGCCTACGGTGAAGACGGGACTTGCATCGGTTTACGCCAAACTGAGCGACATCAGAGAGGAGCCACCGGCGCGTCGTGATATCACCAAATATAATAATAATAAATCCACCTCCTTGTACACGCACACATAAGTAAGTAAGTAAGTAATTTTTATTTGTATAGCGCTTTTCCAGACCAGGGTCACAAAGCGCTTAAACAATAAAAACAATATTCAATAAAGTATATACTTTAAAGATCAAGACAAAACTGATAACACAAGAGGAGTTCCAGAAAATCAAGGAAGAGCCTGAACAAATAAAAACCTCTTCTGCTAGACCGAAATATCACCCAAAGATACAGCAGTGAAGGAAGACCAAGAGGAGGAGAGGGGCTCAGAGACAGTAGGGGTTCCAAACAAAGGGGGAGAGATTTTCTCTTTGATCAATTTAATTTTGTCAATGAAAAATCTCAACAATGAACGTGGAGATGTGGTCTCTCTACATTCAAGTTCTTGTAAAAAACGAGTCATAGTTTTGAATGACTCGATGGGACTCAAGTCAGACACCACTAGATGACCTATTAGCAACCGCACTGAACAGCCCGTTAGTGACTCTTGGGTTATTTAATCATGAATCCAAGGGAATCGTACCAGTTGTCTGTTGAAAGGGCGGAAACACTGACACAATTTAGACATACGTATATACATACAGTATATATATATATATATATGTCTATGTGTGACATTAACTTCTCGTCGAAAATAAGTCAAAGATAATAATCATATCTTCAACAGTTAAAGGAAACAATTTCCAGCGGATTTTTTCGTGAACACAAAATCATAACACTTGACATTTTTCAATTTCTCTTCATTGTGTGGACAATGTTTTTGCCTTTTGTGTGTAAAACTCGTGTTTAAATGTGTCGACCACACAAGTTTCTATTGTCAGAACAGGCTCTACGGAACAAAAGCGTGTTTGTGTGACCGAGTGTGTGACAATCAAACGGTCTGTGATCACAACAACAACACAACACACCGTACGTGTCGACACGCTCTGATGAAGACGGACGCACATTGGTTTCCCGGCATCAGAAATGAAAGCGACGTCCCATCGATCGATCCGCGGTTTGTTCCTTCCCGAGTGAGACGTCAGCAAACAAAGTAAAACTTGACGTGATTGTGTCGCTCTGCAGCTCCGGGAGGAAGCAGTGTTGACACACTGGCCATTAGCATCTGCTCCGGGGTGTCGTCAACAAGCTCTCGTCTGACTGGAATAGATAAGGTTCAGAAAAGACCGCGAGGTCCTGCCAAGACAAACTCTGAGTAACAATCCAAATACTAATGCTGCTGTTTTCAAGTCGGAGCTCGGAGACATTTTCGCTGGAGCATAGCAATTCAGATGTGGTCGGCCTTTTAGTTTTTTCCTTTTGTGAAACTATTATCAAATTGTTTGATAAGAATTGAACATTTTTTATTACAGTTGAAAATAGTTTGATTACAGTTGAAAACTGTTTGATTATAATTGAAAATAGTTTGATTACAGTTGACAATTGTTTGATTATAGTAGAATAAAAGATACAGTCAAATGTTTGACTGCGGTTGTGTTATCATCCACTAGATAAAGCTGTGCTAAAGGGAACGTCAACAAAACAGTCAGATAAAGTCAAACTTTATTAAGCGTTCTTATAACTGTGTTCACTCCCATGGTAACGATGTTTAAATGATGTTCAAAAGGCTTCAAGCAGCAGCGCGTGAGACTGTGTTGTGAGCAGACAAATGTTGAGCAGCAGTGAAGTTGAGCGCGTGTATGACGGCTAGAACGCACGTGTGTGTATACAGTACATGTTGAACACACATGTATGACTGGTTGGGCAGCAGAGTGATTTTGCGCAAAAAAATGTTTTGAGTGTACAACAACCAAGACTCACTAGCTCAAAACAGTGGCAGTAATCTCACTCCATCCATGTCCACCATGATGTGACGTGCTTCGTCAATCCCACCCCGTGATGATGCAATGACGTAATTCCGCCCTCGGGTCAGTCGGTGCAGAGTCATGATATATACTGTATATATATATATATATATAATATATATATATTATATATATATATATATAATTGATTACAGTTGAAAATTGTTTGATTATAGTTGAAAATTGTTTGATTATAGTTGAAAATTGTTTGATTATAGTTGAAAATTGTTTGATTAAAGTTGAAAATTGTTTGATTATAGTTGAAAATTGTTTGATTGCAGTTGAAAATTGTTTGATTATAGTTGAAAATTGTTTGATTATAGTTGAAAATTGTTTGATTATAGTTGAAAATTGTTTGATTATAGTTGAAAATTGTTTGATTAAAGTTGAAAATTGTTTGATTATAGTTGAAAATTGTTTGATTAAAGTTATCAATTTGGTTTATTGCATTAAGATGTTTTTAAATGTGCATGTGTTGTTGTAAACAAAGAAAATATAGTATTGGAACAATTAAAACAAATGAAGCCATCTCTGCACAATTACACATACACACTGTTACCTTAAATGTTGAAAATCAAAATGAAAAATGTCTATTGTCGTAAATTAAATATCTGTAAAATACAGTCATGTCATCCAAAGATATTTTCTTCTCTGGATCAATATATTCCGACACGTATATAACAACAACAGTAACGTTCTCACTGCAGGTGTGTCACACAACGTCTCAGTGTCACAGCTTAACCTCTACTTGGAAAGACATTAAAAAATACTCAGAGTATAAAAGTGGAGCCACATCTGTCGAACGTCTCCGGAGGAAGAACATTAACCTTTTCTTAAGTGCTGCACTGTGTCGGACATCAAGTGCAGGAGTGACAGTCGCTCGTCTGAAGTCCTGAGCCACTGATGGATGACGACACTGACTCGCACACAAACACACAAACAACACAACAACACAGGCATCAAAGGTTCCACGACTCGTGTCCCTCGTCCAGGAGTGTCTTTACTGAAGAACGACACCAGTGACTCGCTTTTCTTGTTTTGTCTCGTCTGCGCCGCTCGGGTCACGAACGACAAAGCGAAGGTCAACGGAGAGAGTCGTGACACCTCCGCGGATCAGCGGTTCCACGACACGTCACGCTCTCGTGAGACGTTCGCTGACTTTGTAAATGTTTCTCAAGGATATTTTCATTCAGACCATCAACACACCAGCTGTGTTTGAAGTTTTCAGTAGTTTTTCTTACAAGAAGAAAAAAAGTCTTGAACAAATAAACACGATATATTTATTTTGTCAAATATTAGCAGAAGTCTATCCCAGCTACTTGGGGTGAGAGGCAGGGGATGTTCTGAACAGAGACACAAAACCAACAATAGTATAGTTGAACATTTTTTGATTATAGTTGAAAATTGTTTGATTATAGTTGAAAATTGTTTGATTATAGTTGAAAATTGTTAGATTATAGTTGAAAATTGTTTGATTGTAGTTGAAAATTGTTGGATTATAGTTGAAAATTGTTGGATTATAGTTGAAAATTGTTTGATTATAGTTGAAAATTGTTTGATTACAGTTGAAAATTGTTTGATTATAGTTGAAAATTGTTTGATTATATTTGAAAAATGTTTGATTACAGTTGAAAATTGTTTGATTATATTTGAAAAATGTTTGATTATAGTTGAAAATTGTTTGATTATATTTGAAAAATGTTTGATTACAGTTGAAAATTGTTTGATTATAGTTGAAAAATGTTTGATTATAGTTGAAAATTGTTTGATTATAGTTGAAAATTGTTTGATTATAGTTGAAAATTGTTGGATTATAGTTGAAAATTGTTTAATTATAGTTGAAAATTGTTTGATTATAGTTGAAAATTGTTTGATTACAGTTGAAAATTGTTTGATTATATTTGAAAAATGTTTGATTATAGTTGAAAATTGTTTGATTATAGTTGAAAATTGTTTGATTATATTTGAAAATTGTTTGATTCTAGTTGAAAATTGTTGTATTATAGTTGAAAAATTGAAAATTGTTTGATTATAGCAAAAGAAGAAAAATTATAGTTCCTTCTTGTCTTCTTACCTCCACTAATGCTTCACACACACCTTCTCTCTGGAAGGTTGTTAGTTCATCCGTAGACAAGCTACGCTGCGAGAAAACTTTCCTCCATCTTTGCCTTCACTTCCCACAGTCGTGGAAGCATCGCTCGGCCTGTAGGTACGAGTCCGTGACAGATCTTCAGGCTCGCTGGAGTGAAAAACATCTTCTGTAAGACAAAGACGCTTCAGAAGACGCTTAGACGGCAGCTTTATGAAGGATGGAGGCAGTGATGCGGAGAAGAAGAGGCTTTACTGTCCAGAGAAGATCTGTCACGAGCGCTCGCTGTTAAAACTCCTGTTCAGACGGAAGAAAGAAATGTATTTGGAGTCGTTTGTATTTTTATCACCACTTTAGATACTTTGGAACTTCTTTGTCGACCGTGAGCTTTTAGATCCTAGACTTTAACACTTTCTTCTCAAAAGATTATACAAGTGGATTTTTAAACATTACTTTGACCACATTCACATTGTTTAACTGTAATCAAACAATTTTAAACTATAATCAAACAATTTTAAACTATAATCAAACAATTATCAACTGTAATCAAACAATTTTCAACTATAATCAAACAATTTTCAACTATAATCAAACAATTATCAACTGTAATCAAACAATTTTCAACTATAATCAAACAATTATCAACTATAATCAAACAATTTTCAACTATAATCAAACAATTATCAACTGTAATCAAACAATTTTCAACTATAATCAAACAATTTTCAACTATAATCAAACAATTATCAACTATAATCAAACAATTTCAACTATAATCAAACAATTTTCAACTATAATCAAACAATTTTCAACTATAATCAAACAATAATCAACTATAATCAAACAATAATCAACTGTAATCAAACAATTTTCAACTATAATCAAACAATTTTCAACTATAATCAAACAATTTTCAACTGTAATCAAACAATTTTCAACTATAATCAAACAATAATCAACTATAATCAAACAATTTTCAACTATAATCAAACAATTTTCAACTATAATCAAACAATTTTCAACTATAATCAAACAATTTTCAACTATAATCAAACAATTTTCAACTTTAATCAAACAATTTTCAACTATAATCAAACAATATTCAACTATAATCAAACAATTTTCAACTATAATCAAACAATATTCAACTATAATCAAACAATTTTCAACTATAATCAAACAATATTCAACTATAATCAAACAATTTTCAACTATAATCAAACAATATTCAACTATAATCAAACAATTTTCAACTATAATCAAACAATATTCAACTATAATCAAACAATTTTCAACTATAATCAAACAATTTTCAACTATAATCAAACAATTTTCAACTATAATCAAACAATATTCAACTATAATCAAACAATTTTCAACTATAATCAAACAATTTTAAACTATAATCAAACAATATTCAACTATAATCAAACAATTTTCAACTATAATCAAACAATTTTCAACTATAATCAAACAATTTTCAACTATAATCAAACAATTTTCAACTTTAATCCAACAATTTTCAACTGTAATCAAACAATTTTCAACTATAATCAAACAATTTTAAACTTTAATCAAACAATTTTCAACTTTAATCCAACAATTTTCAACTATAATCAAACAATTTTCAACTTTAATCCAACAATTTTAAACTGTAATCAAACAATTTTCAACTATAATCAAACAATTTTCAACTATAATCAAACAATTTTCAACTATAATCAAACAATTTTAAACTATAATCAAACAATTTTCAACTATAATCAAACAATTTTCAACTATAATCAAACAATTTTCAACTTTAATCCAACAATTTTAAACTGTAATCAAACAATTTTCAACTATAATCAAACAATTTTCAACTATAATCAAACAATTTTCAACTATAATCAAACAATTTTCAACTATAATCAAACAATTTTCAACTATAATCAAACAATTTTCAACTATAATCAAACAATTTTCAACTATAATCCAACAATTTTCAACTATAATCAAACAATTTTCAACTTTAATCCAACAATTTTAAACTGTAATCAAACAATTTTCAACTATAATCAAACAATTTTCAACTTTAATCCAACAATTTTAAACTGTAATCAAACAATTTTCAACTATAATCAAACAATTTTCAACTATAATCAAACAATTTTCAACTATAATCAAACAATTTTCAACTATAATCAAACAATTTTCAACTATAATCAAACAATTTTCAACTATAATCAAACAATTTTCAACTAGAATCAAACAGTTTTCAAATATAATCAAACAATCTTTCTATAATCAAACAATTTTCAACTATAATCAAACAATTTTCAACTAAAATTAAACGATTTTCAACTAAAATTAAACGATTTTCAACTATAATCAAACAGTTTTCAAATATAATCAAACAATTTTCAACTAAAATCAACTTGTGTTCTTAGTAAACTAGTCAACTCTAGTAAAACTAGTCACAACAGTGACTCGTTAAACTGTCGTCAACAAACAAAAAACTTTCACCGTTTTAACCACAACTTTGAGGGAAAAGAAATAAAACCTCAATAATCGACATGTAAACATCATTTTCTTTCTCTGATTTTACTCTAACTACCGGTTAACTAACCAGGTAAAGCAGTGTTTAGGGAAATGCATGGGCAGCTGTTCCGTTATTGTCACAGCTTTAAGTAGTTTTTCTTTACAAGCAGTTTTGATGAGACTTTGGTGGCCTCGCTGGGAGGTCGAGGTAATCTGAGCTGCCAGGATCCTTTTTATGTGAAACAGATGCAGAAAGTGCTGATTGACCATTTAAGAGAAACGGCAGCAGCAGCAGATTAGGTCGCATCAGATCAGCAGTAACTCTTGCTTGAGACTTCATTAGAAGGAGAAGAAACATCTGACGATCCTTGAAGACGACGACACACAGTTACAAGAACCTGAACCAATTTTTATTTTTATCATACTTTAGAACTCAACAACTTTCAACTATAATCAAACAATTTTCGACTATAATCAAACAATTTTCAACTATAATCAAACAATTTTCAACTATAATCAAACAATTTTCAACTATAATCCAACAATTTTCAACTATAATCAAACAATTTACAACTATAATCAAACAATTTCAACTATAATCAAACAATTTTCAACTATAATCATACAATTTTCAACTATAATCAAACAATTTTCAACTTTAATCAAACAATTATCAACTATAATAAAACAATTTTCACATTCAAACAATTTTCACAAATCAACAATTACAACTATAATAAAACAATTTTCAACTATAATCAAACAATTTTCAACT
>JACEEU010000744.1:1669102-1706602 GCA_016630915.1 Callionymus lyra
ATCTGATCTGAACAAATGAAGGTGTGGACGGAAGGAGAGAAGACGTTGTGTCGGATGAAACTACGCTTCAGTGCAGGGACGTCACTAATAGTCATTAACATCGTCATGTTTCAGAGACACAATGACTCATGAACCGTATCTCCGTGTCTTTGTGTCTTCGTGTCTTCATGTCTTTGTGTCTTTGTGTCTCCGTGTCTTTGTGTCTTTGTGTCTTTGTGTCTTCTAGTCTTTGTGTCTTTGTGTCTTTGTGTCTTCGTGTCTTTGTGTCTTCTAGTCTTTGTGTCTTCATGTCTTCTTGTCTTCGTTTCTTTGTGTCTTCATGTCTTCGTGTCTTTGTGTCTTCATGTCTTCGTGTCTTTGTGTCTTTGTGTCTTCGTGTCTTCGTGTCTTTGTGTCTTCATGTCTTCGTTTCTTTGTGTCTTCATGTCTTCGTGTCTTTGTGTCTTCATGTCTTCGTGTCTTTGTGTCTTCGTGTCTTCGTGTCTTTGTGTCTTCATGTCTTCGTGTCTTTGTGTCTTTGTGTCTTCTAGTCTTTGTGTCTTCATGTCTTCGTGTCTTTGTGTCTTTGTGTCTTCTAGTCTTTGTGTCTTCATGTCTTCGTGTCTTTGTGTCTTCATGTCTTCGTGTCTTCGTGTCTTTGTGTCTTTGTGTCTTTGTGTCTTCATGTCTTCGTTTCTTTGTGTCTTCATGTCTTCGTTTCTTTGTGTCTTTGTGTCTTCATGTCTTCGTGTCTTTGTGTCTTTGTGTCTTCTAGTCTTTGTGTCTTCATGTCTTCGTGTCTTTGTGTCTTTGTGTCTTCTAGTCTTTGTGTCTTCATGTCTTCGTGTCTTTGTGTCTTCATGTCTTCGTGTCTTCGTGTCTTCGTGTCTTCATGTCTTCGTTTCTTTGTGTCTTCATGTCTTCGTGTCTTTGTGTCTTCATGTCTTCGTGTCTTCGTGTCTTCATGTCTTCGTTTCTTTGTGTCTTCATGTCTTCGTTTCTTTGTGTCTTCATGTCTTCGTGTCTTTGTGTCTTCATGTCTTCGTTTCTTTGTGTCTTCATGTCTTCGTGTCTTTGTGTCTTCGTGTCTTCGTGTCTTTGTGTCTTCGTGTCTTTGTGTCTTCATGTCTTCATGTCTTCTTGTCTTTATGTCTTCATGTCTTCGTGTCTTCATGTCTTCTTGTCTTTGTGTCTTCATGTCTTCATGTCTTCTTGTCTTTATGTCTTCGTGTCTTCATGTCTTCTTGTCTTTATGTCTTCATGTCTTCTTGTCTTCTTGTCTTCGTGTCTTCCTGTCACTCAGGTACTGACTCAACCCTGAAACTTTATCATCATCAGTCACCAGAGTTTCAGCTGCAAGTGTTTCCTCTCAGATGTAGTTTATAAATGTGACGAGAACCTGAGAGTCTTTGCTTCTAATTATAGAAACATTTCCTTCATCACATGAACGTCGTCCATCGACACCTCGACTTGATCTTATATGTTGTTCGAAGCATCAATTCATCAATAAATCAATAATCAATAAATCACTAAATGCTCTTCTTCCTCTGGACCTTCAGGATGGAATGGGGAACCTGAGGGTGACCAAGGACGGGGTCAGACTGGAGGGTGTGTCGGAATTCATGAAGCCTTTGTACGTCAAGGAGGTCCAGTCGAGGAGGGTGAGTTTGATGTAAACACAAGTATACTTTGTGACAAACACAACTATATCTTATGATAAACACAACTATACTTTGTGACAAACACAACTATACTTTGATACAAACACAACTATACTTTGTTACAAAGACAACTGTACTTTGTGACAAACACAACTGTACTTTGATACAAACACAACTATATACTTTGTGATAAACACAACTATACTTTGCGACAAACACAACTATACTTTGTGACAAACAAAACTATACTTTGTTACAAACACAACTATATCTTGTGATAAACACAACTATACTTTGCGACAAACACAACTATACTTTGTCTTAAACACAACTATATTTTGTAATAAACACAACTATATCTTGTAATAAACACAACTATATCTTGTAATAAACACAACTATATCTTGTAATAAACACAACTATATCTTGTAATAAACACAACTATATCTTGTGATAAACACAACTATACATTGTGATAACACAACTATATCTTGTAATAAACACAACTATATCTTGTAATAAACACAACTATACTGTAATAAACAAATATCTTGTAATAAACACAACTATATCTTGTAATAAACACAACTATATCTTGTAATAAACACAACTATATCTTGTAATAAACACAACTATATTTTGTAATAAACACAACTATATGTTGTAATAAACACAACTATATCTTGTAATAAACACAACTATATTTTGTAATAAACACAACTATATCTTGTAATAAACACAACTATATCTTGTAATAAACACAACTATATCTTGTAATAAACACAACTATATCTTGTAATAAACACAACTATATCTTGTAATAAACACAACTATATCTTGTAATAAACACAACTATATCTTGTAATAAACACAACTATATCTTGTAATAAACACAACTATATCTTGTAATAAACACAACTATATCTTGTAATAAACACAACTATATCTTGTAATAAACACAACTATATCTTGTGATAAACACAACTATACTTTGTAATAACACAACTATATTTTGTAATAAACACAACTATATGTTGTGATAACACAACTATATCTTGTAATAAACACAACTATATCTTGTAATAAACACAACTATATTTTGTAATAAACACAACTATATTTTGTAATAAACACAACTATACGTTGTGATAACACAACTATATTTTGTAATAAACAGTTTTCAATTTGTAAAAAAACTAAGATTTTTTGGGGAACATGTCGGTTTTGATCAAATATTTCTTATGATTTTAATCATTTGAAGCTTTTAAACATTTTTCTGTGTCAGTGATAAAAAATGTAAAGTCAAAGTTTGTTTTTGTAAAAAAAAAGAAAAGAAGAAAAAGATCAACTGAAGATAAATCCATCTTTAAAATGTCCAACTGTGTGTCAGAGTTAAGTTCGACCTTCACACGTGTCGCTGTTTTTACAAAATCTCTCGGAAAAAGAAACAAAATGAATCCGTTTGTTCGTCTCGTCGTTCTTCGAGTACATTTACAGTCACAGGCTTCAGTGACACAAGAGTCTTTTCTTTTTATCTTTACCTTTTCTTAAATCGCTTCAAAGCCGTCGTGTTCATAAAGGAAATAAGTTTCAAACACAAGTTCAGAACCTTTTCTGCAAAACCTTCACTGCAGAACCTTCGCTGCAGAACCTTCGCTGTAGAAACTTCGCTGCAGAACCTTCGCTGCAGAACCTTTTCTGCAAAACCTTCACTGCAGAACCTTCGCTGCAGAACCTTCGCTGCAGAACCTTCGCTGCAGAACCTTCGCTACAGAACCTTTGCTACAGAACCTTTGCTGCAGAACCTTCGCTGCAGAACCTTTTCTGCAAAACCTTCGCTGCAGAACCTTTGCTACGGAACCTTTGCTGCAGAACCTTTGCTGCAGAACCTTTGTTGCAGAACCTTCACTGCAGAACCTTCGCTGCAGAACCTTCACTGCAGAACCTTCGCTGCAGAACCTTTTCTGAAAAACCTTCACTGCAGAACCTTCGCTGCAGAACCTTCGCTGTAGAACCTTCGCTGCAGAACCTTTGCTGCAGAAACTTCGCTGCAGAACCTTCGCTGTAGAACCTTCGCTGCAGAACCTTCGCTGCAGAACCTTTTCTGCAAAACCTTCGCTGCAGAACCTTCGCTGTAGAACCTTCGCTGCAGAACCTTTGTTGCAGAACCTTCACTGCAGAACCTTCGCTGCAGAACCTTCGCTGTAGAACCTTCGCTGCAGAACCTTTGTTGCAGAACCTTCACTGCAGAACCTTCGCTGCAGAACCTTCGCTGTAGAACCTTAGCTGCAGAACCTTTGCTAAAGAACCTTTGCTGCAGAACCTTCGCTGCAGAACCTTTTCTGCAAAACCTTCGCTGCAGAACCTTTGCTACAGAACCTTCGCTGCAGAGCCGTCGCTGCAGAACCTTCGCTGCAAAACCTTCGCTGCAGAACCTTTTCTGCAAAACCTTCACTGCAGAACCTTCGCTGCAGAACCTTTTCTGCAAAACCTTCACTGTAGAACCTTCGCTGCAGAGCCGTCGCTGCAGAACTTCGCTGTAGAACCTTCGCTGCAGAACCTTTTGCTACAGAACCTTTGCTGCAGAACCTTTGCTGCAGAACCTTTTCTGCAAAACCTTCGCTGCAGAACCTTTGCTACAGAACCTTCGCTGCAGAACCTTCGCTGCAGAACCTTTGCTGCAGAACCTTCGCTGCAGAGCCGTCGCTGCAGAACCTTTGTTGCAGAACCTTCACTGCAGAACCTTCGGTGTAGAACCTTCGCTGCAAAACCTTCACTGCAGAACCTTCGCTGCAGAACCTTTTCTGCAAAACCTTCACTGCAGAACCTTCGCTGCAGAACCTTCGCTGTAGAACCTTCGCTGCAGAACCTTTTGCTACAGAACCTTTGCTGCAGAACCTTTGCTGCAGAACCTTTTCTGCAAAACCTTCGCTGCAGAACCTTTGCTACAGAACCTTCGCTGCAGAACCTTCGCTGCAGAACCTTTGCTGCAGAACCTTCGCTGCAGAGCCGTCGCTGCAGAACCTTTGTTGCAGAACCTTCACTGCAGAACCTTCGCTGCAGAACCTTCGCTGTAGAACCTTCGCTGCAGAACCTTTTCTGCAAAACCTTCACTGCAGAACCTTCGCTGCAGAACCTTCGCTGTAGAACCTTCGCTGTAGAACCTTCGCTGCAGAACCTTTTCTGCAAAACCTTCACTGCAGAAACTTCGCTGCAGAACCTTCGCTGTAGAACCTTCGCTGCAGAACCTTCGCTGCAGAACCTTCGCTGCAGAACCTTTTCTGCAAAACCTTCATTGCAGAACCTTCGCTGTAGAACCTTCGCTGCAGAACCTTTGTTGCAGAACCTTCACTGCAGAACCTTCGCTGTAGAACCTTCGCTGCAGAACCTTTGTTGCAGAACCTTCATTGCAGAACCTTCGCTGTAGAACCTTCACTGCAGAACCTTTGTTGCAGAACCTTCACTGCAGAACCTTTGCTGCAGAACCTTCGCTGTAGAACCTTCGCTGCAGAACCTTTGCTGCAGAACCTTCACTGCAGAACCTTCGATGCAGAACTTTCGCTGTAGAACCTTCGCTGCAGTACCTTTGCTGCAGAACCTTTGCTGCAGAACCTTCGCTGCAGAACCTTTTCTGCAAAACCTTCGCTGCAGAACCTTTGCTACAGAACCTTCGCTGCAGAACCTTCGCTGCAGAACCTTGGCTGCAGAACCTTCGCTGCAAAACCTTCGCTGCAAAACCTTCGCTGCAGAACCTTCGCTGCAGAACCTTCGCTGCAAAACCTTCGCTGCAGAACCTTCCCTGCAGAACCTTCGCTACAGAACCTTTGCTGCAGAACCTTCGCTGCAGAACCTTTTCTGCAAAACCTTTGCTGCAGAACCTTTGGTACAGAACCTTTGCTGCAGAACCTTCGCTGCAGAACCTTCACTGCAAAACCTTCGCTGCAAAACCTTCGCTGCAGAACCTTTGCTACAGAACCTTCGCTGCAAAACTTTCGCTGCAAAGTTCGCTGCAGAACCTTCGCTGCAGAACCTTTTCTGCAAAACCTTTGCTGCAGAACCTTTGCTGCAGAACCTTTGCTGCAGAACCTTCGCTGCAGAACCTTTTCTGCAAAACCTTTGCTGCAGAACCTTTGGTACAGAACCTTTGCTGCAGAACCTTCGCTGCAGAACCTTCACTGCAAAACCTTCGCTGCAGAACCTTTGCTACAGAACCTTCGCTGCAAAACCTTCGCTGCAAAGTTCGCTGCAGAACCTTCGCTGCAGAACCTTCGCTGCAGAACCTTCGCTGCAGAACCTTTGCTGCAGAACCTTCACTGCAGAACCTTCGATGCAGAACTTTCGCTGTAGAACCTTCGCTGCAGTACCTTTGCTACAGAACCTTTGCTGCAGAACCTTCGCTGCAGAACCTTCACTGCAAAACCTTCGCTGCAAAACCTTCGCTGCAGAACCTTTGCTACAGAACCTTTGCTGCAGAACCTTCGCTGCAGAACCTTCGCTGCAAAACCTTCGCTGCAAAACTTTCGCTGCAAAACCTTCGCTGCAGAACCTTCGCTGCAGAACCTTTGCTGCAGAACCTTCGCTGCAGAACCTTCGCTGCAAAACCTTTGCTGCAGAACCTTTGCTACAGAACCTTTGCTGCAGAACCTTTGCTGCAGAACCTTTGCTACAGAACCTTTGCTGCAGAACCTTTGCTGCAGAACCTTCGCTGCAAAACCTTTGCTACAGAACCTTTGCTGCAGAACCTTCGCTGCAGAACCTTCGCTGCAGAACCTTCGCTGCAGAACCTTCGCTGCAGAACCCTCGCTGCAGAGCCGCGTAATTGTCTCCAGTAGGACTTTTTCACTGAGATGCAAAAACCTTTGTCTCTTTCTATCCTTCATCTCTTTCTATCCTTCATCTCTTTCCATCCTTCGTCTCTTTCCATCCTTCGTCTATTTAAGTTAAACTATATGGTTTTAGTTGATTAAAGTGAAACAATAATTGTTTTAGTTTAAGTTAGACTATATAATTAAGTTAATGTTAAACTATAATAGTTTTACTTTAAGTTAAACTGTATTAGTTTTGATAATGTTAAATTACAATATTTTTAGTTTAAGTTTAACTATATTGCTTTAGTTTTGGTAATATTTAACTATAATAGTTTTAGTTTAAGTTAAACTATAACTGCTTTATTTTTATTAAAGTGGAAATATAATAGTTTTAGTTTTATGAAGTGAAACTATAATAGTTTTAGTTTCAGTGAAACTGTAATATCTTTCAACGCGGTTGAATGATTCAGTTTCTATGTTGTTATTATTGATGCCATTATTCATCGTGTTGTTCCCAGTGTAACCACCAGGGACTGTTTACTTCCCTATTTTCCTGACTCCCTGCCCGGTGGACCGGATCATTAGAAGTCGGGCTTCGCTCGGGCCTGTGGGACAAAAGCTATCTCTCTAGTAATGACCCGAGAAATACCCATTACCAGAACTGCATCATGGGAATTACAACCAGGGTTTGAATCGCAGTTAAGGGTCGAACTCCCTAATAATTCCAGCGTATTGTTGTGTTTGCTCAAGAGCAGCTACTGACTGACGAAGAGGCCGATGTTGTTTCTATGTCGACACAAACCTCCTGATCTCAAACTCACCCTCGTTGTTGGATTGTTTTGTCCAAAAAACCCTTAAAATGTTCCTTTTTTTAAGATTTTGTTGTGCTCTAGAAAAAAGTTATTATGACCTACACAAGCTTTACTTGACTGTACACATTTGAACGTGATCAACAATAATTTATTACTTATTTTAAGTATTGACTTAGCTTGACTTAATGTCCAGACTATAAAGCGTAACTCGATATAAAAGTTAAAAAAAATAAACCTTATATATATAGTATGTACGCAGGAGATATTTACACAAAAGGAAATAACAATAACAAGATAAAAGGCCAAGGTTATTTGAACTGAGACAGAACCCTCTAGTGGTTATAAACGTAACTGGCATAGAAAGATGGTAAAGCTAAGATTATGAATCTGGATACACCACAGTTAGAAGCTTCGGTTACACGTGTAGAAAACATGGTAAACGTTAGCACCTGTAATATCCAGAACGATTAACAAGTTCGCTCCACTGGTCAATTTTCACTTCATGAAGCTTTTACCGTCGATTTGCATTGACTCCAATTTTCTCCACATGACTCCAGAGCGCCCCCTAGAGGCCGTTTTCCTGTAAGAATCCATTGAAAATCTGTATCTCCGTTTAATCTACAGTAGAGCTACACGATATTGGAAATAAGCACGATATTCGATAGTGGCGTCTGGAATTGCGATATCGATATCAATGCTATATTTTTTTATTTCACCTAAAAATGTAGCCGTGTGCAGGAGTGAGTACTGTAGTGAAGGTCCGGGGGTTATAGAAGGAAAACGATGATATTTCCCTTTCATTTATTTCTGCACTTCTGTGTCGACATGATGCTATAAAAATATCTCTAATAACGCTCAGTCTCGCGGGACTTGCATCGGTTTCCCGCCAAAACTGAGCGACATCAGAGAGGAGCCGCCGGCGCGTCGTGATATCACCAAAACAATAATAAATACTTGTACATGCACACATAACACTTCATAAATGATGCTAACAATGTAGCTTGTTAGCATACAGTGAAGACGCACACATAACACTTTATAAATGACGCTAACAATGTAGCTTGTTAGCATACGGTGAAGACGCACACATAACACTTTATAAATGACGCTAACAACTTAGCTCGTTAGCATACGGTGAAGACGGACAGGTTTGTTTGGAAGTTCACGATCTTCTAAGAAAACAACTGAGACGAGATGAAAAGTTCTTACAATATGTTGCTTTAACAAAGTAGGTTGAAAGAGACGAGTGACTGGATCACTAGTGTTTGACTAGATCATAAGTTAGTATTACTTCACTGGATCACTAGTGTTTGACTAGATCATAAGTTAGTATTACTTCACTGGATCACTAGTGTTTGACTAGATCATAAGTTAGTATTACTTCACTGGATCACTAGTGTTTGACTAGATCATAAGTTAGTATTACTTCACTGGATCACTAGTGTTTGACTAGATCATAAGTTAGTATTACTTCACTGGATCACTAGTGTTTGACTAGATCATAAGTTAGTATTACTTCACTGGATCACTAGTGTTTGACTAGATCATAAGTTAGTATTACTTCACTGGATCACTAGTGTTTGACTAGATCATAAGTTAGTATTACTTCACTGGATCACTAGTGTTTGACTAGATCATAAGTTAGTATTACTTCACTGGATCACTAGTGTTTGACTAGATCATAAGTTAGTATTACTTCACTGGATCACTAGTGTTTGACTAGATCATAAGTTAGTATTACTTAACTGGATCACTAGTGTTTGACTAGATCATAAGTTAGTATTACTTCACTGGATCACTAGTATTTGACTAGATCATAAGTTAGTATTACTTCACTGGATCACTAGTGTTTGACTAGATCATAAGTTAGTATTACTTCACTGGATCACTAGTGTTTGACTAGATCATAAGTTAGTATTACTTCACTGGATCACTAGTGTTTGACTAGATCATAAGTTAGTATTACTTCAATGGATCACTAGTGTTTGACTAGATCATAAGTTAGTATTACTTCACTGGATCACTAGTGTTTGACTAGATCATATGTTAGTATTACTTCACTGGATCACTAGTGTTTGACTAGATCATAAGTTAGTATTACTTCACTGGATCACTAGTGTTTGACTAGATCATAAGTTAGTATTACTTCACTGGATCACTAGTGTTTGACTAGATCATAAGTTAGTATTACTTCACTGGATCACTAGTGTTTGACTAGATCATAAGTTAGTATTACTTCACTGGATCACTAGTGTTTGACTAGATCATAAGTTAGTATTACTTCACTGGATCACTAGTGTTTTACTAGATCATAAGTTAGTATTACTTCACTGGATCACTAGTGTTTGACTAGATCATAAGTTAGTATTACTTCACTGGATCACTAGTGTTTGACTAGATCATAAGTTAGTATTACTTCACTGGATCACTAGTGTTTGACTAGATCATAAGTTAGTATTACTTCACTGGATCACTAGTGTTTGACTAGATCATAAGTTAGTATTACTTCACTGGATCACTAGTGTTTGACTAGATCATAAATGAGTTTTACTTCCATGGATATACTGAGCTAAGACGTGTCGTCATAGCAACCGAGCCTAACAAGCTGCACAGTTCACAGACGGACAGAGACGTAAACAACAACGAGACATAGAAGTACAAATTGACAACTTTACAGAACGTGACACTGATTGGTCGAAGTGCGTATTTAAGAAATGTTTGATACAATCAAAAATTATAATTTATCACATTTTTCGATGAATATTGCATGTGACAATATCGCGATATCGATATTTTTTCAATATATCGTGCAGCCCTAATCTACAGGGTTATAAAATAGTTAACGTTGCAATCACGCGACAGAAGATCATTTCTGGTGCTCAAACGTCGACACATGTTTCACTGAAGTGTGTCCGGCTCGTCCTGCCAGACGTGGTCACAACCTGCATAAAAATAGTCTTCATTAACATTTAACATCATGTTTCAGAATGTCAGAGGAATGAAAGTCACATTAGCCCGCGAGGGGAAGAGGAACCGGTGAAAAGTGAATAAGAATATTAATCTGATGGAGCCAAAGATCCTTCTATCTTTCCCTCCAGCTGCTGTCTCGGCGGCGGCGGCGTCCAGAAGCCACAACAAATCCCTTCATCACAGCACTTGTCGAGGGAGAAAAGGCCACGTCCTGTCAGAGTGCGTCGAGTCTCAAATTGTCGGCGTGTCATAATTTTTAATGAACGGCCGCAGCCAGAGCCTGTCGACTCTTGTCCAGTCGCATCCTCGTCGCCGTGAACACTTTCCTTCAAACAAAGTCACAATCAAAAAAATGTTATATCCTTGAAGTTTTTTACGATCTGTGAATCATTTCCCACAACTCCTGTGTTGTTCTCAGTATTATCTTGACCTTTAAAGTATATATTTTATTGAGTATTGTTTTAATTGTTTAAGCGCTTTATGACCCTGGTCTGAAAAAAATACTTACTTACTTACTTACTTACAATTCCTGTTCTAGTGGTTATAAAGCGGAGCTGCCATAGAAAGATGGTGAAGCTGAGATTATGAATCTGGATACACCACAGTTAGAAGCTTGGGTTACACGTGTAGAAAACATGGTAAACATTAGCATCTGTAATATCCAGAACGATTAACAAGTTCGCTCCACTGGTCTATTGTAACTTCTTAAAGATTTTATCGTCGATTTGCATTGAGTCCATTTTTATACGCTGCCTTCTACAACTTCTAGCTTCCTTGAATGCTAAGCTAATAGGCAACATTTTTGGTGCTGGAGCAATCACCTTCAAATTAAAAGCTGCATTATCTGTGAATTGTTTCCTTCATTTCCGGTTCTCTAGACACTGTAGTCACATATTATTGTTATATTATTTTACTATTTCTCTCAACATAAGTCACATTCTCATCCATTATGAGACAACTTGGACCATTTATGCCTTTTTTTTGCTTTTTCTATTAAAGCAACAACACCTGATATTTGGACACACTTTCTCCAATTGTTTTAGGTCATAGGTATTTGAACTGAGAGAGAACCCTCTAGTGGTTTTAAAGCGCAACTGCCATAGAAAGATGGTAACGCTGAGATTATGAATCTGGATACACCACAGTTAGAAGCTTGGGTTACACGTGTAGAAAACATTGTAAACTTTAACACCTGTTATATCCAGAACGACTAACAACGCCATTAACAAAGATCTCTCCACTGGTCTTTTGTAACTTCTAAAAGATTTTATCGTCGATTTGCATTGAGTCCGTTTTTTTACGCTGTCGTCTCCAACATCTGGCGTCATAAATGCTCAGCTAATATGGAACATTTGATTACCTGCAACAAGAGTCTTTATCTGGTTTTGAAATAAATAAATGCACCTGCTGTATTTAGCAGCGTCGCATCAGAGTTTTTACGACTTTGCAGTTACAGTTTCTTTACACCAGGGGTCGCCAGACAAAAACTAAAAACTTGCGTATTGGTGCTTTAAAGTAGAATACATTTGAATTTGAAACGGTTTAAATTCTCAGTGTCAAAAAAAGGAAGTAGCAAAAACATCATCAGATACTGTTTGAAGTGAAATAAAGTGGTAAAAAACATTTATTGATAAACTGCAGCAGCCATTGATTTTCAGTTTTATCTTCTCTTTATCTTTTTTTTGGGTGTTGAATCTTTCTTTTTGTTTTGATGTTTTTCAAGGTTTGTTCAAACCCATTTTTCTAAGCCTTGTGATAGAATTGTCTCTGGACTGTGTTAGTCTACAATAAATACTAAATAAAAGCTGTAGTTGATAAGTTGAGATGGTTGACCTCGAATCAATGTTGTCGAATTCACATGATTTACGAAGTAACACTGATGGTAGAGATGGTTGAAAATTGTTGGATTATAGTTGAAAATTGTTTGATTCTAGTTGAAAATTGTTTGATTATAGTTGAAAATTGTTTGATTATAGTTGAAAATTGTTTGATTATAGTTGAAAATTGTTTGATTTTAGTTGAAAATTGTTTGATTATAGTTGAAAATTGTTTGATTATAGTTGAAAATTGTTTGATTATATTAAAATTTGACAGTACAGACAAAAATAGCTCCATACACACGAGGCTTAAAAACTTTGAACATATGAACAAAGTGCAGAATAAAACACAAAACCTTGAAGGATTGTGCAGAAGAGAAGATTCACCATAAACAGAATAAGATAACATCTGTACAAAGTGTCATGTGTTGCATCAACCAAAGAAAGGAAGATAGAAGATAAAATAAAAGCTGCTGGTGTGTGACTGTGACTCCTGTGTTCAGTGTAAATATATAAGTGAGATCATGGACGTTGATTATTGCGCAGCTTTGTTCTAAGACTCTTCAGTACGATCCTCAGCCTCGTCTCCTAACAGAGCTCTGGGCCTCGAGATAAAGCTCTTCCTTCGTGTTATCTTCACACACAATTACTCAACACAGAACAAACTCCTTTTAAGCCGCGAATACTTTAGAGCGAAACATTAGAATTATCTCTGCGAGGAACAGACGAGTGTGAGAAGGTTCTGGAGTTTAGAACTCGTGTCGGAGACGAGTTCAAGGAATATTAGACTTTGACTCTCTTAGTGGTGCTTCTGACCTCGTCATCGCCTGTCACTCAAACCTCACAGAATACTTTTATGATTGTAGTAGTATTTTACTGTCATCACTGCAGGTATAAGTAACTATTAGAAGTGTTTTACTGTCACTACTACAGGTATAATCAAGTATTAGAAGTGTTTTACTGTCACTACTACAGGTATAAATTTTATTATTTATTATATTTATATTATAAGTATTTTACTGTCACTACTACAGGTATAATCAAGTATTATAAGTATTTTACTGTCACTACTGCAGGTATAAGTAAGTATTACAAGTATGTTACTGTCATCACTGCAGGTATAAGTAAGTATTACAAGTATTTTACTGTCATCACTGCAGGTATAAGTAAGTATTACAAGTATTTTACTGTCACTACTGCAGGTATAAGTAAGTATTACAAGTATTTTACTGTCATTACTGCAGGTATAAGAAAGTATTAAAAGTATTTTACTGTCATCACTGCAGGTATAAGAAAGTATTACAATTATTTTACTGTCATCACTGCAGGTATAAGAAAGTATTACAAGTATTTTACTGTCATCACTGCAGATATAAGAAAGTATTACAAGTATTTTACTGTCATCACTGCAGGTATAAGAAAGTATTACAAGTATTTTACTGTCATCACTGCAGGTATAAGAAAGTATTACAAGTATTTTACTGTCATCACTGCAGGTATAAGAAAGTATTACAAGTATTTTATGTATTTGATGTATTCCAGAACCTTTTTACTACCTTTGTTACTGATTATAGTTGAAAATTGTTTGATTACAGTTGAAAATTGTTTGAAAATCTATTGAAAAATATATTTTAATTAAACACGTAAATGTTTCTTTTTAAAGCATGAAAACAAATAAACCAAATCCTTCCTAAAAGAATCAGGCGCTAAAGTGTTAAACCTCGATGACGTCACAGATGTTCTCCATCAACGTATCTTCACAGGAACCTCACGTTCACAGCATCTCTTCCCTCGTGTTTCAAGATAATCTCTCTTTTATCGAATCACGCCATCGTCCTTCAACCGTCACCTGGAGTTATCATCAGAGCTGCTTCTTCACGCTTCAATCAGATCCAGACAACAATCTAATCCCATGTTTAAAAACACCATCTTCAACCTTCACTGGGAATTATGTTTCAGTGGAATACAAAAACCGTCACTGTTTAAAGTACATTGAAGTACTTTAAAGTACTTCAATGTACTTTAAAGTACTTCAATGTACTTTAAAGTACTTCAATGTACTTTAAAGTACTTAGCTCACCAAGCTAACATGCTAACAAGTTCATCTTCACCTCGTTCAAGAGAACAAAGTGTTTTCTTTTCTTCACAAACTCAAACCAGGATCGAACCAAACATCTTGAGAACTTTGACATGTTTCATGGCTCAAATCGAACAGAATAAAAGATGAACTTCTCTTGACAAAAACATATTTTAAATCTAATGACAAGACTTCAATGAAACTATTGTAACTCATTTTGTTTGTTCAACAAACCAAACAATTTAATTAGTTTCAAAAGGGAAATTCTCAAAGATTTTGTTGGTGAATGGATATAAAACCTTCAACACAGTTGATGAAGGTTGAATTTAATCAGAGGTTTGATTATGTTTTGTGTTGAAGAATCAAGTTGTTTGTTCTCTTTCTCATGCGGTTTGTTTGTTTTTGTTGCTGATCCTGGAGAGAAGAAGTCAATTACAACTTCTTAAATATTAGTTTCAACTATAATCAAACAAATTTCAATTATAATCAAACAATTTTCAACTAGAATCAAACAATTTTCAACTGTAATCAAACAATTTTCAACTATAATCAAACAATTTTCAACTATAATCAAACATTTTTCAACTATAATCAAACAATTTTCAACTATAATCAAACAATTTTCAACTATAATCCAACAATTTTCAACTATAATCAAACAATTTTCAACTATAATCCAACAATTTTCAACTATAATCCAACAATTTTCAACTATAATCCAACAATTTTCAACTATAATCAAACAATTTTCAACTTTAATCAAACAATTTTCAACTATAATCAAACAATTTTCATCTATAATCAAACAATTTTCAACTATAATCCAACAATTTTCAACTATAATCAAACAATTTTCAACTATAATCAAACAATTTTCAACTATAATCAAACAATTTTTTCCTGTAATCAAACAATTTTCAACTATAATCCAACAATTTTCAACTATAATCCAACAATTTTCAACTATAATCAAACAATTTTCAACTTTAATCAAACAATTTTCAACTATAATCAAACAATTTTCATCTATAATCAAACAATTTTCAACTATAATCCAACAATTTTCAACTATAATCAAACAATTTTCAACTATAATCAAACTTTTTTCAACTATAATCAAACAATTTAAACTATTAACAAACAATTTTCAACTAAAATCAAACAATTTTCAACTATAATCAAACAATTTTCAACTATAATCAAACAATTTTCAACTATAATCCAACAATTTTCAACTATAATCAAACAATTTTCAACTATAATCCAACAATTTTCAGCTGTAATGACAGTAGCTTCAGTTCCATCAAACCCTTCATTCCAAACAGGAAACAGTGGACACAGAAATCAATCCCATCATGCTTTGTGTCCTGAAGCGAAAGTGAAATAAAACCGTGACGACGTCATACGTCTCCAGTCGCAGTTTCTTCCTCTCGCTCCAAACAAAAGTTGCTCCGTCGCTCATAATGCACATGAATAAACATTAGCAGCTGTTAAATATTTATAATTTACGTCTCTATTTATTTTTATTTCGCATCCGAGCGCTTGATCAAATATGACTCGTGCGTGCGGCGACACCTCCGGATGACTGATTCCTGCGCTGAGTGAACGAGATAGAGCGTGTTCGTGCTCGCACGCCCGTCCAGCCGGAATGAATCGGACAACATTACATCTGTCAGGGCTCGCAGAACACCCGGCGCTGAGAACGAGCGGCAAATAACTCAAGTCCATCACACGCCTGTTATACCGTAATTAATCCCTCGAGCCGGCTCTGAAGACGATTATTGAGATGATGTGCGGGCGAGAGAGGCTGAGATGTTACACTAGCAAACACTTCAGGTGACGTCGATTTGTGTCTTTTTCAAGTACCCAGAGGGGTTCCTAGGCCAGATGGCGTCGTCACAAGAACTGATCCTTTGGTACCAGAACACAAAAAACAATAGCAGTGCCGAGTACTGTATTGTCTGCACTATAAGGCGCACTTAAATGCCTTTAACAGTGCGGCTTATATATGAACATTACCTGGTGGGGGACTATTTTACAAACACATTTGTGATTACGTCATTGCATCATCACGGGGTGGGATTTACAATGCACGTCACATCATGGCGGACGGCTATGGAGTAAGATTACTGCCACCGTTTTGAGCGAGTGTGGCTTGGTTGTTGTACACTCAAAATTACTCTGCTGCGCTCAACCAGTCATACACGTGCGTTCAACATGTCACACACGTGCACTCTAGCCGTCATAAACGCGCTCAACTTCTCTGCTGCTCAACATTTGTCTGCTCACAACACCAGTCTCACGCGCTGCTGCTTGAAGTCTTTTAAACATCATTTGAACATCGTTACGATGGGAGTGAACACAGTTGTCAGAACACTTAATAAAGTTTGACTTTATCTGACTGTTTTGTTGACGTTCCCTTTAGCTCAGCTTTATCTAGTGGATGATAACACAACCCCAGTCAAACGTTTGTATCTTTTATTCTATGTGCCTTATAATCCGGTGCAAACTATTTATGAAAACATTTCTAAAATAGGCCAAACATTGAAGGAGTGTCTTATAATCCGGTGCGCCTAATAGTGCGTAAAATACGGTACACGTGATCTTGGCAGAACTGACGAGGCCTTTACACATCAGAGACCCTACAAAAGCCAAAGAAGAACTTCTGCCGTCTTCAAAACAATGACTTCTCCAGAGAAATATCTAAACATCTTCTTATTGTTACATTTGGAAATACTTTTTTTTAATTTTTGTTTGGGTTCTTGACGGCTCCACAACTACAAAAACTAAAATTTTTGGTTTGTAAACCAATGGAGGAAACACTTTGAACCAACAAACAAAAAAACGGACACATTTTAAAACATTTAAAAAGGATTGTACCTCGCAGCAGGAAAGGTTGACGGTCCGGAGGAAGTCAACTTGTGACATTTCTGTGTGGAGTGTGTATGTTCTCCGTGTTGTGTGGGTTTACTCCGGACACTCCGGTTTCCTCCCACAGTCCAAAAACATAAAGGGGTTGATTTAGAACTTGGGGAAATTTTCCATAGGTATGAGTGTGTGTGTGAATGGTTGTGTGTCTTTGTGTGTCCTGAGACAGACTGGCATCCTGTCCATCCGCGTCGTAGCTCAGAGTGGTCGACTCGTGGCCTGAGAGGTTGCAGGTTCAATCCCAGTACAGGATGAGATGGTGGCGGAGACACTTTACCCTGAAGGGTTGAGCTGTCGAGTCTGCTCCCATAAGTGTGTGATTGTGTGTGTGGAAGGGTAAACGTGTAACCAAGTGTAGAAAAGTGCTTCACAAGTGAGAACCATTTTCTACCCGTCGCTCGTGATCTTAGGTGAGGGTAGAGACGCAGATCGACCGGTACAAACGAGAGCTTTATCTTTTGGGCTCAGCTCTGTTTTTTTTGTACCAACGAAGATCGGTGCGTCGTCTGCATAACTGCTGACGTCGCCACAATCCAACTCCTTTCTTCCCTCACTCACGAACAAGACCCTGAGATACTTAAAGTCCTGAAGTTGGGGCAGAATCTCCAACCCCGGAGAAGGATCCCACCTTATTCCGGCTGAGAACCATGGACTCCCATTTTGAGGTGAAGATTTTGATTACTGAACCCAAATTGTTTTCTAAATAAAGACCAGAAAAGAAGCCTTTGACCCGTCAGAGGCTCAGAGGGTAACGCACTTCTCTAAGTGCACTGCTTTACAGTACATGGTAGGACAGTGTTCAAATCTGGACAGTGTAGTACTGACTCAAATCAAACCCTGTTGCTACACACTAACAGGAAATGACTCGACAGTTTCTTCTTCTACTACTTTTTAACACTGATTGTGACCAGTCGTTGAAACACTTTCATCGACACTTGACAACACTTTTCTCCAATTGAAGTTATAAGGTTGTGTTTCATTGTGTTATTACTGTTGTTGTGCTCTTTTGTGGTAAAATGAGTGTTTTCTCAAGACATTGGCTTCAGTTTAGTGTCATCTACGTCACTAAGATGTTAAGGGTTGAAAGTGTCCATCGATCCACACTCAATTTTCTGCCCATTTGAGTGCACCAATTGAGTGCACATTGGGCGCTACATTGTCGCACACTGCTGAATGTGAATGCACTTGTCTTAACAAGAAGGATGTGTCTCGCCTGCCGATCCAAAAAAAACTCTCCCCGCCAAATTCTGAGGAGCCCGAAAACCAGCTGCTCTAGTAGAAGAACTCACATTTCTCCTTCAAACTCTTCACTGGCTGCTCTAGTAGAAGAACTCACATTTCTCCTTCAAACTCTTCACTGGCCGCTCTAGTAGAAGAACTCACATTTCTCCTTCAAACTCTTCACTGGCTGCCAGTTTCTTTCATTTTAAAATGCTGGTTCTTACTTTCAGATCTATTCATGGTCAGACTCATAATATTAAGTGTAAGTGCAGAAGTGCACGATTTGAGTCTCACCGTAAATTACAGACCTTGGCGATCCAAGGAGAAACTCTGGAGACACGGATCGTGGAAATCATCTTTCAAATGAGCGTATTTGAACTTTGATCTGCATCTCACTAGAGTTGTTTTCTCTTCTTCTTTCCTTCTCCTCCAGGACAGTCCATTAATCCTGCAGTCGGACAGAAACGTGACGGTCAACGCTCGCAACGCCGAGGGCGAGCTGACGGGTCAGCTGACAGTAGGTGAGACAGCACGTCCATTACCACACGCCCCAAAAACTCTTCTTTGATATTCATGATTCACGGGGCTCTGGTGGACTCCGAGTCGTAATTGGATCGTACCTCAACCCTCCGTCTGGTCCAGATCTGACATCCATTTCCATTAGTCCTTCCCACAGACGCCGACGGCCGACTGTTTTCTGACGAAACCATTTTTTCTCAGGCGCTCATTGAATTAATAATATACGCGTGTTTACCAGAACACATAACTCCGTCGCCGCGGCGCCGTATTAGACGTGACATCTTCCTGTGAAGCTCCGTCAATCAAGCCCAAAATGTTGATAAACTACAAAAATGCTCAAATTTGCCAAATGGAATAACACAAAGAATTGAGATGTATGATGTAAATAACAAAGTTTTGAGGTTCGTTTAAAAGCCCAAAGAAGTTTTTGTGTCGACGACATGAGGCGTTTGAAGTTAAATGTACACGTTAAATAATCTTGAATTTTAATGGTATATTTGCATAATCCACTCAAAGATACAACAAAATAATATTGATTGTTATTATTGTGATCCATGTGAATTATAAAGAACAATAATTCATCTTTAACCCAGAAAGAAGCATATAGTCAATGATTTCCTCAATTTCATGTGAAAAATATCAGATTTTTTAAAAGTCAAATTAACAAAAAAATTTAAATCAAAAGTCTTAAAAAAACGGATAAATGATGAGTTATAATGGTGGTAGATTTATTTCTTTATTATTCAATCAAACAATAAATTTACTTCAATCAGAAGAATAAAGTCTTTAATAAAAAAAAACTCTTCAAATCGTTTTTCACTTTGTTTTAAAAAGTGTCCCAGTGGCCTTGGAACAAAAAAGACAACTTCAATCAAAGAATTAGTTTTGTTTTGTTTTATTATAAATATATATAATGTACCTTTTTTTATTTGAAAATATTTTTTTTGATTGAAGTAACTTTTTTTTTCATTTGAAGCAACATTATTTTTTATTGAAGTTCCTTTTTTTTATCGAGGCAACTTATTTTGATTGAAAGCTATTTTTTTATTGAAGTAACATTTTTTTAATTGAATTATAAACAAATCTCCCTCATGCGTTACAGGCTGATACAAGATGCTATAGAATAAAGTGCAGTTAAAGCTAAGCTAGCAGAAAACTAGCTAAAAAAAATAAAAACCTCTGTTAATGAACTTGGAGGTTTTGAAGGTTACGCTAATGGAACACAAGCTAATTACTAAAAAAAAGTTCCCTGTTTAAGACCTTGGCTCCTTCGAGGGTTTAATGTCTGGGATGTCACTTAAAGAATGCGTGTCTTTGTAATAGTCGCTCAAGTGGTTTGCGTGGTAAATAAAACTTTGATAATGATTTTGTTCATGAGAAATGTTCAGGAAATTTCAAGATGCTTTTTCTACGTAGAATTTGTCCACGTGTTTGGTAAAAAATGACATAAGAAATGACGATTAGCATTATTTTTTAATGTTTTTAGATATTGTTATTTTATTAATATTATTTACAAACCCTCTTTGGAGCGAAGAACCATCTATTTTAATGATAAATGTTTAATCCTTTGACAGATTTACGTAGCGGATGGAATGTCAGTCTCGATATAAAAGAACATTTTGTTGCGTAAAAAAGTGTAAAAGCTGAAAACGATTTTGTCGGAGAATCAACTTTCTCCAAATTGAAAGTGGCCAATTTCCAACGTAGTTTAAGTCAAGAGCATGGATTCAAAATCTACAGCCGGATATAAAAACCCATCAAGAATATGTTGCTTCAGCCAATAACTGCACAAATCGCTTACAATAAATGTTCGGTTTCAATAAAATCCTGAAATTTCACGGCACATTAAACAATCAATTATTATTGGTCGACTTTATCTTCCTGTTCCGCTTCCTAATGATAATGATAAATTCCACTTAGAAGTGATCGTAGGAAGAACGACCTTCAGGCATCGGCTTCTCACTCAATGGGAAATGTTCAAACATACGGTTTTAGCCTCGGATTTTCTTTTGGCCTTTTTTTAAACTCCCTTCGTTTTTTAACTCGACGTTATTATTGTGAATTATTGTTGTTATTATTCATGCCGTGTCAAGTGACTCACAACTGGAGGCTCCACTTTAAACATTCATACACTTTAGAAAATAGAAAACCAGCAGCGCATGCTAATGCTAACTTACGCTAACTTGAACTAGCATAGTTAGCTCTCTGTGTATTTGGTTTAAAACAGGATGTTAAACTGTAAAGAAGTGACAGAATAAAGTTATTTACTCAACTGTGACGACAGTATTTTGTAACTGTACCACGACTGACTCGTGAATAACTCGAAGGCAGAAAGAAAAAAAGATTAAAACTTGACTCGTGTGAAAATCATTTTCTTTAGTTCATATATTCATATTGATAACAATTTTTGGTAAAGTTCACTTTTTATGTGTAATACTTCAAAGTTCCGCTCACGATTTATTACATGAACTAGTTCAGTTAATAGTTCCAAACCCCAAACTTTAAATGGCTACAAAAATGAACTGGTTTATAGTTATTTTCTTCTATATATTGAGCTATTATTTCTCAAAACTCATTTATAATATATGAAATATAGTTTAGAATAGAATGAATTAAGTAAATATAAATCACTTTTTAATAATAAAATACAACAAAGTTGTGTAACTGTTTGCTGGTGTTGCCAGGTCTTTGTGTTGTGACTAAACGATTTAAACTGCAGTTACTCGCGGAGTAATAGTACGGTGAGTCGTGAGATAATACTACCGTGACTCACAAAGTATTACTAACATGAACATGGAGAAATACTAAGTACAACGAGTAATACTAGATACAAAGTAATTCTACGGTAACAACCAGAGTTAAACTACAGTTACTTGCAGAGTAATAGTACGGTGAGTTGTGAGATAATACAGTGACTCACAAAGTATGACTAAAGTGAAACATGGAGTAATACTACAGTGACTCAACGAGTTATACTACGATAACTCAACCAGTAATACTACGGTAACATCTGGAGTTAAACTACAGTTACTCGCGGAGTAATAGTTCGGTGATTCGCGAGGTAATACTACAACGTCTTGTGGAGTAATACTACTGTTTGAATGTGATGACAGGTTTATTCAGGGGGATTTTTTTTCGAAGGTAAAAACACACTTGAGTTGCGTGATGGTACTTTGTTAAGATATTAATTCATGGATTCATTTGATCAACGACTTGTTCACACAAAAGCTGACGAATTTTAACTTTTACACACAAGTTAAATCAAACTCGTGTTTAGTAATCGTCGCTGAAATTGTTCAATTATTATCAAGAGATTCACACAATAAAGTCGTAAACGTCCACAGAACTTCTTGTTGTCAGGTAAAGTCGTTAAAAATAAACTCGTTGAAGCATCTATGAAAACACAGTTTTAAATAAAATATTAATTAAAATAAAAGGACATCATATAAACAGTCGTGTGCTCTCCTGGTTACGATGGATTTGCTGACGAGAAAGTCTAAGAATGTTCAAAAAAGTGGTTTCATTTTGACAGTAACTTCGGCAGCATGTTTTCTTCACCTGACTTTGAGGAACCCGTCGCCGCTCAGGTTATTAATAAACTCGACCTCCTCGCGCAGAAGCAGCAGCTGGAAAAACCTCCTGCCATCCTTGAGGTGCAGTAAAACTCCTGCGAGGAAGAATAATGTTTTTGATCAGCGGCCGCTGGAGTCATCAGATCCAACAACCAGGTTCCAGATCAGTGACGCTCGGATCAGTATTCATGGTGTCGACTCAGGGACGAGATGTTCCCGCGTCAGGAGCAGATGCTTCGCTCGTTGTTGTCGAGGAAGTTTGTTCTCAAGCCTCATCAAAGCTCTTTTTGAAGCTTTTTAACAATCGATGAATACAAACATAATTGATCTCAATGGATTCCATTAATTTATTGTTTTTATTCTTGCTTTTTAAAACCTCAACGTTTAGTTAAGTTTGTTTGTTTTGATCAACTTCATTCTTGACAAATAACTTGAAGTAAAGTCTCCATGTTTCCTGACCAAACATCACACACACATCTTAGCGACACACATTTATTTTCTTAAAGCCACAATACTCAAGATTACAAATGGTGGTTCTGGCGCCCCCGTGTGTCAGAAACGTTTAACAGCACTAACTTCAAATACATCATTGACAGTGGTCGAAAATAGAGTCTATTCTTTTTTTGTTGTATTTGGCTCTTTTTATCACTCAAAAATATAAAGTCAATCAAATAATGTCAATAAAATATGACAGAAAACTAAAAATGAAAAGGATCCAAATAAAAATAGATTGTAGTTTAAACAATAACAATATTGGTTCCGGATAAGAAAGTACTTTGTTTTGATCTCATATGGTTTGATCGCGAGATAAAAAAGTTGAAAACAGTTTACACCTACAGTACATACTACTACTCATATATATGTGTTTATTGTACTTATCCAGGCTTTAAATAGTTAAAAATGATTAAATATATATAGCATGGCTAAGGAGTCTCCTGGAGAAATACTGCAGTTCCTCATCGACCATTACGATCATGAATCACGGAGTAATACAACAGCGACTCACAGAGTAATACTACGCTGACTGGTGGAGTAATACTACAGTTACTCGCAGACTAAAACTATGATGAATCACGGAGTAATACTAAGGTGACTCAACGAGTAATACTACAGTAACTCTTGGAGTTAGCCTACAGTTACTCGCGGAGTAATAGTTTGGTGAGTCGCGAGATAATACTACAGTGACTCAACGAGTAATACCATAATAACTCAACGAGTAATACTACCGTAACTCCTGGAATTAAACTACAGTTACTCGCGGAGTAATAGTTTGGTGAGTCGCGAGGTAATACTACCGTGACTTACAAAGTATTACTAACCTGAAACATGGAGTAATACTAAAATGACTCAACTAGTAATACTAGGGTAACACCTGGAGTTAAACTACAGTTATTCGCAGAATAATAGTTTTGTGAGTGGCGAGGTGTCAGGAGTCCGGAAGTTCAGGAACCATCAGTAGATTCTGATCCACAGACCTCAGAGCCCGAGCTGGGGTGTAAGTCTGGATTAAGATCACTGATGGAAGGTCTGACCATGAATAGATCTGAAAGTAAGAACCAGAATTTTAAAATGATCCTGAAAGAAACTGGCAGCCAGTGAAGAGTTTGAAGGAGAAATGTGAGTTCTTCTACTAGAGCAGCCAGTGAAGAGTTTGAAGGAGAAATGTGAGTTCTTCTAGTAGAGCAGCCAGTGAAGAGTTTGAAGGAGAAATGTGAGTTCTTCTACTAGAGCAGCCAGTGAAGAGTTTGAAGGAGAAATGTGAGTTCTTCTACTAGAGCGGCCAGTGAAGAGTTTGAAGGAGAAATGTGAGTTCTTCTACTAGAGCAGCCAGTGAAGAGTTTGAAGGAGAAATGTGAGTTCTTCTACTAGAGCAGCCAGTGAAGAGTTTGAAGGAGAAATGTGAGTTCTTCTACTAGGCGGCCAGTGAAGAGTTTGAAGGAGAAATGTGAGTTCTTCTACTAGGGCCAGTGAAGAGTTTGAAGGAGAAATGTGAGTTCTTCTACTGAGGCCAGTGAAGAGTTTGAAGGAGAAATGTGAGTTCTTCTTAGAGCAGCCAGTGAAGAGTTTGAAGGAGAAATGTGAGTTCTTCTACTGGAGCAGCCAGTGAAGAGTTTGAAGGAGAAATGTGAGTTCTTCTACTAGAGCAGCCAGTGAAGAGTTTGAAGGAGAAATGTGAGTTCTTCTACTAGAGCGGCCAGTGAAGAGTTTGAAGGAGAAATGTGAGTTCTTCTACTAGAGCAGCCAGTGAAGAGTTTGAAGGAGAAATGTGAGTTCTTCTACTAGAGCGGCCAGTGAAGAGTTTGAAGGAGAAATGTGAGTTCTTCTACTAGAGCAGCCAGTGAAGAGTTTGAAGGAGAAATGTGAGTTCTTCTACTAGAGCAGCCAGTGAAGAGTTTGAAGGAGAAATGTGAGTTCTTCTACTAGAGCAGCCAGTGAAGAGTTTGAAGGAGAAATGTGAGTTCTTCTACTAGAGCGGCCAGTGAAGAGTTTGAAGGAGAAATGTGAGTTCTTCTACTAGAGCGGCCAGTGAAGAGTTTGAAGGAGAAATGTGAGTTCTTCTACTAGAGCAGCCAGTGAAGAGTTTGAAGGAGAAATGTGAGTTCTTCTACTAGAGCAGCCAGTGAAGAGTTTGAAGGAGAAATGTGAGTTCTTCTACTAATTATAATTTGGATTTGTTGGTGTTTAAATGAATCTTAATGTGGAAAATATCAATGTTTTAATTTGTTTTATTATTTTGAGTAAACTTTCAATAATATTTATAGAAGATCAAAAGTTGCATTTTATAATTTAATAATATAAAGAAACTACAGTGTGTGTGTGTGTGTGTGTGTGTGTGTGTGTGTGTGTCACTGTGGCTGCGTGCATGCATGTGTGTCAGTTTGCGTCTGTGTGTGTCAGTGTTAGTGTTTGTATGTGTTAGTGTGTATTTTTGTAAGTGTATGTGTCAGTGTGTGTCAGTGTGTCTGTGTGTGCATGTATGCGTGTGTTTTACAGTTTGTGTCTGTGTGTGTTAGTGTTAGAAAGTGTGTGTGTCAGTGTTAGTTTGTTTGTCAGTGTATGTGTCAGTGTGTTTATGTGTCAGTGTGTGCGTGTGTGTGTGTCACTGTGTGTGCATGTATGCATGTGTGTGTCAGTTTGTGTCTGTCAGTGTTAGTGTGTGTTTGTTAGTGTATCTGTCAGTGTGTGTGTGCGCGTGCGTGTGTGTGTGTGCGTGTGCGTGTGCGTGTGCGTGTGCGTGTGTGTGTGCGTGTGCGTGTGTGTGTGCATGTGTTAGTGTGTGTTTGTTAGTGTATCTGTCAGTGTGTGTGTGTGTGTGGGGGTGTGTGTGTGTGTGTGTGTGTGTGTGTGTGTGTGTGTGTGTGTGTGTGTGTGTGTGTGTGTGTGTGTGTGTGTGTGTGTGTGTGTGTGTGTGTGTGTGTGTGTGTGTGTGTGTGTGTGTGTGTGTGTGTGTGTGTGTGTGTGTGTGTGTGTGTGTGTGTGTGTGTGTGTGTGTGTGTGTGTCACTTCCATTAGTGCTGCCATTAATGAACGACCTTTTTCTCCAGGCAGAAGAATTTGTCTCTTCAGTCGTCAACACCTGAGAGTTTGTTAAAGGAAAGTCATGGTCACTCTGGTGTGTGTGTGTGCGAGTGTGTGTGTGTGTATATGTGTGTACGAGTGTGTGTGTGTTTGTGCGTGTGTCCGGGTGAAAAACAATTGTATAGATTGATCTTTAAACGTTTGTTTTTAAAGTTGAAAACATGTTTTTGTTGAACTCTTTCATATTTAATTCTCTAAACAGTCGATTCATAAAAACCTTGATCTGGACTTTATTTGATTTTCATCTGAAGTTTTTGTTCTTCCTTCGACGGATCAAAGTTCACCTGAAGAATGTGACGAAGGAAATGATTTGTTCCGATGAGTTTTTTAAAGTCAAACGTTAAATAAACAAAATAAACAAAGACGATACATTTGTCAGTTTTAGGACTTTTTAGAAAATCTAAAAGGGAAAAGTTTTCATGATGAAAATCTAAATTATAAACATTATTAGACCTTTTTTTTCCTTTTATGCACAATATATTGTTTTTATGCAGTGAATACATATTTTAGGAATACATCAATGTTTTAAAGAATGAATTAAGAGTGAAAATAAGATTCTCAAGGGTAAACAAAGTCATTTAGACGATGAATCAATGAAGAAAACCATGAATTTAAAGTTTATATCTATATATATAACATGTGCGTAATATCACCCGCCGAGTAAAACCTTCTCTGCTAGACTCGCACTAAAGTCCACAGGAGCTTCGATGTTCATTAGACATCAGATCCGAGAGGGACCTGACAAGCGAGGCAGACCTGCTTCCTCGACTAAACGCTGGTGCTAATCCTCAGATAAGCTCCGCCATGTCAGAGTCGCTAATCAGCGAGTCAAGCCCGTAAGATTTTCTCAAAGCAAGAACCAACTCTTCTCCGGGCGTCGACATAAACCCGAGCGTTTCCTCGCCGCGTGTGACACGTCGACGCCCTCGGCGTCCGTCGTCTGATGGATACGTAAAAAAAACGCCTCACGTGCACTTGGATGCGTTTAGCTTTAAAGAACAACTTAAATCTTACGAGATCTGTTCAAGTTAAATGATGTACGCTCCCTTAACCCGCACTGTGACATCATACCGGGGTTATGTAGGGTAACCGAAACAGGGAAAAAAAGAAGTGATAAAGCTCCTGTTTTGATGAACGTCATGAGTCAGCGTCTCTGAAGCATGAGATTGGTGGGTCGTGTGAGTTCATGGATGTTGTTGCACTAATGATAACAACGTTGTTCAACATATTTCACGGTGTCTTGACTCCGAACGACTCTTCGTTTATCTTCGCCGCTGTAAGTGTTTTCATTGTCAGACGTCGTGTCGTCTCTTCCTTTTGTTCGGTGCGTACGCACGACTTCACCTCCTGATCCCGACGCTCTGATTGGTTCTTCCAAACTCCTCCCACAACAATTGTCGGCAATTTTCCCGACTCGTCGTCGTAGTTTTGATGATTGTCTAGAGAGTCAGAAAAAAAAGTGTTGTTGATGAAAATGATGTCAAAAATTTTTTTTTAACAAAATGAAAACCGACTAACTTGTAGTAACGATTATGATACTTATTGTTCCTTACGTTGCTGTTGATGTTCACTATATTCAATAAATCCCTTGTTGCTATTTATTGCCTATTTGTACCGGCGCGATGATACGTGATCTTAAGACCGTCCGTGAGCAAAACTACATCAACACAGTAGTTGCCCTTTAAGTCGTTTGTTTATATAATCAAAGTATTGTATGATCGTCCAACGTAACCAACAGGTAATTTTGCATTTGCACATTCTATCGTCGAACGGAACAGCTGATGTTTCATCGCACACTTTGACTTTATGAAGAACAACTTCGCACCTTACAGTCGTGTCCGTGTGTCAAAAGTACAGGCTTTTGTGAATCGCACAACAGTCTTTTCGTCTGAACAAACCTGGCGGAACAATATTGGCTATTGTGCGATTTTGTGCACAAATGCATCCACAGATCGTGCACGACAGTCCCACCTCCGTCTGCTTTTTCTCATTCCTTTCATCCTTCCTTAAAGCAATAGTTCATCCGCTCCTGGTTGTGTGGCATGATCATCGACAAAAAAGCTTAAAATATAAAAGTTCTAAAAGTCTTCTAATGTCGAGGCTTCAATACAAGACATTACAAACGAGCAGTACATGGAGGTATTTGGTTGTTTTTAAGTTAGTTTTTGGACGAAGATGAAGACAAAGACAACTGAGCTCCAGTCGCTACATTAAAATGAACAAACATTTTTGTCTAAAACTCTAAAAAAGTAACAGATTACTAAAACGATCAAAACACGGAGTCCATTCCGTCGCTCCAACACGCCGTCACGTCCGTCCCGGGTCTTGTACTTCGCGTCGTGGAGAAAGATGAACAATCCAGAGTGTGTCATGGGTCGTATATTCGCCGCTTCAAGTCAAACAAAAACAAAATTTACGATCGATCGGACACACTTTCTCCCGGCGACTGTACAGATCAATAGCCTCGGGCAGAAAAAGTCCTGAGCTGTAGAAACATCGCTATATTTTACGCACATTTCCCACCCAGGGGGTCGTCTCTTTCCGGCCAAATGGTTCTTTCAAGTTCCCTGTGTCCCGATCCCCTGCAGAGAGACATCCTAGTTTGTTTTCTTGTAATCTAATCATTCAAATGTTCTCAGGTGGGGGTTTCTGTCTTTTAGCCCCCTTTCCCGGGTGTGTCTTGCTTCGTTCTTTGATCTACGATTTAAGGTGTGATTTGCAGATAAACAGATGTTTTAAATTACTGGTGTCGTATCTAATCCTGATCCAAGCTTGCCTTGAACCAGTGAATCAGTCTGAGTGTAATGTTGATTGTGAATGTGTAGACAAACGTTTAAGCTCTTAGATGAAGCCAGTAAGTTATACTTTATATTTTGATTATCTTTTAGCATTATTTTATGTATGGCGTATACATATAGTGTATAATCATTTTAATCTAACACTACATTAAAATGAACAAACATTTTGGTCTGAAACTCTAAGTAACAGATTACTGTGAAAATAATCCAACATTAGTCGACATGAGAGTAGAACGTGAGTGAAGTTTGGTTGAACTATCACTTCAAGGCTTGTCTCTCATGAACTGTTGTGGCTGATCATGGGTTCGACTCCACATTGGCTTTATTATATTTTGATTCATGATGGGCAGATGCTTACGAAGCTGGTCGTCGCCGAGCAGGACGTGGAAGGAGGAAGAGAGAGCCTTTCATTTGCGTTAGATGGCTTCTAATGAAGCTGGATTGGGTCTGATAGGACGCTCCGGGGCCTCTAAGTGACACCTGTGATGGCCGAGGTGAAAACACGCCGGCGCTAATGAAAGGAGAGGTTGAGGGAGAAAATGAAGGAGAAGGTTTTCTTCAGAACAAAAGCCTCGTGCCATCACTTCTCATCGCTCGACGCCAAACCTTCTTGAAAACTCACCAGCGTCGACTCTGCGGAGGACGATCGACTCCCTGGAACCACGTCAACAACAAACACCGAATGTTCATTTGTGGTTCGATGCTGAATGATTTGTTTTCTCAAGCAAAAGTCAACTTGACTCGACCGTCCGCCATCGTTGATGTTGTTATTTATTCCTTGTTTCTTGTTTTATTTGTTCAGGCTTTTCCTTGATTTTCTGAGACTCCTGTGTTGTTCTCAGTATTATCTTGTGATATCTGTGTGACCCTGGTCTGGAAAAGAGCTATATAAATACAAATGACTTACTTACTTAGTTACTTATACCATCTCATGAATGTTTTTAATCTTATATCTATAAAGGTCACATGAGTCGGTGTGTTTCTCTCACGGTGCTACAAAGATCTTCTTGATCAGAAAAACCTCCGTGAACTGATGTTGGACTAAGATAGTTTTGACTTTTTAGCATTATTCGTGCTACGCTAATAGTGTGGATAGGCTTGTTTTCTTTGTCTAAGGATGTTTTAAAACCGTTAAAGTTCTGTATTTAAAATATTATTCAAGTGACAGTCTTTTAAAAGTACTTTTTTTTTTGCCATTAGAAGGTTCTGCGTCATATTTCGGAATATAACACCAGCACTCGTTTAAGTCGACGCTAGAATGCTAAAGAGACGATAAAATACTTTAAAAACTAAATCATTACCATAACCCACTATGCTGTGATTGGTCCTTCGTCAAGGTGTGTCACTGCGCGTCATCGATCCTGGAAGTCTCCTCCTCCGATGGACTCGTTGTAAGTCCCTGTGTACTTCAACTAGCAATTATATTACAGTTTGGAAAAGTAAAGCCTGCTGAAGTCACAAATGGCCGCAGTTCATCAAGTGTCCACTTGAGGCTGGCCACAGAAACACCAGAAGTATTTCATGACAAAAAATATATATATTTACAACCCGATGAAAAATTGATTTTGACCTTAAACAATCAGTTTTTTTAAATGAATCTTCTGATTTGTTTCCTGGTTCATCAGTTTTTTGCATAGTTAGGGGCGTGGTTTAGTAAGGGGCGTGGTTTCGTAAGGGGCGTGGTTAACTTGAGTGACAAGTCAGCGTTTTAGCCTTCGCTCTCCTACAGACTCGCGCAGGCGAAGATCCTGAAGTGACCCTGAAGTGATTGAATATTTCATGAGTCGGTTTCAGTTTGGATTTAAAGTAAGTCGTGAGCTCCGATCATTCAGTCCATGGATGTCCTTGACCAGAGTCTGGTTAAACCACAAGTCTGTTGACAAGATGGCCGCCACCTGTGATGTCGGAGACGTAAATACTTTATAGAGTCGATGATAATTATGTGGGTATAATAAATACTCATTATTTTATTCTGATGTTTCATCTTCGCACGAGTCAAACCCTCGTCATCTTGTTTTATTAAACCGTATTAAATGAGCTCCTTGGTGGAGGTATGCGCTCCATGAGTACTTTTGGGTGAATCCGTCTCGTGACAGAAAGGATGAAGTCGGTTCTTCGGCTAAAACGACGAGGACGTCTTCTTTAAAGTGTTTTGATCGCCGTGGCGATGAGCTCGGTTCCGCCTCCATTAACAACATCCACAGATAAATAAATCAACTTCTCTTAAAAACACTGGAAAGTTGAAAAGTGTGTTTGTAAATATGCATGAGCCGCAGAGTTAGGGTTCAGTCAAGTGGAGTGCCGTGTTGAACCGCGATTCCGCCCGCAGCATTAGAAGCTTATTCAGGGGTGATTTAAAAATTCAAATGAGATTTTTCAAGCACTTTCTCCAGGCCGTTGGTTTTGTCATTTGAGCACGTACACCAACTTCCATCTGAAGCAGCGATTATTAGCCGCTGAGAACTTTTACACGACTACTGCTCGACACAGGTCGATTACGACGTCGAATGCAAGATTTCTTTGACATGTTTGGTTTTATTTGTATCTTTCCTGTATTTGTGTGATCAAATAACTTACTTCAATAAGAGGTAAAGATTCTGTATTAAAAAAGAAAAGGACTCAAAAGACACAGACCCCTGCCAAGCAGCTCATTATCATCCGTATTTTGATTTTTCTTTTATTGTCCTGGATTTCTTTTATCGAGATGATTACATCCTTTTTTAGCATTATAAATACCAAAGATATGTTTAATAATAACATTGAATGCAGCACAACTGGACGGATCCATCTACAACTAAAAACAAGTAAATACTACAAGATTATCAAATTGGGCTGTAGCTTGTCATTAATAATGTTAACATTATAAGTGGTTTTGAGATTAGTTTATGTAAAGTAAAATATCCGGTAAGTTTTGACAAAGAATTCAACAAGATATAATCACCTGAATATTGTGAGTGTCCTCGAAAAATTGTAGAATTTTATCATTGCTGTTTTTTATCAATGACAAAATGAGAGTTTTGTCGGACAAAAGTGCAGAAAAGTGGCTTAAAACAACTAGTAGGGTTTTCAGAATTAAAATGTTCAACTTTAATATAAATGGGAAAATATTTGATCCTCAATAAAATACAATATTTTCCATAACTGAAGGATAAAAAAAGAGCCAAATTTAAAGGAAATATTTTTATTAATAACGAGACAAAATTACAACAATGAACAAAACCACGCTTTAAATGTTTATAAATAAAACAGAAAACTGCAACTTTGATAATAACAGTAATATTAATGAGTATCTGGATATTTTTAATCTGATACTTTTGACAAGACTAAGTTGTAATGATATGCTACGATTGCAAAAAATATTCAAGCTTGAATTTTCTTTGTTGAGGTTTTTTTTCTTATGTTTTTTTTTGTTTCTTGCATTTGTTTCCCTTCAGGCTCCGAGATGGTGGAAGCTCAGTGCCAGAGGTTCGAGGTGAGAAGCTCAGACGGCGGCAGAATCTTGTTTTCAGCCGATGAAGACGAGATCAGCATCGGCACAGAGAAGCTTCGAGTCACAGGTGAGCTTTTCTCATTGAAATTTATTGAAAATAGTATCAAAATATTTTCTTTGATTTGAATTCTGTGACTATGACGACGTTTAACAAATATTAACTAAATAATACCATTTGAAAAACATGGCATTGAGAGCTTGAGGAAACTTTTAATCAACGCCAGGTAAAAATGATATTTGGAAAATGTGATTTATTAGAGAGGTTATCCGGCTATTGTGTGTCAATCTTTTAAAATGAAACACATTTAAATCTAGTTGCCATGGTTGGTTTTAAGCCCTTCAATGTTGACAGCACCATCTCGAACACACACACAGACACACACACTTGCAAACTCACAAATCGCCCGGAGCAGTGTCAGTAATTGAAGGAGCTTGTCCATTAGACACACACTGCTGGAATAAGGTAGCAGAAGATGGAGGGGAAGTGAAGTGATGAGGGTCAGGAGGCGACTGCTTTCACTTTCCTTGTGATGGAGGTGAAAGAGGAGACGGTGAACACTTCCAAACAGATGCAAATATCAACGCAGTCGTGCTCAGCGTGTCGTGAGGTCCAGATGTGTCAAAGCAGACACTGTCAGACTGTGGGTTCAACTTAAGATGCTTAATGTGTCTTTACCAACTGCTGATCTAAACATTCTCAACTATAGAAACAACGTTAGAAACAACTATAGAAACAACTATAGAAACATCTATAGAAACAACTATAAAATCAACTATAGAAACATCTATAGAAACATCTATAGAAACAACTAAAGAAACAACTATATAATCGACTAAAGAAACATCTATAGAAACAACGTTAGAAACAACATTAGAAACATCTATAGAAACAACTATAGAAACATCTATAGAAACAACCTTAGAAACAACCTTAGAAACAACGTTAGAAACAACCTTAGAAACAACGTTAGAAACATCTATAGAAACGTCTATAGTAACAACTATAGAAACAACTATAGAAAAATCTAAAGAAACATTGATAGAAACAACTTTAAAAACAACTATAGAAACATCTATAGAAACAACTATAGAAACAACTATATAAACAACATTAGAAACATCTATAGAAACATCTATAGAAACAACTATAGAAACAACTATATAAACAACATTAGAAACATCTATAGAAACAACTATAGAAACAACTATAGAAACAACTGTAGAAACATCTATAGAAACAACTATAGAAACAACTATAGAAACAACTATAGAAACAACTATAGAAACAACTATAGAAAAATCTAAAGAAACATTGATAGAAACAACTATAGAAACAACTATAGAAACAACTATAGAAACAACTATAGAAACATCTATAGAAACATCTATAGAAACAACTATAGAAACAACTATAGAAACAACTATAGAAACAACTATAGAAAAATCTAAAGAAACATTGATAGAAACAACTTTAAAAACAACTATAGAAACAACTATAGAAACAACTATAGAAACAACTATAGAAACAACTATGGTTATTATTAACATAATAATAATAATAATAATAATATTATAATGGATTATATTGATGAACTTTATAAACCATCATAACTAGTCATCACTAGTCATAACTGGTTAGTATCCATCATGGGATCATTTGAAACCTTCATAACTTCTTCTATGAAGCCTCATAAATGATCATGTCACTGAACCAGACCTTCAAGGAACATGTGACCATGTAACCTGTTCAGGTGTAAATGATCTGACCTTGAGTGTGATGATGGTCTGACCTCTGACCTCTGGTTGATTCTCTTCAGGTGACGAAGGGATGGTGTTCAGTCATTCTGTAGAGACGTCACATGTGAGAGCAGAACCATTCCAGGACCTAAAGTAAGTTCTCTGTTAACTACCACTTACTTACTTGACTAGAACTCACGTGGACACAGTACCGTAATAGCATAGTTAACGTTATTAACTCAATACTTATTGGATGAGGAAGATTAGGACGTGTTTGTGTTCAAAGCTGAGTATCTTCGTCTTGAAATGTATCTTTTTATCTTTCTTGTTAATCTTCTCCTTTCATTTTCAAATTATTTTACTTTGAGTCCTCGTTTTTTGCTATTAGGTAGTGATGTGTCGATGAAGCTTCATGAAACAGTGTCATTATCTTCAGAGTCCACTAGATGGTAGTGATGTGTCGATGAAGCTTCATGAAACAGTGTCATTATCTTCAGAGTCCACTAGATGGTAGTGATGTGTTGATGAAGCTTCATGAAGCAGTGTAATTATCTTCAGAGTCCACTAGATGGTAGTGATGTGTCGATGAAGCTTCATGAAACAGTGTCATTATCTTCAGAGTCCACTAGATGGTAGTGATGTGTTGATGAAGCTTCATGAAACAGTGTCATTATCTTCAGAGTCCACTAGATGGTAGTGATGTGTTGATGAAGCTTCATGAAACATGTCATTATCTTCAGAGTCCACTAGATGGTAGTGATGTGTTGATGAAGCTTCATGAAACAGTGTCATTATCTTCAGAGTCCACTAGATGGTAGTGATGTGTTGATGAAGCTTCATGAAACATGTCATTATCTTCAGAGTCCACTAGATGGTAGTGATGTGTTGATGAAGCTTCATGAAACAGTGTCATTATCTTCAGAGTCCACTAGATGGTAGTGATGTGTCGATGAAGCTTCATGAAACATGTCATTATCTTCAGAGTCCACTAGATGGTAGTGATGTGTTGATGAAGCTTCATGAAACAGTGTCATTATCTTCAGAGTCCACTAGATGGTAGTGATGTGTTGATGAAGCTTCATGAAACAGTGTCATTATCTTCAGAGTCCACTAGATGGCATCTCTGCACTATTTCTAAACAATGTTTAAGCGTCCGTGTGCGAGTTAGTATTTGATGGACGATCCTCTCGTGGTGAACGACTGGACACATAAAAACCTTTGTTTTCCGTTGCAACACGGCACAGAGTGAAACTCCTCCGGGCAACAACGTGACTGAGGTGCTACACATGAGCTCTGGTCCAACATTAGTGGAGTGAGAAACAAACTGTTGGATTTTTTTAAAAGGTGACCTTCAAATTTTTCTCTTCTTTAATTACTGTCAGAAATATTTTGTAACTAAATCACGGTTCGTTGCATCCAGATGGTTGGACCTGCAGGAACATGTGTTGGTCTGAGGGAGACCAGAGCTGTGTCTCAAATCTCATACTTACGTACTTATTTACGTATTTGTTAGTGCATAAGTGCTTCTCAATTCTTAGTATGTAAATGTAGTGCTCCATACACACTAAATTGTCACTAAAACACACACAAAACTATGGATCGATGGACACTTTCTACACTAAACGACTCAATCGCAGTACTGATTGGAATCCAGTAGGATCTGTACTGGTACAGATTGGAATTAGGATTCCAGATCCTACTGGATCTGTACTTTGACATATATATGACGTAACTTCCGTTTACAACTTCTACGTCACTAAGATTTAGTGTAGAAAGTGTCCATCGATCCATACTCAGTTTTGTGTGTGTTTTAGTGACAATTTAGTGTGTATGGAGCACTACATTTACACACTAAGAATTGAGACGCACTTATGCACTAAAAAATACTTAAAAAAGGACGCAAGTATGCGATTTGAGACACAGCTCTGGTCTCCCTCAGACCAACACATGTTCCTGCAGGTCCAACGATATATATATATATATATATATATATATACAGTATATATATATAGGTTGTGAGGACGGAACCCTGCTAGTGTAGAATGTCACTGAGCTTCAGACACGAGGATCAACATCTAATCAGATCACAGAGCAGTCGTATGAACAGACGTCGCCAACAAAGACTCGTTGAAGAATCTCAGGCGAAGAAGAAGAAGAAGAACCAGAGCTCGGGTCACTGGAGGTCAATCCTCGGAAGGGTCTCCTGTTCTTTCATCGACCTTCAGTCGTCGTCGTGACACCGGAGACTGATTTCACGACGTGGTCTTCGTGAAAAGTCTGCATCGCGACGTCGAGATTTTTTTTTCTTGCTCTGGCGGCAATCGAGGGAAGAAAGATGGAGCGAGAAACTAGACGCTAGTAAATATCAGATGGCGTTTGCTGTTGGGAGAGTAATCACAGGACAGATGGTAGAATGTGATCCGCGCTGATAAATGACTCGCTTTATTGCTTCGGCTGTTTGCCTTTTCGTTTGCGTTGTTTTCTGCAAGCTAATGAAAACGACAGCTAAAGCGAGTCAAAGTTGTTTTTTCACGTCGTTGTTTTTTAATCGTATACTTTGTCTACTTCGGCTGAAAGACAAACTTGTTTTTAAGATGACGCTAAAGAGTTATTCTTTTAAATTAAATATGGGGAAAAAAAAGAAGTGTTTTGAAGACCATCTAAGAAGTCGTCGCCGCCGAAGACAACAAATGCTGCGTGACAGCGAGAGAGAAAGCGACTGTAATTAGATGTGAGCGTCTTCACAAAGCTTTCTTTTGAAAACCCCACGTCTGCCTTCAGCTCGGCCACTGAATATATAGGAAAACAATGCAGATCCAGAAGCAATTACATGCCTGAGAAAACTCTTTTGTCACTAAGAAGATGTGAAATGGATCGGCAGCACCACGAGCGCCGAGGCGAACACGATTTTCCAATTATTAACGATGATGAATGTGTAACCGCCGAGTATTTACATTGAGGGACGACTTCGTCTCCGTATTGAAGCGTCGTGATCGTGAACTGATCCTGCATCAGATCTCAGACCCTCATGTTAGTATTTACAAGATAAATGTGTTATTATCTTTCACAGCTACATTGTTTATACACACACTAAACCACTATAAAGACCAACAGTAAACAGCATATAGTGGTTAGTAAAGTAAAGTAAACACAAGGTTATTTGTAAAGATCTTTCTGGACCAGAGTCACAAAGCACTTTAACTGCAATTTTTTCTTTAAATTTGCACTTTTTCTTCCGTTGCACTTTGGTGTTTATATTTGCACTTCGTCATCCGTTGCAATTTTTCTTTATATTTGCACTTTTTCATCCCTTGCACTTTGTTCTTTATATTTACAATTTGCCTTACGTTGCAATTTTTTCCAAGATTACATTTATCTTGAAGCTCTTTCACAGCTACATTGTTGATACACTCACTAAAACCACTATAATGACCAACAGTAAACAGCATATAGTGGTTAGTAAAGTAAAGTAAAGTAAACACAAGGTTCTTTGTAAAGAAGTTTCTAAAACAGGGTCACAAAGCGCTTTAAC
>JACEEU010000744.1:1711602-1731602 GCA_016630915.1 Callionymus lyra
ATCTTCTGCGTTCATGACTTGAGAGAAAGTTTTTGGCTCCAGTTTTTACTGGGACTTTTCAATTGTAATCAAACAATTTTCAACTATATTTTACCGAGGGGAATCAAGTACAGCAAAAACAATAAAGGACCCAGAACAGAACCTTGAGGGACTCCACACATCAGATCTGCCGATTCAGACCTCATTTGATTGACAGATACACTAAAACTGCGTCCAGAAAGGTAAGATGAGAACCATTCTAACACAGACCCAGACAGTCTTCATCCCTCAGTCTTCTCAGCAGGATCTGGTTCAACTGTGTCAAAGGCTGACGACAGATCCAAGAGAACCAGAACATCATGATGTCACTGGACACCTTCAGTAAAGCTGTCTCCGTAGAGTGATGTTTACGGAAGCCAGACTGAAACTTCTCATGGATGTCGCTCTGATCCAGGAACAGCTGCTCAGACACCACCTTCTCCAAGATCTTGGACAAGAAAGGGAGCTTAGAAATAGGCCTGAAATTACTGAGGTCAGTCGGGTCTAAGCCTGGTTTTTTGAGCAGAGGCTCCACAATGGCATGTTTAAATGCATTGGGAAAAACCCCTGTGGAAAGGGAGAGGTTCACCATATTGGTAACCCAGGGGCCAATTACATCAAATACTTTGATAAAAAGACTACAAGGAAGGACGTCATCTGAGCAAGAGGAGGGTTTCATCTTGTTCACTAGTGATGAAATATCACCCAAAGATACAGCAGTGAAGGATGACTAAGAGGAGGAGAGGGGCTCAGAGACATGAGGGGTTCCAAACAAAGGGGGAGAGATTTCCTCTTCAATTTAATTTTGTCAATGAAAAACCTCAACAATGCATTGCTGTCAGCTTCACAGAAGACAGGCGTGATTTGAGGAGCAGGAGACACGAGAGAATTAATCGTGTCAAACAATACTTTGGGGTTTTTCTTATTTGCTGCTACCAGTTTTCTGATGTAATCAGATCTGTCAGTTTCCACCATCTCATTGTAAGAAGACATCAGATCCCTGAGGTGAAGTCTGTGCACCTCAAGTTTAGTGGACTTCCAGAGACGCTCAGTCTTTCGACAAAGTCTCTTCATTTGTCCAAGGGCACCGTTTTTTCTGAATTTTCAAGTTCGATTTAACAGGTGCCACTTGATCCAGTATTTCAACACAATGATCAGTGTAACAGTGAATCAAACTGTCCACATCTGGACAGTCATCAAAGGAAAGACGGTCAAACATAGCAGAAAAACTGTCTGCAGTATCGGCTGAGATGACACGCCTCTGAGACCTAACTTTCAAAGGCTTAGGTTCAGGGATGAAGTCCAGGTTGAACAAGACAAGAGAATGATCCCTCAGATGGACATCATGTACAGATACATTAGAAATGTTCAGGCCAAGAGTAAAAACTAAGTCTAAAATGTGGCCTTTTTGATGAGTGGGTTCAGAAACATGTTGCTCAAAATTAAAGGCTTCAGTTAAAGTTAAAAGTTCTTTAGCAGAACAAGATGTGACGTCAGCAACATGAAGATTAAAGTCTCCAAGAATAAGAACAGATTCCATCTGAATAATGGAAGATAAGAAGTCACTAAAGTCTTTCAAGAACAACATCGCAGGACCAGGCGGACGGTAGATTGACACACAATAGAAAGGTCTTGTAGAACCAACCAAGATCATCTGAGACTCAAAAGAAGTGGATTCCTGTGTCTGAATCACAGTCACATGGGTGACGGCTGTCACTCACGTTCAACTCGGTAGTAAAAGTCGAATTAAAGAGAGGAAATGAAAAAATCTTACCACCTTTCGTTGAGGTCTGGACAGACGGCAGCGCTGACGTGTCGTCATGCTCTTCAGCGAGAGGAACGTCGATCAAACATCGATGACGTCCGATGACGTCAGAGTTGTTCCGAGCGATCGCAACTGCACGTCTCATCCTGACCTGAACTCCAGACCGACTCGATCCCTTGTGGAAATCATACCCGAGAGATCAAACGATATTCCACAGAGTCGAGTCGATGAGAAGCGAAGGAGGAAACCGACTCACAGGACGTTGGTAACGGTCGCGGTTATAATCCTCCACCGACTCTCTGATGTTGAAAAGAGCATCACCATCATAGATCATAGATGCTTGAGACATATCTTTAGTGATATAAGCATAAAATCCGGACAAGTAGTCGTTAAACCGACTTTTTGGCAATTATTACAGGAGCTTACGTTCAAGCAGCCGATCAAAGGCTCACCGGAAGCGAAATATAATATAATATAATCAAACTATTGATGATGTTGATTTTTTTCCTTACATAAAGTTACTTGAACCTGCATCAGTTATTGACCTGGACGTGTCTCTTCGTCTTCACGTCAGGCTGGAGTCGCCGACACGAACCCTCACACTAGAAGCTCCCAGAGGCGTCGAGATCAACGCCGGCGTCGGAGACTTCGCTGCGTCGTGTCGGAAGGACCTGCTGCTGCAGTCGTCGCAGGGAGAGGTGAGTGTGAAGGAGTCCAGCAAACACCAGGGTTGCTTCATTAAAGTATCTTATTAAACTAATGAGGGCCATCAATCCAGGCGACCTTGTCCTCTCCTCCTTCTCCTCCTCCTCTCATCCTCATCCTCCTCTTGTATTTGGAAGAAGTGACTTCATTAGCGCCGGTTTGATGAGGTTCCTGTCACTTGATGCTATGATGCCGGTGTGTCATTGCGTCCTCACTGTCAAACTCACTTTGTATGTGTGTGTGTGTGTGTGTGTGTGTGTGTGTGTGTGTGTGTGTGTGTGTGTGTGTGTGTGTGTGTGTGTGTGTGTGTGTGTGTGTGTGTGTGTGTGTGTGTGTCCATCCCTAGTTGTGTCCACTCAGGCATGGTGTGTCATTACTGGCGTAATTACCAGGAAGATGCCTCCACTCCTGCATCTCTGCTGTCAGTCTCCTCAGCACCAGTTCTTTTGTAAACACAACAGCTATAATCAAACAATTTTCAACTATAATCAAACAATTTTCAACTATAATCAAACAATTTTCTACTATAATCAAACAATTTTCAACGATAATCAAACAATTTTCAACTATAATCAAACAATTTTCAACGATAATCAAACAATTTTCATCTATAATCAAACAATTTTCAACTATAATCAAACAATTTTCAACTATAATCAAACAATTTCAACTAAAATCAAACAATTTTCAACTATAATCAAACAATTTTCATCTATAATCAAACAATTTTCAACTATAATCAAACAATTTTCAACTATAATCAAACAATTTTCAACTATAATCAAACAATTTTCAACTATAATCAAACAATTTCAACTATAATCAAACAATTTTCAACTATAATCAAACAATTTTCAACTATAATCAAACAATTTTCAACTATAATCAAACAATTTTCAACTATAATCAAACAATTTTCAACTATAATCAAACAATTTTCAACTATAATCAAACAATTTTCATCTATAATCAAACAATTTTCAACTATAATCAAACAATTTTCAACTATAATCAAACAATTTTCAACTATAATCAAACAATTTTCAACTATAATCAAACAATTTTCAACTATAATCAAACAATTTTCAACTATAATAATTTTCAACTATAATCAAACAATTTCAACTAAAATCAAACAATTTTCAACTATAATCAAACAATTTTCAACTATAATCAAACAATTTTCAACTATAATCAAACAGTTTTCAACTGTAATCAAAAAAATGTCAACTATAATCAAACAATATTCAAATATTATTGTAATAAACGTGAATAAAACACCAAAGTTGATCAATAGTTGCTGTTTAATGTAATTTAAAGGAGGGGTAGATGCTCCTCAAGACACAATATATACTGAATATCTTCACTGTAACATTAAATATCACAATAAAAAAAATGAATAAAGTGTTTTTAACAACAAAACGAATCCCTGTCCCTGCAGTGAATGACTTCCTTGTCCAAGAGTCTCTTCTCGTCTCCCTCTTTTTCTTCTTCTTCTTCTTCTTCTTCTCCTCCACCAACCGCACGTACTTTACTCCTTTTTAATTTCACTCTTTTATCTGCGAGTTACGCTCGCCGTCTAATTAACTTTCAGTGCGAGGGTCGTACATCAGTGTTACTGTACGAGGAGGCTTTTCTCTCTATCCTCGCTTTTCTTCTCAGTGTTTATCCTTCTATCAGCTTCTGTTTCTGCTCCTCCTCTCCTCCTCCTCCTCTCCTCCTCCTCCTCCTCTCCTCCTCCTCTCCTCCTCCTCTCCTCCTCCTCTCCTCCTCCTCCTCTCCTCCTCCTCTCCTCCTCTCCTCCCTCCTCCTCCTCCTCCTCCTCCTCTCCTCTTCCTCCTCCTCTCCTCCTCCTCTCCTCCTCCTCCTCTCCTCCTCCTCTCCTCCTCCCCTCCTCCCCCTCCTCTCCTCCTCCTCCTCTCCTCCTCCTCTCCTCCTCCTCTCCTCCTCCTCTCCTCCTCTCCTCCCTCCTCCTCCCTCCTCCTCCTCTCCTCCTCCCTCCTCCTCCTCCTCTCCTCCTCCTCTCCTCCTCCTCCTCTCCTCCTCCTCCTCTCCTCCTCCTCTCCTCCTCCTCCTCTCCTCCTCCTCCTCCTCCTCTATTCATGCCGTACAATGGTCAGGACTAGAACACGGATTATGTTTAAAACGACGGCAAGAATTTTTTTTTCTTGTAGTTCTTGTCTTTGTCTTTGTCTTTGTCTTTGTCTTTGTCTTTGTCTTTGTCTTTGTCTTTGTCTTTGTCTTTGTCTTTGTCTTTATCTTTATCTTTACATTAACTTAACTTAACTTCACTGAATTAAAGTTCATTAGAGCATCAATTATCGAAGATGAAATCTGACGTACAAAATATGTTTCAACCAGTGGCGGCTGATGGAAAATATCTAAGGTGTTGCTCTTTTCCACTACATTTCCCATCCATTCCTATATATTACATATAAACATCTACACGTTAACAGTTAGTAAAGGTTATTTTTTATAACGCCTTTAATCTAATAACTTTAAATGAATGATGGATAATAATGTTAATAATGCTTGTTGTAACATATTTGAATTATACTCTTATATACATCATATAGAATAAACAAAATGATTCAAAAACTAAAAACCAACCTATTGTCAGAACAATAGAGATACTTTCTACCAAATTATCAAATATCTAATATTAACAAAAAAGCTAAAATTAAAATGTCTGGATTGGGACTCGAACCACATCCTCAAAGAGTTCTAAAAATATAGAAAATGATCAATGCCAGATGCCACTGGTTTCAACCATTATAGACCCTTCAAGATATGTTTCTAAGCCATTTTATACATATTTCATATATATTTAACACTTACTATTGGCAGGTAGTTGAATGGCTCTTCTTCAGGTGCTTTAGTGATTTTTTTAAATTCTTTTAGCATAATTCCTGCCAGAAATAAAAACAATTAAATAATAAATTAGAAGAAAATATGATATATTGAGGTTACAGAAGGTGAGAAAAGTTCAATTTTGGGTAAAATATAAAACAAAAAACTTTTTTTCTTCCATATTAACAATATTGTGAAGGAGTTTTTAAAAAGCATTGAAGCAGTGATCGAAGTGTTCAAAAATGTATGTCATTTGTGTCGTTATTGTTTTAAAAAGGAAATCAATTATTTCGTAGATAATTAAATGTTTAAATGAAAATCTAAACCAAAAATGATTTAATCAAATTATGAATCAATGAGTCAAAAACAGAAAAAGGACACAAAGGTTGATTTTGCTTTTTTCTCTGAATGGCTCTTCTTCGGGTGCTGAGGTGATTTTTTAAGACCATAAAATGATTGTTTTCAGGCCAAACAATAAAAAAATGAAACAATTAAGTTGAAATAAAATGTCATATATCGAGGATACAAACACTTAAGTGTGGAATTCTGTTACATGTTTTTAAAACATAAAAGTAAAAGTGAACAAAACACTTCTAAGACTCTTTGTTTCTTGCGTTGACGAAACTGTCGTCCGTCACGTCGACGCTCAGAGGCTGATGTACGACGAAGATTAGACGAGTTACGCTTCATTATTAAAGTTAATGAAACTCTTATTAATCCATTAATGCAAGATTTCAGAAAAACTTTGAAGCCATTAATCATCCGAACATGCAACAAAAAATGAACTTAAAGAGGCCAAAATGTTACGTTTATAAACTTTTTTTAACGTCGTACTTGCATTTGTGTTGTCATTTGTGTGTCGTGTGAACATAGTGTGAGTTTTTTTTACATGTATTTATCTCGACTCACCAGTCGAATCAAACCGAATCAGGACAGACTTGAAGATAAAACTAATAATAACAACATATGGGTTTTCTATAGAGCTTTTCAAAGACACTTTTAAATAAACCCAAAAATTAAGATTACACACTTACAGAAGGATAAACTAAGGAACACACAACACAACAACAATCTGGAGAGGAATCGAGGCAGGAAACTGGGATCATGAACAAAGTACTTTATTAACAAAAAGAGCAGGCAAAAGACATGACAAAAAAAGGCACAATACATGAAACTGAAGTGAAAATAAATCCTATACTTGAGCAAAGACACATCATACCACAGAAGTTTGACGTCATGACAGAGACTGACACACAATAGAAGGGTTTTAAACACACAACAATCAAGGGGATCAGGTCACACAAATCAGGTCAATCGTATCAGGAGCACAAGAGGAAGTCAACAAGGATCAGGACTTTCACAATAAAACCAGGAAGTGAGTCCAAAGGGAACATAAGTGACAGGACATGACAGATGAACTCAAATCACATACTTGTGTACTTAAACTTAGTATTCTTAGTGCATAAGTTCGTCTCAATTCTTAGTATGTCAAATGTAGTGCTCCATACACACTAAATTGACACTTGAAATTGAAACGGCCACAAAACTGGGTATGTATCGATGGACACTTTCTACACTAAACGGCTCCATCTTAGTGATGTAGAAGTTGTAAATATATATATATATTCATATACTTCCAGGTGTATTTTCAGCAGCAGTACGAGGATCACACGTCTTCACTGCTGATATCGGCATAAATATTTCGCCAATATTTCTCATATTTCTTGAAACCAAACGTGCTGCCAGCAGGTGGCGATAGTGTTCCTACATCTGGTTTGAAATCATCGTTAAATAGTAGTAGAAGAAGAAGCTGTCGCGTCATTTCCTGTTAGTGTGTAGCAGCAGAGTTTGTGATCTGTGGAGGATTAGTTACTAGTTAGTACGTACACTATCCTGATGTTTCTACCTTCTTTTTTTCCTAAGGGATGTTTTTTTGACATACTATCTGTGGAGGATTAGTTACTAGTTAGTAGTAGTAACTATCCTATGCATACTAACTTCATATACTAAGAGAAGTATGTTTGAGACATACTATCTGTGGAGGATTAGTTACTAGTTAGTACGTACACTATCCTGATGATACTAACTTCTAGTATACTAAGAGAAGTATGTTTGAGACATACTATCTGTGGAGGATTACTAGTTAGTACGTACACTATCCTGATGCATACTAACTTCTAGTATACTAAGAGAAGTATGTTTGAGACATACTATCTGTGGAGGATTAGTTACTAGTTAGTACGTACACTATCCTGATGATACTAACTTCTAGTATACTAAGAGAAGTATGTTTGAGACATACTATCTGTGGAGGATTAGTTACTAGTTAGTACGTACACTATCCTGATGATACTAACTTCTAGTATACTAAGAGAAGTATGTTTGAGACATACTATCTGTGGAGGATTAGTTACTAGTTAGTACGTACACTATCCTGATGATACTAACCAGTACACTGAGAGAAGTATATGATTTGAGACGAAGCAATGGAGTTCCAGAAGGTCAAAAGATCTGCTCCCGATGGTTTGGTTCTAATGATGGGTGTTGGTCTCAGTGTTAGGAGATCGGGCAGGTAGGTTGTTCAGGGCTTGTGAGGAGGATCTTGAAGTGTATCTTTACAAGCCGGTGAGGATGGGTTTGATGTGTTGGCTGTAATAGTGGAGTCTGGTGGTGATGAGAGCAGGAGTTAAAAAGGAGAGAGTGACTCGAAGAGGTAAAAGAAGTATATTTCGGTGACGTGGTTGTTGTGGGAGTTGAAGGAGAGTGCGGGGTCCATGTAAATACCGAAGTTCCTGAAGGTTCTTGAAGCTCTAAGGTTGGGAATTTCCTCGTTTGACAATCAATGTTTGAAATAAAAAACTCATGAGCGTGAGGCATGTCCTTCTCTACTAACTAGGCTCGAGGGGATACCTCTCTCTTTCTTACCATGCACAACATGACGAACCCATGCTCTTCCACGTGACTCGACCACTTCCAGATACTTCCTCGCCACGGGACGTGGGTTTCTCCGGACGGAGGCTGAGATCCTATCTTCCGGTAGAACCGAGAACTGTTCGTCTCCCGCAGGAGCTGCTGTGGGGGTTTATGGGAAGTTAATCCGGATAAATCTTGACTCTTTTATCTTAAACGCATTTGTTTGCTTCGTCTTCCTCGGCCCGGCTCCCATCCATCAAACCCGTCCATCGATCCCGATGAGATCGCGAGGCTTCAGACGCAAAACGCCGGCATCGGGTTGATAACGACTGCGATATAATGAGATTTAAAGAGCTCGGCGAGGAAACGCTCCGAGTGGCCGGAGCTTCTCCGTTTACCCAGATTGCATTGCCTTTTATTCCGTTCTCATCCAGGCTTTCCCTGACCGCTGACTCCATCAAATGAGGAGAAGAAAGTGGATGATGGGAGGACAGAAGAAAGGGAGGATGAGTGGGAGGATGGCAGAAAATAGATGTTTCTGTCGATCTCCGCGGCGGAAAATAAAGGCGTGCACGACAGCGAGGCTTAAACCGAATCAATGTTGTCAGCATCTGGCACTTAAGACGAGGCCATTAAAGTTGCAAAAGTTCAGCGAGCAGGACTGGAATTAGGGCCAAATGGGTTCCAGGGTTCGCCGGAGCTCCTGCTTCCATTACGATCAAATCCAACGAGACTTGACAGATCCGCTCAGGATTCTCACCGTCAGCCATCTTTATCGTAAACGTTCCTCGTTCCCGTAGCTCTTCGGGGATTTTAGAAATTAAATTTCCTTAATGCTTTTTTTTTTTTCTTCATGATTGAATCGCAGCGATCCTTCTCCCAAATCCCTCGGATGATCTACTCCGGCGCAAACAAGTCTAGGAAGTACAGATTTTTCCACAAGTCCAGAAATCCAGTCGTTATTAGTACTTTTTACCCTCAACTTTCCAAACTTAAGACCCACAGCAAAGTTTTAAAAACACCACAACATTTTACACATTTGGGCAACAATTATTTGCGTTCACATGGTCTGTCGGATATCATACTTTAGTTTTCCAACATTATTTCCAGTTTTCAGAGAGGTTGATTTTTGGCCTTGGTTTTCGTGGTCAAAATCCTACTTTGGCTGCGTCTGGCGTTTTTCTTGTTTTGTTGAACACACTGTATAAGTGCTTTTTGTGAGTATTTGTTTTTTCTTAATTGAAAAAAAGTTTAAAAAAAAACATTTCATTTTCTTGCTAGTTTGGTTTTGTTATAAAAGGCATAAAAAAGACATTGAAAGGGTTTTGTTTATCCTTTCTTTTGTAATGACGGCCCCTCGGTATATAATGTGGCCCCCGAGGATATTTCATTGCCCAAAACTGCGCTACAGGTTCAGTGACTGGTTGAAACGACATAAGTTAAATGGCCAGACGAGGAAACAACACAATATCTGAACAAAGGAAGTAGTTTTAACGAAATGTCGGGTGTTTTGTCGTGTCAAATGGTGTCCTTGGCAGAGTAATGCCCTGAGTAAGTGCTATTTGTGTCGTCTCTTCTTTTTAAATTCCTTATATTGCGTGTACTGTTTGTCGTTATTCTGCTCCACTTTTACTACCGTGAACACATGCAATGATTTATGGGTAAATTCCTCTTTAAGAAGCTATAAAACGCCATAAAGTTTGCCTGAGACGATAGTTTCGTGATGAGCCGAAAGCAGAGGCTCATGGGAGCTCGATGACAGCTCAGCAGACACTGACTTAATACCCTCAAGCTCTTCACTTCCTGCGAGCCATTGTTTTCCAAGTTAATGTGAAGAATGGAAAGTTTGTTGTTGTCTCTAAATACTGAACCAGATCATGTTATGTTTCTGCTCATCCCATGAATTTTAATTTCTTTTTGGTGCAAGATACACAATTATCAGGTTGAATTATGGGAGTTATAGAGAGTGTATCTTCAATAGTTGTAGAAATACGACTATTTGATGAGTATTTATGGCACCAGTGTACATTGATACGATATAAAGTGATGTATAGTGATGCTGTAGTAACTTTTTTGTGTTTTTTTTCCTTTCCTTTTTCCTTTTTTTTTTTTGTGTTTTTTCACCACTATTTTTTTTTTTTTTTTTTCCTCTCTTTTCTTCTTTTTTTTTTTTTTTTTTTTACAAATATGTTTTTTTTTTTTTTTTGGGAAATATATATACATATTTATATATATACGTGTAGTATTGTCCAGTACTTGACTCTGGTGTTGTGATAGTGTAGTAACAAGTATATATGTGTAGTATTGTCCAGTACTTGACTCTGGTGTTGTGATAGTGTAGTAATGATGTCTTCTTACAATGAGATGATGGAAACTGCTAGATCTGATTACATCAGAAAACTGGTATCAGCAAATAAGAAAAACCCCAAAGTGTTGTTTGACACGATTAATTCTCTCGTGTCTCCTGCTCCTCAAATCACGCCTGTCTTCTGTGAAGCTGACAGCAATGCATTGTTGAGGTTTTTACTGACAAAATTAAATTGATCAAAGAGAAAATCTCTCCCTCTTTGTTTGGAACCCCTACTGTCTCTGAGCCCATCTCCTCCTCTTGGTCTTCCTTCACTGCTGTATCTTTGGGTGATATTTCGGCACTAGTGAACAAGATGAAACCCTCCATTTGCTCAGATGACGTCCTTCCTTGTAGTCTTTTTATCAAAGTATTTGATGTAATTGGCCCCTGGGTTACCAATATGGTGAACCTCTCCCTTTCCACAGGGGTTTTTCCCAATGCATTTAAACATGCCATTGTGGAGCCTCTGCTCAAAAAGCCAGGCTTTGACCCGACTGACCAGTAATTTCAGGCTTATTTCTAAGCTCCCTTTCTTGTCCAAGATCTTGGAGAAGGTGGTGTCTGAGCAGCTGTTCCTGGATCAGAGCGACATCCATGAGAAGTTTCAGTCTGGCTTCCTGAACATCTACGGAGACAGCTTTACTGAAGGTGTCCAGTGACATCATGATGTCGGCTGACTCTGGTAAATTCACTGTTCTGGTTCTTTTGGATCTGTCGTCAGCCTTTGACACAGTTGAACCAGATCCTGCTGAGAAGACTGAGGGATGTGGAAGTGGGATATATGTGTAGTATTGTCATGTACTTGACTCTGGTGTTGTGATAGTGTAGTAACAAGGATATATGTGTAGTATTGTCATGTACTTGACTCTGGTGTTGTGATAGTGTAGTAACAAGTATATATGTGTAGTTGTAGCTTGATCTGGTGTTGTGATAGTGTAGTAACAAAGATATGTGTGAAGTATTGTCCAGTACTTGACTCTGGTGTTGTGATAGTGTAGTAACAAGTATATATGTGTAGTATTGTCCGGTACTTGACTCTGGTGTTGTGATAGTGTAGTAACAAGTATATATGTGTAGTATTGTCCAGTACTTGACTCTGGTGTTGTGATAGTGTAGTAACAAAGATATGTGTGAAGTATTGTCCGGTACTTGACTCTGGTGTTGTGATAGTGTAGTAACAAGTATATATGTGTAGTATTGTCCAGTACTTGACTCTGGTGTTGTGATAGTGTAGTAACAAGATATGTGTGAAATATTGTCCCCCCCTCCCCCCTGTTGTTATATGTGTAGTATTGTCCAGTACTTGACTCTGGTTTTGTGACAGTGAGGATATTTGTGTGGTTTTGTCCCGGCCCCCCCCCCCGGGTTTTTTTGTTTTTGTAGTAACAAGTATATATGTGTAGTATTGTCCAGTACTTGACTCTGGTGTTGTGATAGTGTAGTAACAAGTATATATGTGTAGTATTGTCCAGTACTTGACTCTGGTGTTGTGATAGTGTAGTAACAAAGATATGTGTGTAGTATTGTCCAGTACTTGACTCTGGTGTTGTGATAGTGTAGTAACAAAGATATGTGTGAAGTATTGTCCAGTAATTGACTCTGGTGTTGTGATAGTGTAGTAAAAAGTATATATTTGAAGTATCGTCCGGTACTTGACTCTGAGAATTTACTGTTTACGAAGTCGTAACTACTTTCATTTGTTTTCAAACCAAAATATATAAAACGACTGATGGTATTGACCGTATCCTCTCGTCCTCAGTCATCAACATGATCTCAGCATCATTACATCCTTCCTTTTACCATGGAGCACGTAATGAATGCCACCATCTAGTGGCAACACAAAAATGAACAAATGCAGTAAATATTTGCATGTTAATGATGAATAAAAATCCAATTGTGTTTTTTTCAAAAACAATTTATTGAACTGTAAATTATGTTAACTGTAAAACCATAAAAAACTATAGTCTTAACTGAAATATATATATTTGAAAACCAAAAAACATAAATCAATACAATGCTGTTGAATATTGACACAGTATTGTGAAAAAATAAATTGTGATATATCTTTGTATACAAATATATAATTGGTACGTGCTGGTATTTATTTGTACTTTGAATGTTTTTATATATTTTATATATATTTTTTTTTTACTATAGTCAAAAAGTTGTGATAAAATTCTTTCTGTTTTTGTCCTTAAGTTTAGAAGCAAAACCGGCTCCAGTGGTTGTGAGTCTTGTGTAGTTGTGTGTAGTTGTGAGATTGATATTGCTCTGTGTGTCTCCAGCCTTTCTTTATTTAGTCCAGTGTCAGCTTCCATTCCAACCTCTGTCCATTCACTGAGCCTAATGGTGTGTGTGATACTTTCACAACCTGTGTGTGCTGCTGGAATATTTGTGCGTCGCTGTTTTTTCTACGACGCCAGGAAGTGAAGCAAAGAGAAAATAGGAACCAGCGGCGAAAGTTCAAGAAGCCGCGAGTGTGTACTTTATTGCTTTTTTATCCCAGGATATTATCTTTTGTACTACTTTGTACTACTTTGTACTACTTTGTACTACACTGTCGAGGAAACCACAATAATAAACACAAATAAATACAAACGCTTTTAATCGTAAACTTGTATCACTTGAGTCAAAGTAAGAATTCTGAAGTATTTATAGTTTAAAATTGTTTGATTATAGTTTAAAATTGTTTGTTTATAGTTTAAAATTGTTTGTTAGAAAATTGTTGTTAGTGTTGTGTTATGTTGAAAATTGTTTGTTTATTGAAAATTCTAGTTGAAAATTGTTTGATTATAGTTGAAAATTGTTTGATTATAGTTGAAAATTGTTTGATTATAGTTGAAAATTGTTTGATTACAGTTGAAAATTGTTTGATTACAGTTGAAAATTGTTTGATAATAGTTGAAAATTGTTGGATTATAATTGAAAATTGTTTATGTGTTTGGACTGTGGGAGGAAACCGGAGTGCCCAGAGTAAACCACACTGAAAGGTCACAAGTCGACTCCCTCCTGACCTGGAAGTGAACCTTCTTGCTGTGATCGTTCTCACTGCTGAACCACGTCATCGTTTCGAAACATTGAACAGAAACACAGCTGTTTCATCTTCGCTGCTGGGGTGCCAGCCACACGCTTTCAAATCATGGGAACGATCTCACTCTCTTTCTTCCCGTCCCAGCTCCTGGTTTATGGGATGAATGGTGGGAATAATGGAAAGAACAACTTCTCTGTTCAACTTGAAGGTCGATCAAAACATAATGTATTCATTCAAACCTTAAAAAAAAATCTGCCTCAAGATCACGAAAGTTGCAAGAAGTGTCGAAAAATTCCGTAGCTTTTAAAAAACAAGATCCGTTGAATGGATGGAGAAACTTTAGACCTCGATTTATTTCAGTTTTTCTTCTTCCATTGAAGGTGTTTTGAAAGCCTGAGCGCGACTCTCGTGAAACTCCACCGAGGAAAAGATATTTCCTGGATCTGTATCGTCTTCACTGCTTCTTATCTGTCCTCGTTCACACCATCTTCAGTGTCGCCCAGAGTCGCTGCTTCTCTCCTCGATAAAAGTGTCTCCAGGATCCGTCGAACACGTCCCTCCGTCCAGAGAATCACTCGACCTGCCATGTACTTCCAAACCATTTCACTTTTCCTTTCTGCTTTCAAACGGATCAGAGGAAGAAAAATCTGTCCCGTATTTGCCTTCGGAGAAATGAAAGCTTCTTTTACTCGCACTCGTCCGAAGAGGACGTTCAGGTTTCACTGAACTCGAGCAGCAGATGTTGACGGAAAACTAACTTTGATTCCGATGTTTGATGAAATGTTCTGGTGTGAGTCGTGTGGCGAACAGATATCAAAAGTAAAGTTTATGAAACTATTTTCTTATTAAACTCAATTATGAGTCACTGTGTGACGCACGATGGCCTCCCGCCACTAGAGGGCAATGTCAATCATTTTCTAACAATATCTAAATAATCATTAATTGTTAAAAAATAAAAAATATGGTGATTCAGGAAAGTGAATATAATTCAAGTGTTTAACCAGGTTTTCTTTGATTTTTATTCATTTTATTCATTCTATGTTGCCCAGCAACAGATTCCACTGTTGTGTTAACAATACTGGCTAATAAAGTTTTCTGATTCCGAGGTTTGTAGATCAAATCCTGGGGCCTCGTGTAATGAGGGGTTTTACGCAAAAAAAACATACTGAGCCTATTTTTAGGTCAAAGTTCACATGTATCAATAGTGAAAAGAGCCGTAAAAAGTTAGTTCCGTATTTTCCGGTTTATAAGTGTCCGTTTTTTTCATAGTGTGTCCGGGGGTGAGATTATACTCTGGAGCGACTTATGTGTGAAATTATGAACACATTATTATATCATTTCACATGTTATTTTCACACTAAACCACCAGAGGGCGCTCTAGGCCTGTGTTGATCATTTCCACGTAGAAGAGGAAGCATCTTCTACCTCCGGAGTTAGTTAGTTGTTTAAAAGTGACACGAGGATGAAGAGTTATTTGGAGTTACACGGATGGTTTGGTAAACTAGTTAGTTATTGATGCTATAGTTCTCTGAATAACTCTTCATATGTTATGTTAACATACCAGGTTCTCACTTCATGTAACGTAACATTATTCTGTTGTTGCCTCTAGTTTTATTTTAACTTGTCTTTCAAGATCACATGTCTGTTCTTGGATTTTATCAAATCAATTTCCCTCAAAAATGCGACTTATACTCCAGTGCGACTTATATATGTTTTTACTTCTTTATTATGCATTTTAAGTCTCATGCGACTTGTGCTCCGGAGACACTTATAGTCCGGAGAATACAGTAATTCCCGACCGGCCTGTAGGTGGCGTACTCCCGGATCAGCTGCCCAGAGGCACGTCAGCCTCAATAGTCACGTTGAGATGTCGATTAATTCTACGTTGATTGTGATGAACGAAGGAAAAGAGCCTAAATTCGTGTCGTGCACAAATGCAAACATATTTTTGTGCTTCACCATCTTCTGGACTTTAGTTTCGGAACATATTTAGTAGAAGATCTAAGAACTTATAGTACATCCTGGACTTTTTCCTTTGATACCAAATGTTGCCTCGTATTTTCTAGAAGTTCTTATAGATTTTCTTTCAGTTTTGCCCTCAATTGATTCTAGTTGAAAATTATTTGATTATAGTTGAAAATTGTTTGATTATAGTTGAAAATTGTTGGAATAGTTGAATTGTTGATAGATGAAAATTGTTGGATTATAGTTGAAAATTGTTTGATTATAGTTGAAAATTGTTTGATTATAGTTGAAAATTGTTGGATTATAGTTGAAAATTGTTTGATTATAGTTGAAAATAGTTTGATTATAGTTGAAAATTGTTTGATTATAGTTGAAAATTGTTTGATTATAGTTGAAAATAGTTTGATTATAGTTGAAAATAGTTTGATTATAGTTGATAATTGTTGGATTATAGTTGAAAATTGTTGATTATAGTTGAAAATAGTTTGATTATAGTTGAAAATAGTTTGATTATAGTTGAAAATTGTTTGATTATAGTTGAAAATTTTGCTCTCAATTGAGACTTGGTGAATAAACTCTAGTCGTCCATTTTTCGGTAACAAACAACCTAATTTACTCGTAAAGATTAACATTTCATTTTGTTTTCTTGGTCCTCAGATCCTTCTGGACGCCAACACCATCCGGCTCGGCAACATTCCTCTGGGCAGCGCCGTGGACCCCCTAGAAGGCGCCCCGGCCGGCACCACCTACACCAAACAGATCGTGTACGAACTCTGCTCCTGCGCCAACGGGAAGCTCTACCTGTCGCCGGCAGAGAAGGGCTCCACCTGCCAGACCACCAGCAACTTTTGTCTCTGGAGCTGAACGAGGGAAGAAGCTGCACCGGCCGTGAAACAAAAGGAATTCTGGGCTAACGCTAGCCGCGGGATGGAGAGCGCCGCGGAGAGCTAACCCTGGCTAGCCCAAACCAAAACCTCCTGGAATCCAGGGGTTGAAAAAGACCATGTTCTTGTCCAGTTTCCCAATCAATAGTTTTTGGATCATAGATCCGACGGATGGTCTCGTTCACTCGTGGACTCCCTCGGCTGTTCGAAGGAAGACGTTATCAGGACGACTCGTGGGACGTGATCTTAGGACCTTCGGATGGACGTTGTGTTGATTTGTGTTAACAGGAAGTCGTCCTAGCATAGCAGAACCAGGACAGTACGCCGGTGTTTTACCTCTCAGACCCAAACACGTCCCTCCAGAGCCCGGTTCCTTTAGATGTTGGACGAACTGCAAAAACTGCAACCGAGGGACACGAGTGTTGGTTTCAGATAATCTGAGGACAACGAAGAAATTAAACAGATGGTTTAATCTTTTGGGAAGCTAAGGCTCGCTAATGGACCAATCTATACCAGAAAGGCCTTCCCCCCCTTCTCTAGAGTTTCCACTAAAATTAGAGTGTGACTCCATCCATCATCTTCTCTCAGTTCCACCTTTTTTTCTTTCGTTTCTGTCTCGCATCCCTTCGTTCGAAGCCTCCACGAACACGCCCTCACATTATCGACGTCACGTTTTAAAAGCGTGGACAAAACTGAAAGTCTATTTTAAAAGGAGTCGCTTTTGTATCTGGAAGCTCCGGCGAGTCGATCCGTGGGAACGAACCGTTGAAAAAAGGAGGAACGAGTGTCTGGTGTTTGTTGTCTTGACTCGACGGAATGAAGGCTTGAGGCGACACTTTCTTTTTTAAACAAAGCGATACACAGGTGCCTTTGCTGCTGTTGGTAAAAGCACATCACGGTCGGAACACTCGCCTCAGCGGAACATCTGCAAGTGTCTTCGGGCGCCATTTATTTAACATTCCTGTCTATTTATTTCACTTTTTGATGCACTTTTCTTTCACCTGGTTTTCACCTTCACTCAGTAGATGGAAGATAAAAACACACCACGTTTGACACTTTTTATTTTTCCCTTATAGTTTATTGATGACAAAAAAGCACAAATTATGCCATGTATATAATAATAATAATAAAATATGGAATAAAAATGGTTTTTATGAGAATGTTTTCTTGTGTTTTGCTCGTTATTTGTTTATTTAGAAAATGATCCAAAAACCCACAATATTCTGATTATACAAACATATAAATTATTGTTTTTCAGAAGATTTATTGGTTCAAAATAATATAGTATTGGTTGGTTTTCATAGAAATATACGTTATATCTTGGAATTTGGGCGAGGTTTAAAAGATGTATTTTTCAGCGCCCCCTTCTGGTCTGACAGAAAAGTGCCGGTGATCGATCTCTTTGACTTCCTTTTTTAAATAATAAGTAAAAATTCTGTGAAATAAGACAAAATCTCGTCGATGGTTCAGATGATGGAACAAAACATAACACAACTGACTCAGAAATGTTTACGACGACGTCTTCAAAACTGGTTTTGTAATCGTTTAAAAAAGATTATTATGGAATATTTAGACACATTAAGGTCTGTTTTAATACAACAAAGTGAAGTTTAGTTATTATCGACATGTAGAGGAATATTATAAAACTATAAGGAAGGAAAAATGTAAAGAGAAGGTTCGTGAGAAGCTTCAGGCTGATGTTAAAGTGGAGATTACAGCGGAGATGATCGGAGATAACAGACTCGGACGACAACAGCTGATGAGACAAGAACACTCGCTACAGAATTACACTAACATGGTCTCAGCGCTAAATAATCCAGAACGTCGGCTTAAAATAAGTGGAGAGCAGCTGTGATTGGATGATGTCTCCACACATTTGCGGAACTTCCACTGGAGAGGAAGAACAAAACTTAAAAAACGTTTCATTATTTATTTCTAACCATTGAGGACGATTTCAATGATTCACATTAATAGGAATAAACTTGTATGTAGGATTTTGAACAGAGAACTTGAAGGTCAAACAATTATCAACTCAGGTGTCATTAAACATCAACTAGTATCAACTCTGGTGTCATTAAACATCAACTAGTATCAACTCTGGTGTCATTAAACATCAACTAGTATCAACTCTGGTGTCATTAAACATCAACTAGTATCAACTCTGGTGTCATTAAACATCAACTAGTATCAACTCTGGTGTCATTAAACATCAACTAGTATCAACTCTGGTGTCATTAAACATCAACTAGTATCAACTCTGGCGTCATTAAACATCAACTAGTATCAGCTCTGGTGTCATTAAACATCAACTAGTATCAACTCTGGTGTCATTAAACATCAACTAGTATCAACTCTGGTGTCATTAAACATCAACTAGTATCAAATCTGGTGTCATTAAACATCAACTAGTATCAACTCTGGTGTCATTAAACATCAACTAGTATCAACTCTGGTGTCATTAAACATCAACTAGTATCAACTCTGGTGTCATTAAACATCTACTAGTATCAAATCTGGTGTCATTAAACACCAACTAGTATCAACTCTGGTGTCATTAAACATCAGCTAGTATCAACTCTGGTGTCATTAAACATTTACTAGTATCAACTCTGGTGTCATTAAACATCAACTAGTATCAACTCTGGTGTCATTAAACATCAACTAGTATCAACTCTGGTGTCATTAAACATCAACTAGTATCAACTCTGGTGTCATTAAACATCAACTAGTATCAACTCTGGTGTCATTAAACATCAACTAGTATCAACTCTGGTGTCATTAAACATCAACTAGTATCAACTCTGGTGTCATTAAACATCAACTAGTATCAACTCTGGTGTCATTAAACATCAACTAGTATCAACTCTGGTGTCAATAAACATCAACTAGTATCAACTCTGGTGTCATTAAACATCAACTAGTATCAACTCTGGTGTCATTAAACATCAACTAGTATCAACTCTGGTGTCATTAAACATCAACTAGTATCAACTCTGGTGTCATTAAACATCAACTAGTATCGACTCTGGTGTCATTAAACATCAACTAGTATCAACTCTGGTGTCATTAAACATCAACTAGTATCAACTCTGGTGTCATTAAACATCAACTAGTATCAACTCTGGTCTAGTCATTAAACATCAACTAGTATCGACTCTGGTGTCATTAAACATCAACTAGTATCTACTCTGGTGTCATTAAACATCAACTAGTATCAACTCTGGTGTCATTAAACATCAACTATGGCAACTCTGGTGTCATTAAACATCAACTAGTATCAACTCTGGTGTCATTAAACATCAACTAGTATCAACTCTGGTGTCATTAAACATCAACTAGTATCAACTCTGGTGTCATTAAACATCAACTAGTATCAACTCTGGTGTCATTAAACATCAACTAGTATCAACTCTGGTGTCATTAAACATCAACTAGTATCAACTCTGGTGTCATTAAACATCAACTAGTATCAACTCTGGTGTCATTAAACATCAACTAGTATCAACTCTGGTGTCATTA
>JACEEU010000744.1:1739102-1784102 GCA_016630915.1 Callionymus lyra
CAACTGTTTTGTTTGCTTTCATGGACACACAACTGTTGTGTTTGCTTTCATGGAGGCGCAACTGTTTCGTTTGCTCTAATGGACACACAACTGTTTTGTTTGCTTTCATGGACGCACACATGTATACACACAGAAACACATTTACAAAAATACACACATAAACACACGTATACACATGTACAAAAATACACATGTATACACACAGAAACACATTTACAAAAATACACACATAAACACACGTATACACATGTACAAAAATACACATGTATACACACAGAAACACATTTACAAAAATACACACATAAACACACGTAAACACACGTATACACATGTACAAAAATACACACGTATACACACATAAACACATGTACAAAAATACACTCGTATACACACATAAACACATGTACAAAAATACACTCGTATACACACATAAACACATGTACAAAAATACACACGTATACATACGAACACACAGTAACACATGTAAAAACTGAACCTTGACTCTCGTAACCTCTCGTTCGCCCAGATTTCAGAGCAACTTTATAAGTAATAAAACTGGTCATGATGAGAAGTTACTGCATCTTTCACAGCAGGAGCAGGAGCAGGAGCAGGAGCAGGAGCAGGAGCTGGCGCAGGAGCTGGAGCAGGAGCAGGAGCTGGAGCTGGAGCAGGAGCAGGAGCAGGAGCAGGAGCTGGAGCAGGAGCAGGAGCAGGAGCAGGAGCAGGAGCTGGAGCAGGAGCAGGAGCAGGAGCAGGAGCTGGAGCAGGAGCTGGAGCAGGAGCAGGAGCAGGAGCAGGAGCAGGAGCAGGAGCAGGAGCTGGAGCAGGAGCAGGAGCAGGAGCTGGAGCAGGAGCAGGAGCAGGAGCAGGAGCAGGAGCAGGAGCAGGAGCAGGAGCTGGAGCAGGAGCAGGAGCTGGAGCAGGAGCAGGAGCAGGAGCAGGAGCAGGAGCTGGAGCAGGAGCAGGAGCTGGAGCTGGAGCAGGAGCAGGAGCAGGAGCAGGAGCAGGAGCAGGAGCAGGAGCTGGAGCAGGAGCAGGAGCAGGAGCAGGAGCAGGAGCTGGAGCAGGAGCAGGAGCAGGAGCAGGAGCAGGAGCAGGAGCAGGAGCAGGAGCTGGAGCAGGAGCAGGAGCAGGAGCAGGAGCAGGAGCAGGAGCAGGAGCAGGAGCAGGAGTCGCAGACGTGACTCGCGGGACCTCCAGGAAATGAAGCGCCGGCGTGGGCGAGCGCCTCGACTCCATCACGCCTCGCTTTTTATCAAATGACTCGGGGATTGAATCCCTCGCCGCTCAACCACGGATGTTATTGCTCGTGTAGCTATTTGGGTTCGACCAGAACCTGGACCGCGGGTCGAGCCACACGTGCGCTTCCAATTATGACACGTGCACATCACGCCACGCTGTCCACGTGCACGCCCCTGCAGACGCCGCATGACGACGGCGTCCATGATGTTTTTACTTACTTCGTTAGATGATGTTCACGACAGGAAGTGTCTCTTCACAAGGGTCAATACAAACGGTGATGGAGGAGGTGATGAGGAGGTGATGAGGAGGTGATGGAGGAGTCAAGGGAGGAGGTGATGGAGGAGGTGATGGAGGAGGTGAAGGAGGAGGTTATGGATGAGGTGATGGAGGAGGTGATGGAGGAGGTGATGGAGGAGGTGATGGATGAGGTGATGGAGGAGGTGATGGAGGAGGTGATGGATGAGGTGATGGATGAGATGGATGAGGTGATGGAGGAGGTGATGGAGGAGGTGATGGATGAGGTGATGGAGGGGTGATGGAGGAGGTGATGGAGGAGGTGAAGGTGATGGAGGAGGTGATGGAGGAGGTGATGGATGAGGTGATGGAGGAGGTGATGGAGGAGGTGATGGAGGAGGTGATGGATGAGGTGATGGAGGAGGTGATGGAGGAGGTGATGGATGAGGTGAAGGATGATGTGATGAGGAGGTGATGGAGGAGGTGATGGAGGAGGTGATGGAGGAGTCAAGGGAGGAGGTGATGAGAAGGTGATGGAGGAGGTGAGGAGAGGTGATGGTGGAGTCGATGGAGGAGGTGATGGAGGAGGTGATGGAGGAGGTGATGGAGGAGGTGATGGAGGAGGTGATGGAGGTGGAGGAGGTGATGGATGAGGTGATGGAGGAGGTGATGGAGGAGGTGATGGATGAGGTGAAGGATGATGTGATGGATGAGGTGAAGGATGATGTGATGAGGAGGTGATGGAGGAGGTGATGGAGGAGGTGATGGAGGAGGTGATGGAGGAGGTGAAGGATGAGGTGATGGAGGAGATGATGGAGGAGGTGATGGAGGAGGTGATGGAGGAGGTGATGGAGGAGGAGATGGAGGAGGTGATGGAGGAGGTGATGGAGGAGGTGATGAGGAGGTGATGGAGGAGATGGAGGAGGTGATGAGGAGGTGATGGAGGTGAAGGAGGAGGTGATGAGGAGGTGATGGAGGTGATGGAGGTGATGGAGGAGGTGCAAAGGAGGTTGGATGTCCAGCGAGTCCTTTATCAAGTACTAGTTCAAAGATTCTCTTACTCCAGAAATTTAAATGCCATAAAAACGAAAACAGCTCAAAGCTTTGACGAAATTTGCGCGAGAAGGTTCTCAAGGTTTCAGGAACACGACTGATCCAACAAAGTAGAAGGAGGAGGAGTCAGCATCAAGCAGAAGGAACTGAGTACGTGCAGACACATCACAAGATTGTAGAGATTCTCCACCAACACCGTCCACTGTCGGTAGAAAAGTCAAAGAACAGGAAGAAATTCTCCAAAATAAAGTGATAGAAGATCAAATAAAGACTCTCAGATCTTTCAATTGAAGGTTTAGTACTATTGAAGGTCAGAGTGTCGTGTTTCTTTATTGCACTCGGCTTTATTCAAGGTTTTCCTCCTTCTTCAGATGATCTCTCGCTACTTACAGCCAGTTTCTGTGTCTGCGGCCAAATGACACATTTGCAGCCGCGAGTGAAGAAGCTTTCAAAGTGACAGTTTTCGCTTCGTATTCAGGAATGTTGAGAGAGAGAGAGAGGGAGAGAGAGAGAGAGAGAGAGAGAGAGAGAGAGAGAGAGAGGAGAGGAGAGAGAGAGAGAGAGAGAGAGAGAGAGAGAGAGAGAGAGAGAGAGAGAGAGAGAGAGAGAGAGAGAGAGAGAGAGAGAGAGAGAGAGAGAGAGAGAGAGAGGGCGAGAGAGATAGAGGGAGAGAGAGAGAGATAGAGGGAGAGAGAGGGAGAGAGAGAGAGAGAGAGAGAGAGAGTCCGAGCCAGGAGTGACCGAAGGAAGCAACATTCTTTAAACCTTTAAACTTAATGACTGAATGACCATATATACAGGATTGTTGGGGTTAAAGTTCACCTCATGTGAAAACTCTTGTGATTTATTCACATGTTGTAAATGTTGAAGTCTTCAACATGCAGTAGTTTGTTCATTTTAATGTACCGACTGGAGCTCAGTTGTCTTCGTCTTCATCTTAAAAACATCCAAATACCTCCAGACTGCTCGACTGTAACATAATATTAATATTAAGCGATATAAACAGGAAGTTCTCCAGGTAAATATCGCGAGCGTTTCCAGTGTAGACAGTTGAGTATATGAGCTCCGGAAACACTTTACACGGAGTACTTCCTGTTTATATCGCTTGTTATTCTTTAAATGTCTCCAGGAAACAATCTTAAACGATCAATAGTTCTCATGTGGAAGCTTCAGTCCAAGAGAGACGTCATAGACGAGCAGAATATGGAAGTATTTGGATGTTTTTAAGTGTCTTTTTGGACGAAGATAAAGGCGAAGACAACTGAGCTCCAGTCGCTACATTAAAATGAACAAACATTTTTGTCCATAACTCTATAAAGAACAGATGACTCTGAAAAGAACATGGTGATTTGAATCCTTAAACTTCCTAAAAACCCTTCGTTCTTATTTACGGGTGATTTCACGAAACAGCTTGTGAGGTTCAAAGACTTCTAGATGCAACTATTAAATATTATTTTAACCCCGGAGCGCCACCTACTGACCTGGAATTCATGACACTGTACCAATAAGAGCCGGGACTCGAGGGTCGTTTCATGAAACCTCATCAACCCACAAATCTTTTGTTCTCCTTCAGCAAACATTTAACAAAGACCAACATTTTCTTTATTTGATAACCCCTGAGTTATCGTCATAATCTCAGGTTCTACGAATTGGTGCGAAGCCCTCTAACCTCGCCCAGCAGCCGCCTTTCTCGCCGAGTTTTCAGTTGGAGGAAGTGCGGCGGGTGTTTCCGACCTTTATAGGAAGTGGACCGCACCCGGCATGGTGGTGAGTTCATTAAGATTTCTCAGAGACGAGGCGGGGCCTCGAGGATGAACCAATAGCCAAGTGGTTAGAGGGCGGAGCACCAAATGACGTAGAACTGCTTTTGACATATAATGTTTTTCTCAACTAGAAAAACAATTTTTCATTTTCCTTCCCTTTAATTTCCTCCCATGACACAAGATCTAATAGATTTCCTAGAAGAATGTGTTTCTGTTTTTGACAAACAATGTTTTCCGGCGAAAAAATGTTTTGGGCAAAATACATCTTTCCTGAATCTTCGTGCTCTCGGATGGATGTCGAACATTATCAAACCCCAAATGTTTGGAGGTGCTTCTCTCGTATGAACCTCAAAACTCCTCGCGCCGAGAGAGATGATCCGTTCACTCTCGGGAGGAAACGAATCATCGTAATCTTCGTCTTGTTGTCTTGAGATCCTTTCGGTCTGAAACTGTGATCGCTTGAGGAATTCTTAAAGAAGCTTTTGTTTTCCTTTCACTATCATTTGAAGTCTGTTTCTAAATGACTTATAAACTCCTGATATGTATGTGCATAAGAATGAACCCATGACCTCCACGCTCTCCTCACCTGCTGCACCTCCACAGTGGAGAAAACACAATTCCACTTTCCTTCCCTCCGGCAGTAGCAAACAACCTCATATTGCATTTCTATGTATTTTATGCTAAGCTGAAAATTGCATTTGTTGGCGCTCTAGGATTATCTTATTTAGGATTTACCGGGTCTTTCTGAGCAACATGGAAATCTGCTGCCGAGGAACTTCTATTTGTGTGGAAATAAATGGTTTATGAAACCAAAGCGGGGAAGTTTAAGAGAAAGTTGGGGATGAGCGTAAATAAAAAACTCCCTTTGAACTTGTCTTTGTTTTCAAATCTTCTCTAATAATCTCAAGCGTTGATCTGTCGATCTGTCGGAGCAGACAGGCTCACAAACTCATGTTAATCAGTTGGAAAAAAGAAACGTAGTAAAGGTTTTACTTTATCATCCGAGACTGTTCGTACAAGATAACAAATCAAAAGGTTGTATTTCATTCTGTCTATTAAAGATTAAACCTCAAGTTCATTTTAAACAAGATTAAATCAATGAAGTGACTTTCATTCAAGATTCAACTTTTGTTCGACTCAAGTTAAATCGAATATATTTTAGTTTATTTCTAAACAAACATTTCGGACTGAACTCATTAACAAACATCTATTATTACAGATGAGGTTTCATGCAGTGTCGTAACCTTTAGAGCTCAGTAGGTGGCGCTCTGTTTGAAAATAAGAGGTGAGGTGTGAGAGCAGACCTGTGGCTTCTTTAACTTGTTTGTAGAGCTTTTCCTCATCTTTTCTTCTTTTTATTTGTCGTTTTTATAGGTCATTTTGTTTAATTTTTGAAAACTGTTTTATGTCAGATTTTAGAATGGAGTTTATATAAAATGTATTTAATATACATTTGTATGCATTTGAAGTATTTTATTTTCTATTTAATTTTTTTTTTTGTAGTACCTTTAAAGAAATTTAAAGAAATTTAAAAAAAAAGATTTACAATCAGATTAATTTTGTTACCAATTCCAGAATCAAAGCTCCATGTATGTATGTTTACCAATATGTACTGGCGACTAAAGCTGCCTTACATTAAGACTAAAGCTATTATCTTTTAATTTGTTTAATGGCTCATTTACAGTATATAATGTGGTCCAGATGCAGCAGAGTGTTTTTTAAGTGTACAACAACCAAGACACATTCACTCAAACCGGTTGCAGTAATCTTACTCCATAGCCGTCCGCCATGATGTGAGGTGAGTCGTTAATCCCACCCTGTGATGATGCAATGACGTAATCCTGACCACGGTGTGTCGGCTCAGTCGGTGCAGAGTCATGAAAGTGTTTGTAAACAAGTCACCCACCAGGTAAGGTCGTTTTTTGAGAAATTTGAAGACTTTTAAGTGAGCCTTATAGCGCGGAAAATACGGTAACTTTTGATCCTAAAATAATCCCATACTGCCGTTGAAATTGTACTTCTTCCTGTGTGTCTGTGTGTCGTGCAAGCGGGTTAATTACTTTAAATGAAAAATGAAATTGATCAAAATTATAAGTGTTAGGCAGAAACTTAACCATGTAGTCGAGGTCTTCACTCTCTTTGTAAATCTTCTTTAAAAACAACATTTAAAAGTGATACTATCCTTTCTTTCGTGTTTTTTCTTTGGCTCATAAACGGCTGAGATCGAACCTTAAACCTCTGCTTGTCTGAGACGATCACACACTGACCAGAGTTTGAAAAAGTAATTGGGTGATTAAGTAATAAAATAGTGGCAGATAAGAATAAATAATCCTGTCGTCCTAACAATGGTCGAACGCCCAGGTCGGTTCTTAAAGTGTCAGGTAACGTCTTCGCCACTCGGCTGGAGGGAAGAGAAAGATGACAAGCATAACACGTCGTCAATCCACTTTACTGCCCGCGATGAGACGGGAGACGGTCTCCGCTCGGCCAGGATGGATAAACTTTAGCAGTTTTACGGCACATTTTTATAATTAAATCCTCTAAAGAATTGTGTAGTACATTAAGTGGGGTGTACTTCACATCTGATTTACAGCAGCTTCGTCGGGAGGAAGATCGTTTCTCACTCACCTTTTGCCTCAGGTTATTTCCCAAACTCACACCTGGGTTCCTGAGAGGCTGAGATGAAGCTCCCCACGGAGGGACGAAGATTCACAGCAGGCTCGACCAGTTCCAGGATGGAAGATTTGGGAGGGAAAATAATGAAGAAAGAGCTTCAACGACATTTATCTGCTGTATTTGTCTCTCGATAATATGTCGAGGAAACTTTATTGATGAGTGCATGAAGTCAAGGGTTGAGTCTGCAGAGTCGACTAAATACTCAGAGATTTATATTCCATCATTAAACCGACAAACTGTGGCAGTTATTTGTGGTTCGAGGAACACCTGAGTAGAACTGTCAGCTCTAGTTGGTCTCTTGACGTCAACTAACGATGGACTCTGGTGTCATGTAGTGAATGTTATCCAAGATGCAGTAAGTTCCTCATCGTGACCCTGTTTAATCTTTGTCAAATACAAACACCCAGGTTTCTCAGGCTCAGTTTGACAGGCTGGCCTAAGTCACCCAAGTACTGACTCAACCCTGGAACCTTATCATCAGGAGCAATAACCAGAGTTTATCCACATTTAGGTGCAGTAAGCAAGTGTTTTCACTCAGTCATGGTTTGATCAATTCGACACTGAGAGATACAAAACAATCTGTAGATATCGTCAGCTAGTCAAGGACAAGGACAGACATCTGCGTATGTCAACTGATAAAACAGATTCTCTCCGGAAGACATCAGCTGCGGTAAAATTCCACAACCCACACTTGGCACGGCCATCTTAGAAGACAAGCGTTTAGAGTATCTGACCAATCATACAAGCAAAAATGACTAGAGGCGTTTAGCTGAATATATTCATAGTATAAAAGATCCGACATTTCGTTGAAAACTCGAACTTCGAACTTGGCGCTTGGCACTCGAAGACATCTCTGCTTTGCCAATGAATCATTTAAGTTGTGTCTCTGAATTTGGAATATTTCACAGGTGAGGTGTGTGGACAGTGTCATCGCTCACGACGTAACCTTGTACCGCCGTGGCTAGATTAGCGCGTTTAACGTCTGCTCCGATGGTTCGGTGAGTAATAATGTTTTATTAAAAAAGGTTAAAGTGTGACCTGTGGAGAGGTCAATATATGGAAGAGAAGCAGAGAAGATAAAAAGTCTCATCAAAGCTCGACAAAATGTTTGTTCTCCATCATTTAGTGATTCGTTCCTTTGACTCCGACCTGACGTCTGGACAATAGCAAGAGGCCACAAAAGCTATAAATACTCTGTGAAAAACATCAAACGAGGACAATACCGCATAGAAGTCCTCGTTTCCAGGACACGCTGGGCGTCCTACACTTGTTCCAGTGATCTCTGCAGAATGTAATCCAATGCTTCAGGCGCCCAGTTGGTCCATAATCCAGGCGAAGGCGGTCTTCACGCTGAAGGTGTGAGGATTACATGATGTGCTTCGATGCCTGCCAGGTTGATCTCAGACCCTCCTGTCAAACACAAGCCAGGTAGAAAAAAAGCGATTGTTGATCAATGAAACGAAATGAGATTATGTGTAATCGGAAAAGTGTTTACTAAATATCATCGTGACGATCAGAGGCAGGGGGAGGTTGTGGGGTAAATCCCATGAAACCGTCAGTCATCAGATAAATGGAGCCGAGGATTCTCCAGCTGCAACGATCAAGGACGTCCGACTTTGACTGGACTTCACACAGCGAGAGGGATTTTACGCTCCTGAATGTCAAGAGAAACTTATTCCAGCTCATACATCTGCACCACTGCTGGAGGGAAGTAACACACTTGCTTTTTTAAGGCAATTTAAGGACTGAAGTATTCCCTGCATCCATCTTTTTCCACCACTTTTCACTCCCTCACTTTAACTCAGGCTGTGAAAGTTGTTCTTGAAGTGAAATCTGCTGACAACATCAGGGTTTATGAATATTCTGAGCTTTCAAAGTTGCTTTACTTAACATTTTTACTCTTTTCGTTTCATTGATTTTTGTTTTATTGATAAATTGTAATAACCCAGGTTATGATCACAGATCATCTGTGCATTATTATCACGGGTATTATCAGTTTATACCACATAGCCTTAGGGAGTAATACTAAGTACACTCTGGGAGTAATACCATGTAGCCTCTGGGAGTAATACCATGTAGCCTTAGGGGGTAATACTAAGTACACTCTGGGAGTAATACCATGTAGACTCTGGGAGTAATACAATGTAGCCTTAGGGAGTAACAATAAGTACACTCTGGGAGTAATACCATGTAGCCTCTGGGAGTAATACCATGTAGCTTTGGGGAGTAATACTAAGTTCACTCTCAGAGTAATACCATGTAGCCTCTGGGAGTAATACCATGTAGCCTTGGGGAGTAATACTAAGTACACTCTCAGAGTAATACCATGTAGCCTCTGGGAGTAATACCATGTAGCCTTAGGGAGTACCACATATAAGTCCTCTGGGAGTAATACCACGTAGCCTCTGGGAGTAATACCATGTAGCCTTGGGGAGTAATACCATAAGTACACTCCTTGGGGAGGTAATACCATCATAGCCTCTAGAGTAATACCATGAAACCTCTGGGAGTAATACCATGTAGCCTTGGGGAGTAATACCACATAGCCTCTGAGAGTAATACCATGTAGCCTCTGGGAGTAATACCACATAACCTCAGGGAGTAATACCACATATCCTCTGGGAGTAACACCACTTAGCCTTGGGGAGAAATACTACATAGCCTTGAGGAGTAATACGACATAACCTCGGGGAGTAATACCACATAACCTTGGGGAGGAATACCACATAGCCTCTAGGAATAATACCCCAAAACCTCTGGGATTAATACCAAGTAGCATTGGGGTGTAATACCAAATAACCTCAGAGAGTAATACCACATAGTCTTGGGGAGTAATACCACAAAACCTCGGGGAGTAATACCACGTAACTTCGGGGAGTAATACCACATAAGCTGGGGAGTAATACCACATAGCCTCGAGGAGTAATACCACGTAGCCTTCGGGAGCAATACCATGTAGCCTGTGGGAGTAATACCACATAACCTCAGCCAGTAATATCACTAAGCCTTGGGGAGTAATACCATGTATTCTCTGGGAGTAATACCACATAACCTCAGCGAATAATACCGCTAAGCCTCAGGGAGTAATACCATTTATTCTCTGGGAGTAATACCACATAACCTCAGCGAGTAACACCACTAAGCCTCAGGGAGTAATACCATTTATTCTCTGGGAGTAATACCACATAACCTCAGCGAGTAACACCACTAAGCCTCGGGGGGTAATACCATGTATCCTCTGGGAGTAATACCACATAACCTCAGGGAGTAATACCATGTATCCTATGGGAGTAATATCACATAGCGTCAGTAGTAATACCATGTAGCCTCAAATTCCATCAAACCATGCTCCGTGAATAAATAGAAAATGTCACAGAGGAGGCTCCATGTGTTAAGTAATAATAGATACATGAAGCTATTGCAACATGGAATCTTAGACATAAGTCTACACAGAAGCAGAAGATGTGATGATGGACAGAGAGATGTCGACACAGAGCAAACAGACATTCCTATTTTTCACCTTCACCGGAGACAGAAAAGATATGATTTCCAGTTGAACGTCTGCATCTTGTGGCTTCACAGCATCTTCCAGCCAAAGGGAGGAAAACAATCTGAAATAAACTCTACTTGATATTCATACGGTCTTAAATAATACATTGAGTTTATTTTTCTGAAGTTATTTTTCAATCTCGTCACATTTTAACAAGGTCTTTCCCTTTTTATCTCGAGCGCTTGTCTCGTGTGTGACAGTGATCCCTCCTCGGTTGACAGCTTCTCCGCAAACGCTCGTAATCCAAGTGGGCCTTGAGTGTCAAGATTATCTGAAACAACAGTTGATATGAAGCAGCAGGTGAATGAAACGGTGGCCACTGCAAAACACCTCCACGATGCTGCACCTGGAGTGTGTGGCGGCGCTTTAGCGGATCCTGTTCTTCATTTCGCGTCACTCAAATGTGACACAGATAGATTGTCCGGATAGATATACGCAGAGAGAGAGGAAGATGGTTCCACAGCTTCGGAGCAACAGTCTGGAAGGATTTCTCTCCTCTTGTCCGGAAGTTCAGGAACCAGGATTCTGATCCACAGACCTCAGAGCCCGAGCTGGGGTGTAAGTCTGGATCAGATCATGAAGGTCTGACCATGAATAGATCTGAAAGTAAGAACCAGAATTTTAAAATGATCCTGAAAGAAACTGGCAGCCAGTGAAGAGTTTGAAGGAGAAATGTGAGTTCTTCTACTAGAGCGGCCAGTGAAGAGTTTGAAGGAGAAATGTGAGTTCTTCTACTAGAGCCGCTCAGTATTCTGGCTGCAGAGTTTAGTATGAACTGCAGGCGAGACACATCCTTCTGGTTTAGACACCAACACAACATGAAAATAAAATTACAATAGTATAAACCAGAAGACACAAACACGAGGATTCTAAAATCCAGATCACATATTCAACATCCTGGCACCAAGAGTTGTGTCATGATTCTTGTAAACTGAGTCTGAGTCTGAGAACGCCACGCGATCTTCTGACGCTGCTGAGATGAATCTGGGTTGAAAAATGAATCGAGTTTTTGAACATCTTGAATCAAAGTCTTTCTGAGTTTTCTCTAGTTAATCGACCGGTGACTCAACAAGTGACTCGACCAATGACTGAATTAGTGACTCGACCAGTGACTTAACTAGTGTGTGTGTGTGAATGGTTGTCTGTCTTTGTGTGCCTTGCAACAGACTGGCATCCTGTCCAGGGTGTCCCCTGCCTCTCGCCTAATGAAACTGGGACAGACTCCAGTCTCCCCGCGACCACCATAAGTGATAAACCGGTAGAAAATTAATGAAAATTATTGAATTTTCAACAGTGATAAACATTATTTTAGTGCATTCTTGAATCCACACCAACGTTTTATTCACAAGTTCGAATGCAGTTTTATTGTTTTACTTTCTAATCGATCCTGAATATAGACCCGACACACATGTCCGACTCTCACTGATGTAATAGTCCTTCGACCTCCGCATGTCACCGAGAAACTCTTTGTCATCATACATCAATGTTTGTTCGCCGGAGACTCAAAGGTGGTCGGCACTTCAGAGCGATGTGTGCTTTTGCTGAAAGGTCATTTGAAGTTGGATTCCCTCCGTCAATATTGATCCTCGCCGGGGCTGGACGGTGAGAACGAGAGGCTTGGAATCGACAGGCGTGAGTGGAAGAAGCTCTTTCTTGTGTTCCTGCCGTGAACCTCGCAGAAGATTATGGAGTTTTATTTGTTGAGCGCGCAGTTAGAAATGTTGAGCACCTGAGAATATGTTTTGCACATAAATGACAGTTCAATGTCATTTTTACTCCAGCAAAAAATAAAGTGGTTTGAACAAACAAAAATCTCTTTTACGTTCAATAAATCTCACTCTGCGCACGCTTTGCGACTGCTGTACGAGTGATCGACTTCATCTTTTCTTTTTACGACTGTTCAACTTCTACACAACCAATCACAGAGACCGGAGAAAGCTTGTTTCTGATTGCCGGTTTGTTTCATACAACAACAACATGTTGCATTCAAGTGTCTCTGAACATTAAAGCACTCACTTCAGCAAGAAAAAGTAAAAATGTCGAATGAACAATAGTTTGTTTTCTTCTGCCTGTTGTTCATGAAACCAACCAAAGTGCAAAGTGAGATTAATTGAATTTCAAAGAGACTTTTGTTTGTTCAAACCACTTTATTTTTTTGCTGGAGTAGAAATTACACATTAATAGTCATTTACGTGCAAAACATATTCTCAGGTGCTCAACATTTATAACTGCACGTCAACAAATACCGTATTTTCCGCACTATAAGACGCACTTAAATGCCTTTAAATCTCTCAAAAAACGTCAGTGCGCCTTATATATGAACATTACCTGGTGGGTGACTTGTTTACAAACACTGTCATGACTCTGAGACGACTGAGCCGACACGCCGTGAGCGGGATTACGTCATTGCGTCACCACTGGGTGGGATTACTGGTGCACGTTACAATATGGCTGACGTCTATGGAGTAAGATCACTGCCACCGTTTTGAGCGAGTGTGTCTTGGCTGTTGTACACTCTTGCGCAAAATCACTCTGCTGCGCTCAACCTCACTTCATACATGTGCGCTCTAGCCGTCATACATGCGCTCAACTTCACTGCTGCTCAACATTTGTCTGCTCACAACACCAGTCTCAAGCGCTGCTGCTTGAAGCCTTTTAAACCTTTTAAATCATTTGAACATCGTTACCATGGGAGTGAACAGAGTTATAAGAACGCTTAATAAAGTTTGACTTTATCTGACTGTTTTGTTGACGTTCCCTTTAGCACAGCTTTATCTAGTGGATGATAACACAACCCCAGTCAAACGTTTGTATCTTTTATTCTATGCGCCTTATAATCCGGTGCAAACTATCTATGAAAACACTTCTAAAATAGGATATTCATTGAAGGTGCGTCTTATAATCTGGTGCAACTAATAGTGCGGAAAATATGTTAGACACAAATAAACCCCAGAGGATTACGTTACTGTTATTACCATGAATTAATGAAAGAAGTAAAACTTAATTTCACATAATTAACTGCATTAATGTCTGAGCTGGGAAAGGAACATTCAGAAACCAAACAATCGAGGTTATACATTTTTAACATTCCAGGGACATTCCATCCAAAAAAACTCTTTCCCAAACTTCCTGACACATGTCACTTATTTCTGCAGCTTCTCTCTCTCGTCGGCAGATTTTCCAGCCGTCGGCTGTGGTTGTCAGAGAAGACACTTGAGTGTCACACCTCTAATGTTTCATGGTAATTGTTTGCAGTAATTACACCACTTTAATCTTCAAATGATGAGATAATGACACGGGAACGTGAGTGATTGGGAGGATAATGAGCCGAGGTCGAGTCGTGGCGTCGCAATCACAAAGGTTGCAGGTGCAGTCGCCGCTCTTTCATCAAGACTTCAATCCCTTAATTGGTCCTTCTGTCGCGTTAATCCCACTTCTTGTTAATTAACTGAACAACAGAGCTGTTGCTCTTTTTATTGGTCCGTGAGTTATTATGCGCATGATTGACGGATGGTTTCTCGTTGAAAGCAGCAACACATTTTGAATCTCTTTTATTTTAACAGGTTCTTTACGACGTCTCCGAGCTTTTTAGCACCAGTTTTAGGACCAGTTTAATGTCAGAAAAGAATTTGTGGACCGGTTCAAGTACCGTTTGGGTTCAATCTTTAAAGTATATATTTTATTGAGTATTGTTTTGATTGTTTAAGCGCTTTGTGACCCTGGTCTGGAAAAGCGCTATAAAAATAAAAATGACTTACTTACTTACTACATGATGACAAAAGACATCACAAACGCTAACGTCTCTCAAAAGTTTTTTTATGAGTTAAGAAAACATGTAAAACAGTCAATATAAATGTGAAATAAGTTGTAGAAAGTTTAAAGACGTTAGCTTTTGCAACATACAAAATACACCTGAACTCACTGTCAACTCTTTTACAACTTTATTGACAGCGTACTCGTAACATCACGCCAGAAACATAACAGGAAGTAACATCCACTCTGTTGTCTTTTTCGTGCTCTCTGGTCGCTATGCTAACGTGTAAAAGTACCTTCATATTAAATGACACAGGTAAAAATACCGATGCACCAAGAAACGAGTATAAAGTGTTTTACTCACCATAACAAGCTATTTTATATCATGTGACCCAGATGTGAGAAGAGAATCTGGTAACTTTTCAAAATAAAACATCGTGACTCAGATAATTAAAAAAAGCAGAGAATATGCTATTTTTTTACCTGGTTCCCTAATGACCCCTGGTCTAGATGACACGCTCGGCGAGTCTGTGAGTGTCATGTGACCACTGAGATCCTTTCAAACAAAAATTGCAGTTATGCTTGTCTGACACTGGGGGAGACAAAAACAATATTTTCAAAGAAGCAAAATATCTCTTTGGCTCGTTCATCCATCTTTGTTCCAGTTTGTCTGCCACGTGAACGTTTATCTTCTTTGATCAGGTGGAAACAAAATAAATAAAACAGTTGACTCGTTGTTTAGGGTCTTTTCGCCATTTTTTTCCTATGTGATATAAAATGTGGTCTGAGAGTGATTTTTTTTTTTATAGTTTTGAAAACTCTACAATGAGTATGTTTTTTGTGGCCCGTGAGTAAAACCTTATCGTCTGCCTTCACTCCAGTGAACGAGTCGCTCTATGAAGAACCATTTTATACTCTATTATACTCTATTATACTCTATTATACTCTATTATACTCTATTGTACTCATCAGTTTCTTTTTGCACAAAACTCTCATTTAATAAAGATATTTACATTAGAAAATACGCTTAAGCCCCGCCCACTTAAAATGCTCCGTTTCAGATGAGAATCTCATCGGAGCAGCCACGCCCACTCTGCTCGGATTGGTCACAAAAACACGAGTTGCATTCAAGGACTCACGTAAATTTCAAACTCACCCCTAAACTCCCGTTTTTACATTAAAAACGAATAATAAAAGTAAGGTTTGCTGCTTAATGTACACATTAGAAAAACACCTGAAGGCAGAAGTAACTCTCACCATGTTTACATAAATATATATTTAGTTTATTAACATGTTCTTTACTGATGTAGATCTTCTAGAGACACCTGCGCCAGAGTGATGTCACCATGTTTACATAAATATATATTTAGTTTATTAACATGTTCTTCACTGATGTAGATCTTCTAGAGACACCTGCGCCAGAGTGATGTCACCATGTTTACATAAATATATATTTAGTTTATTAACATGTTCTTCACTGATGTAGATCTTCTAGAGACACCTGCACCAGAGTGATGTCACCATGTTTACATAAATATATATTTAGTTTATTAACATGTTCTTCACTGATGTAGATCTTCTAGAGACACCTGCACCAGAGTGATGTCACCATGTTTACATAAATATATATTTAGTTTATTAACATGTTCTTCACTGATGTAGATCTTCTAGAGACACCTGCGCCAGAGTGATGTCATCATGTTTACATAAATATATATTTAGTTTATTAACATGTTCTTCACTGATGTAGATCTTCTAGAGACACCTGCGCCAGAGTGATGTCACCATGTTTACATAAATATGTATTTAGTTTATTAACATGTTCTTCACTGATGTAGATCTTCTAGAGACTCCTGCGCCAGAGTGATGTCACCATGTTTACATAAATATATATTTATTTATTAACATGTTTGACTGAAGCTCCGTCTTTAAAACACCATCGACAGCCGACAACAGGAAGCCGGCGTGTGATTAGTAAAGACTGCGAAGCTAAACTGGGATGAGTTTGTCTGACATCGGTGGAGATAAAAATACGTCTGATTATTCTCGTCCCCCACGGTCGGGCGGCGGAACAATGCGAGGGGTTTTGGTGATGTGTGTGTAGCCGTGCAAATGTGTGTGTCGCGGTGAGGGATGATGATTGTCTGCTCACCCTCTCACGCCAAATACACTCAGTTCACACGTTCAACAGTTGCACATCGAGCTGGCACAACAGAAACTGACATGTTTAATCCGTGGTTTTTTGTTTTTTAATGGAGGTCCTCGCATTCATTTCCTGTTCATTAAACACTCTGGTGGATATTAAAAATCAAGATTGTCAGATGAAAAAGAGTTTTGAGTTGTTTAGATCTTTCTCTTCTTAGTTGCAATTTATTTTATCAGATCAACTATTGATCAACTCTGGTGTCATGTAGTGAATGTTCTTCAAGACGCAGTAACTTCTCATCATGACCATGTTTTACACTTTATTACTTTATAAAGTTGCTCTGAGATCTGGACGAACGAGAGGTTACGAGAGTCCATGATGATGTAATAATGGCTTCACTCCTCCTCCAGCTGTGATCACGCTTTGTTTATACAACGAGTCCCTTGGAGGTGGAGACCATTGATGATGCGCGGTGACAATCCTCCGTGATTGACCAATCACAGCAGAGTGGGTGTGGTTATGGTCAACAAGATTTCATCTCCAAAACAACAAAGCGTTTTCAGTGGGCGGAGCTTAAGATCATTTTCTAATGTCAATATTTCAATGAAAAGAGAGTTTTGTACAAACACACACTGATGATACAATAGAGTCACACATCACAACAACACACACACACTGATGATACAATAGAGTCACACATCACAACGACACACACACACTGATGATACAATAGAGTCACACATCACAACAACACACACACACTGATGATACAATAGAGTCACACATCACAACAAGACACACACACACTGATGATACAATAGAGTCACACATCACAACAACACACACTGATGATACAATAGAGTCACACATCACAACAACACACACACACACTGGTGATACAATAGAGTCAAACATCACAACAACACACACACTGATGATACAATAGAGTCACACATCACAACAAGACATACACACACTGATGATACAATAGTCACACATCACAACAACACACACACACTGATGATACAATAGAGTCACACATCACAACAACACACACACACTGATGATACAATAGAGTCACACATCACAACAAACACACACACTGATGATACAATAGAGTCACACATCACAACAACACACACACACTGATGATACAATAGAGTCACACATCACAACAACACACACACACTGATGATACAATAGAGTCACACATCACAACAACACACACACACTGATGATACAATAGAGTCACACATCACAAACATGATGAACACACACATACTGATGATACAATAGAGTCACACATCACAACAACACACACACACTGATGATACAATAGAGTCACACATCACAACAACACACACACACTGATGATACAATAGAGTCACACATCACAACAACACACACACACACTGATGATACAATAGAGTCACACATCACAACAACATACACACACTGATGATACAATAGAGTCACACATCACAACAACAAACACACACACTGATGATACAATAGAGTCACACATCACAACAACACACACACACACTGATGATACAATAGAGTCACACATCACAACAACACACACACACTGATGATACAATAGAGTCACACATCACAACACACACACACACTGATGATACAATAGAGTCACACATCACAACAACATACACACACTGATGATACAATAGAGTCACACATCACAACAACACACACACACACTGATGATACAATAGAGTCACACATCACAACAACACACACACACACTGATGATACAATAGAGTCACACATCACAACACACACACACACACTGATGATACAATAGAGTCACACATCACAACAACACACACACACACTGATGATACAATAGAGTCACACATCACAACAACACACACACACACACTGATGATACAATAGAGTCACACATCACAACAACACACACACACTGATGATACAATAGAGTCACACATCACAACAACACACACACACTGATGATACAATAGAGTCACACATCACAACAACACACACACACACTGATGATACAATAGAGTCACACATCACAACAAGACATACACACACTGATGATACAATAGTCACACATCACAACAACACACACACACTGATGATACAATAGAGTCACACATCTAACTAGTAACATGATGTTCATTGTTTGTTACAAGTTCAACTCATGGCTAGTTAACTAGGAAGTTAACGCTAACAAACAGAAGAGAACATGTTTCTCTCTCTGATGGTTCGACCGCTCGCTGGTGAGAAATATAAAGACACGTTCAGACGTATAAATCCAACAGAATCTAAACATGTTTATAGCTATGGAAGCTTTTAGGCTCGTCCTGTAAATCTTAACTTCCGGACCGACTGTCACATGACACTGTGTTCGTGAGCAGCAGTGATCGACTTGATGCTCGAGCCCAGAGACGTCGAGAGGATTGAATCAGCCGATGAACATTTACAACTGTTCGAACTCACGTGTTGAATCTGTTCAAAACAAGATCTTGTCAAACACAATTATCATGATTGTATTTAAATAAATAATAATATCTTTTAAATGAAGAATGTAAAGGTCATGAAATTTAGTTTCAAATAATGTATTGTTCCTTGTACACGCTTGCTAGAGACAGATCCCCAACACTATTGATGTGTCGATGAAGCTTCATGACACAGTGTCATTATCTTCAGAGTCCACTAGATGGTAGTGATGTGTTGATGAAGCTTCATGAAACAGTGTCATTATCTTCAGAGTCCACTAGATGGTAGTGATGTGTTGATGAAGCTTCATGAAACAGTGTCATTATCTTCAGAGTCCACTAGATGGTAGTGATGTGTTGATGAAGCTTCATGAAATAGTGTCATTATCTTCAGAGTCCACTAGATGGTAGTGATGTGTTGATGAAGCTTCATGAAACAGTGTCATTATCTTCAGAGTCCACTAAATGGTAGTGATGTGTTGATGAAGCTTCATGAAACAGTGTCATTATCTTCAGAGTCCACTAGATGGTAGTGATGTGTTGATGAAGCTTCATGAAACAGTGTCATTATCTTCAGAGTCCACTAGATGGTAGTGATGTGTTGATGAAGCTTCATGAAACAGTGTCATGATCTTCAGAGTCCACTAGATGGTAGTGATGTGTTGATGAAGCTTCATGAAACAGTGTCATTATCTTCAGAGTCCACTAGATGGTAGTGATGTGTTGATGAAGCTTCATGAAACAGTGTCATGATCTTCAGAGTCCACTAGATGGTAGTGATGTGTTGATGAAGCTTCATGAAACAGTGTCATAATCTTCAGAGTCCACTAGATGGTAGTGATGTGTTGATGAAGCTTCATGAAACAGTGTCATTATCTTCAGAGTCCACTAGATGGTAGTGATGTGTTGATGAAGCTTCATGAAACAGTGTCATGATCTTCAGAGTCCACTAGATGGTAGTGATGTGTTGATGAAGCTTCATGAAACAGTGTCATGATCTTCAGAGTCCACTACTATATATATATATATATAGTATAATGCTTTTCCAGACCAGGGTCTATCACCTCTTTCCTCCAGACATGTGGAGAAGTTTGGATTTTTTTTTTCAAAGATTCTTTCGATCCTCGTTTCAATCCAGGCTCGTGGGCCTGTACTAAGACCCACACCAGGGGTCAGGGTCCCCGTGGATGAGCTGTCAATCAAACTGTCGTCGACACTCTCTCAAGAAGAAACTAATAAAGCCCTAAGTCTGAGGTGAGTCGCCTCATCTGGACGTCTTCACGTCTGATCTCACACGAAACAAAACTGATCAATCGCCGGCGTTTCGTGTTCACAGCGCCGCGGACGTGTCGGGACGCGAGTCTTACTCCAAAGCGAGGTAATTATTAACGCCACAAAGACACACACCGCTGTGTGTAGTGGAGTGTGCGGCGGATTTTAACCCGCCATGCGTTTGATTCCCGCTGTGGCCACAGTGTGACGAATGTGAGCACAATGTGCGGCGGAGATGATGAAAGGCCCGACGTTTACCGAAGGAACATGTGAAAAATGAGGGGTAAACTTCTTCGCCCCCTGCTGGGGATAATGCGCGCCTCGCACTTTCAGAACGGATCGTGGAGAAACTCCAATAAACATGAGAAATCTTCCTCCACTGAGACCCGTATTAATTAGAGGGATCGCTCAGATGTTTCTTTCATCTCAGGGTTTTTCTGTTCATGAATCATCTCAAATGGGTTTGTGAGACGACGTCTGGACGAAGCTTCGCGAAACATCACGAATCGTTTGCAAACGTAGATGACAGGTTCGTTCAAATCGTCTGTTTTTATCTGACTTCGGTTGAATTCGAAGAAGGGACGAAGATTCAAATAGTGCCATCTAGTGGCGTCTAGAGACGACGACACTTCATGAAGCTTCATCTGTCGATCACTTCAGTGAAGATGATTTTAATTGTAATTCTAATCGTGTGTCCTTGTACTGTGTGTATGTGGCCCTCATGAGGTCAAAGGTCACGTAGAAACGAACAGTTTTATTTTTACTTGTATTTGTTTTATTCAGTACCAATCTATAAATATGACAATAGGGTTTTTGTGAGTATTTATTGTCCTTCAAAAAGATGTAAGTGATTGTAAAAAAAAAATCTCGACTATATAACTATTAATATAAGTTGAAAGAAAGTAGAATAGTATAATAATTTCAGTATATACAGCTGTATTTTATAGTTTTTACGCCGTTATTTTTTGCTTGACGGCCGCTCACGGCAGCACCGGAATAAAACTGGATTTGACAGAAAACAGTGCAATCAAATTTTCTGGAACTCCTGCGTTGTTCTCAGTATTATCTTAACCTTTAAAGTATATACTTTATTTTAAATTGTTTTGATTGTTCGTTCGATTTTTGTACGTTATATACTGTGACTGTTGTAAGGAGCTGTCAAGTCAACAGTGAGAAACAAAGAGCCAAAATACTGTCTTGACCCATTTCTTATCGGAAAGAACGTCTAATTATTTTCCTTAACAACAAACTCAACCCGTTGTGTTGCCTCAGGGTCAGGATGACCCTGGAAGGCCCGAGAACAAATGTATGCATATGTATTTCAGGAAGCCAGGGAGGTCGTTGACCTTGACCCTGAGACAACACAAAGTAAGTTTAAAGAGTTAATACAACAATGATTACGACATGAAATTGTTGGCGAGATATTTTTTTTAAAGTTTTAACGCTGAGATCCATTCGATGTCTGATCTCAAAGTCAGAAAAAGGTTTGCCAGGACGTGAAACTAATGTCCACTAGTGTCGGGCACTAATAAGAATAAGACTATAGGAAACAAATAACTTGATAAAGTGATAACTAGTAAAGAAGTCTGTCACAGTTGCAGCAGAGAACCACGCAGTGATAGCGGAGCTGATGCTGGACTGTTGACTGGAGCTCCTTGAACAATCTTCTTCACTTCCGAGAGGACTTTAGGTCAAATTTCCTCTTGGAAAAAAAAAGCAGTGAATGAAACATTGATATCGGTGAATAATTGGACTCAGTATCAGACGATAACATTTCAGTCTCTGGTGAATTTTTAATTAACTTTGACAAAAGCGAAAACTGAATAGAACGTTTTTGAGGGTTTTTTTCAAGGAGTGAACGAAGAATCAGAAACTACTTTTTAAAAAATCCACCATCAAGAGTTTCTGTAGCTGCGACGTTCGAGGTCTAGTCAGCAGCTACGAATGTGACGCTCGTTTGAGAATAAATCAGGAATTATTTTCAAACTTCGTGTCGACAACAATCTGACGGAAAAATGTAGAAACAGATAAAAACAGACTCAGAGAGCAAACTTTTCATCTTGGTTCAAAGAGAGTCATCTTTCTTTAAGGTAAGTAAGTAAGTAAGTAAGTAATAGTTACAGTATATGTAGACCAGGGTCACAAAGCGCTTAAACAATCAAAACCATACGCAGTTAAAATAAATACCTAAAAGATCAAGACACATAAGACAAACACAAGCGTCTCAGAGAATCAAGGAAAAGCTCAAATAATTGTCTTGAGATGTTTCTTGAAGGAGTCAGTAGATCATCAAACACAGATGTTTCTTGAAGGAGTCAGTAGATCATCAAACACAGATGTTTCTTGAAGGAGTCAGTAGATCATCAAACACAGATGTTTCTTGAAGGAGTCAGTAGATCATCAAACACAGATGTTTCTTGAAGGAGTCAGTAGATCATCAAACACAGAGATGTTTCTTGAAGGAGTCAGTAGATCATCAAACACAGATGTTTCTTGAAGGAGTCAGTAGATCATCAAACACACATGTTTCTTGAAGGAGTCAGTAGATCATCAAACACAGAGTTTCGAAAGTAGATCATCAAACACAGATGTTTCTTGAAGGAGTCAGTAGATCATCAAACACAGATGTTTCTTGAAGGAGTCAGTAGATCATCAAACACACATGTTTCTTGAAGGAGTCAGTAGATCATCAAACACAGATGTTTCTTGAAGGAGTCAGTAGATCATCAAACACAGATGTTTCTTGAAGGAGTCAGTAGATCATCAACACACAGATGTTTCTTGAAGGAGTCAGTAGATCATCAAACACAGATGTTTCTTGAAGGAGTCAGTAGATCATCAAACACAGATGTTTCTTGAAGGAGTCAGTAGATCATCAAACACAGATGTTTCTTGAAGGAGTCAGTAGATCATCAAACACAGATGTTTCTTGAAGGAGTCAGTAGATCATCAAACACAGATGTTTCTTGAAGGAGTCAGTAGATCATCAAACACAGATGTTTCTTGAAGGAGTCAGTAGATCATCAAACACAGATGTTTCTTGAAGGAGTCAGTAGATCATCAAACACAGATGTTTCTTGAAGGAGTCAGTAGATCATCAAACACAGATGTTTCTTGAAGGAGCTCAGTAGATCATCAAACACAGATGTTTCTTGAAGGAGTCAGTAGATCATCAAACACACATGTTCCTTGAAGGAGTCAGTAGATCATCAAACCACAGCTTCTTGAGGAGTCAGTAGATCATCAAACACAGATGTAATTCTTGAAGGAGTCAGTAGATCATCAAACACAGATGGAAGGAGTCAGTAGATCATCAAAACAGATTTTCTGAAAGTAAGACAGTTAAATGATCATCAAACACCAGAGATGGTTCCAAAGCTTGAAGGAGCAACAGTCTGGAAGGATTTCTCTCCTACTGGTAGAGCAGCCAGGAACCATGCAGTAGATTCTGATCCACAGACCTCAGAGCCCGGAGCTGGGGTGTAAGTCTGGATCAATCACTATGGAAGGTCTGACCATGATAGATCTGAAAGTGAACCAGAATTTTAAAATGATCCTGAAAGAAACCAGTGAAGAGTTTGAAGGAGAAATGTGAGTTCTTCTACTAGAGCGGCTCAGAATTCTGGCTGCAGAGTTTTGTATGAACTGCAGGCGAGACGATCCTTCTTGTTTAGACACAAAATAAACTGTACAATTGTTTAAACGACACAAACAGATGGATTATAAGATCGAGATCATGTTATCAACATCATCCTGAGTTTAGAGATTTTTCTCAGTTGAAGGAAACAGTTTTAGGTCAATCTGAACTGGGGAAATTTGAACTGGTTTGTTTTTGTGCTGAGAATTGACTCCAACAAAGGTGTCATTCATTGACGTTGTTTCTCTCTGTGACTCTCGGCTGTGATTGTCCAGAACCTTCAATCTCTCGCTGTCCTTCACAAGGATTTCAGGAACTTGTCTCATCGTTGTTATGGTTCACTCTTGAACAATATAGTATAAATATATTAATAAATTGAATAGAACTAAAGAACTTTTTCAACTCCTGTTTTTTCAGCCTGTGTTTGATTAAATTAAATGGTATTTATTTAACATTTGTAAAATATGTGTTCTCACTTTTTATCTTGACTGAGGCCACGTCCACTGTCTTTGCCTTCATTTTCAGTTTTAATTGAGTTTTTCTGGTTCGTTCCTGTTTCTTTCTACAAAATCATTCCCTTTTTTTCTTCTTCATGCCGTGACAGAGATGAAGGGATTGGTTCCGTGGTTTGTTGTTGCCACCTCATGGTCACCAGAAGCAAAACCAAACATTTGAAAGTGTCTTTTGAGAAGAGCGTTCTGAACCTTTAGGATGGAAAAATCGTTGAATAACTTTGATACAAACATACAAGTTTGTGGAGACGTTTCAGCCAAACTTCTTGATGTTGGTCTGATGTTCTCCAAGAGATGGTTTTCTTCTCCTTCACGAGATGGAATCGTCGTCTTTATTAGGGCCAATAGTTTTGATCAGAAGTAGAAAAATTTTTGAAAGAATCGAAATAAGATGTTTTAATAAAGTTATGAATTTAAATTAATCGTTTGGAATCTAAAGAAACATTTGTTTAATTCCATCAAATGGTTTTAATTATGGAAAAATAGATTTTGAATCTACAAATGTGAGTTTAAAAGCAATTTGTTTGAATCTGAAAATAGTTCTAAAGAGTTGTACAAATCAGAGATTAAAAAAACATGAGTTTTAATCAACAAAAAAATGATTGAAAGATAAAAAATTAATAAACTGTGTATCTGATGAAAAAAAGGTTTTGCAACCAAAGAAGTTTTGAAAAAGGAAAAAAGACGTTTTCAAAGCCTTGAGCTCCGACGTCTCCTGTAGAGCTTTGTGCGTTGAAGCCAAATTAAAAAACAAGTCTCTAAAGGAAACTCCAGCATCTCTTCCCTGGTCTTATTTATTTTAATGACTTTTTTCTCCAGACATTTTCAAACGTATGCACACATTAGTGGTTCCGGAGACGACTCGCGAGCGCTCTTGCGTCTCACTTGATTAAAAATCCACACAAAACCACACGCCAAACCCGGAACGAGTGGCTTCAAAAGTGCCTCCATTAGGTCCACGACTCCCTCTCACCTCAAAGAATCGACTCATGACTCGTGAACTTCGGCCTGGATTTGTCCTTGACGAGCGATTCTTGCTGATACTTTTATTTAAACAGTTATTTTTGAGGCAGGATCGTTACTCGCAGTTTTCCCACCGACCTGACATCTTGACAGCTGGTGACACAACAGCTCAGACCCAACATTGTTGTGTATTTACGGGACAGTTTGTGACACGAGGGAGGACGAGACGTACGTTTGTATATAGACTCGTCCTTTTCTTTTATTTTAGAGGAAAACTTGAAGAGCATCTCATAATGTCGTCTTGTTCATTTTTAAACATCACATTTGATGTATTTACCTGCATCTTTCAGGGGGAAATATTTAATAATGTATGTTCTGGTGCCTTGTAACTGAAATTCAAATTTAATTGATGAATATTTTTAAGCATTCACTGAGCGAAAAACAGTGAAAGTGTCGTGCTACCTTTTTGAATTTTCCAAAACTTTATTTACGCTTTATTTTACACATTAGTTCAAGTGCCCTTCATGTCGACTCAACACGTCTGAAGTGGCTGAAAACTTTTTTAAATCTCCATTTTAATCTCCCACAGATTAAAAGTAGGACTTAAGTGCTAAAATAAAAGTATGAGGGATGGTTCAAAGGCGCAACAACTTTACTTGTACAAGGAGAAGAAATACAGAACATTCTGATTTCTCTCTGAAGCAACAACTAGTTTCATCTTATATATATAAGAGTTATTCAGAGAACTATAGCATAAATAACTAACAAGTTTACCAAACCATCCGTGTAACTCCAAATAACTCTTCATCCTCGTGTCACTTTTAAACAACTAACTAACTCCGGAGGTAGAAGATGCTTCCTCTTCTACGTGGAAATGATCAACACAGGCCTAGAGCGCCCTCTGGTGGTTTAGTGTGAAAATAACATGTGAAATGATATACCGCTAATAATGTGGTAATAATTTCACACATAAGTCGCTCCAGAGTATAATCTCACCCCCGGATAAGCTATGAAAAAAACGGCCACTTATAGTCCGTAAATACTGTACCAATAAACGTCAGTTTTACACGCTTGTGTCGTCTGATGACAAACAAGTGACATCATCACTGCGTGACAGAATAACTCAGGTGAGGTTGAAGACGGACAGACTTTGAAACCGAACGATCGATGTCACTAAAGTAGAACCAGCGACAGTAGAGATCTAGACGTCGAGAACAACAACAACGGTCGATGAGAGAAGGTGTTGCATATCTGCCCTAGAAGTGATTGACAGGCCGACGCCATCCTCCGAGTACAAAGGTCGGAGAATTGACAGGATCTTCAGGCGCCTGACACTTGAAAGAGGATCAGCTGCTCGTGATTGACGCCTTTTTCATTCCCCGCGATTCCTTCTCCGCCGTCTTTAATCTCCAACGTCTCGTGTCCTCATTTAAACTGCTTCCCTTGAACGCTATGATACTGACCTGGAGCTCCCACCGGCTCACACCCTTCACACGAGTGTGCGTTTGTTAGAGCAATTTGTTTGTGCGATGAATAATTTCTCGTGCCTTCACACCACGTTTGTCACAGTGTGTTTGCTCGTCGACTGAAAGTGATGCAAAGTTCATTTCCTGTTCGTGCGGAGAGAAAAAACATCAGCGACGCTTCCATTTGTCAAGAAAGATCCTTTGAAATAATTCAGAAAAATTCAGAAATATACATTCATAACGTAAGAAAACATCACAAATAAAAAATAATCCCAATAACTGCCTTTTTATGCATTAAGTAATAATGCAAACCATTTATTTAAGAAAAATATGAGACAAGCTTGTTTTTTCAAGAAAAAGACTTTGAAATAATTCCGATAAATTCAAAAATATACATTCATAACGTAAGAAAACATCATCAATAAAAAATAAACCAAATAACTGGCTTTTTATGCATTAAGTAATAATGAAAAACATTTATTTAACAATAATATGAGTTTGTCTCCAGTGACTGGAATCAATTAAATCCTGACGAACAAAAGGTTACTTTAAACCTGCTTGTAACATATGTAGAATTATGCATCTTTCAGAAAGAACTAAAGTGTAATACAGTGTGTTTGTTAGTCACTCGTTTATCACATGACGAGTCAAAATGCTGAAAATTCAATTTAAAATTCCTAAAACATTTTTCATTGTTCAGTGATGCATCAAGAATGTTATATGTTCTGAGCCGCTCTAGTAGAAGAACTCACATACATGTGGATTTAATACGAATTCCTCGATAGAACTTTACGACATCCTTAATAAAAAACTCTTTAACAAGAATAATGCCGTTAATAACATGCCTGTTACGTTGGATTCAAAGATATATTTCATCTCTGAATTTTAGAAAACAAAAGGTTATTTTGAGAAAAGTTAAGTCAAGTTAATTTTTTTTAAGCCACTATTTAATTTGAAAAGAGTCAAAAAGGTAATTTAGTTTTGAACTACATCGAGGCCTTGAAGTTAAATAATAAAAAGCAACTGAATTGACTCGGATTCCGGGGACGGATATAAGTGACGTACCAGGGGACTGGAGAAAATAAATAATTGGGTAAAGAAAGTAAAAAAAATAATTGAATCTCGCTTTTTGATTGTCAAAAATCCTCAATATTTCATAATTCGTTTGTTCAAAATTGTCCACTAGTTTTCGTTTCAGTCACATGGTCCGTCAGAAAAATCAGTCCCAGAGACTTGGAGTCGATCAGTTCCATTGGAGCGTTTGTTTCTTCTTTATGTGTGTGTGTGTGTGTGTGTGTGGTGTGTGTGTGTGTGTGTGTGTGTGTGTGTGTGTGTGTGTGTGTGTTGTTGTGTTTTTTTTTTTGCGTCTTGTGCGTGCGTGCGTGTGTGTGTGGGGTGTGTGTGTGTGTGTGTTGTTTGTGTTGTGTGCGTGCGTGAGTGGTGCTTGTGTGTGTGTGTGTTGTGGGGGTTTTTTTTTTGTTGTTTTTGGTGTGGTCTTTTTGGTGTGTGTGGGTGTGTGTGTGTGTGTGTGTGTGTGTGTGCTGTGTCTCGTGCGTAAGTGTTGTGTGTGTGTGTGTGTGTGTGTGTGTTGTGTGTGTGTGTGCATGCATGCGTTGCATGTGTGTGTGTGTGTGTGTGTGTGTGTGTGTGTGTGTGCGTGCGCGCGTGCGTGGTGTGTGTGTGTGTGTGTGTGTGTGTGTGTGTGTGTGTGTGTGTGTGTGCAGTGACATCTGTAAACCTGGGTAACAATAATACACTTTGAATCTTTAACCCCTTTCAGTGTGTGAAAGGTTCACAAAGCCTTCAAGAACTTGAACCCCAGACAAGCATCTGGTCCGGATCACTTGGAACCAAGGTTTTTAAAATAAGCAGCAGATTTTTAAAAGCCGAACCATTGACACTTTTTTCAAATCTGTCTTTGGCCACGAATAAAATCCCTAAGAGCTGCTTATGAATCATTGGTTAGTGAGCAAGTTAAAGATGATGTCAATACTCGATGGATCTACTTCTGAGATACTAACAGTGCGTAAGGGAGTTCCCCAGGGCTCAGTTCTGGGACCGCTGTTATTTAACTTATAGATTAATTGCCTTGTGATGTCCCGAATGCATCTTTCCATTTCTACGCAGATGATACTGTGATTTATTGCTGAGCATCTTCACTCGATGAGGCTTTTGAGTTCATGTGAAGTGCTTTTGATCAAGTGAAGGCTCAGCTTTATTGAAGCTTGTTCTCGATGACGACCAAACGTGTGGTATTTTTCAAATTCCAAAAAGATTGAGATCCATCCGAATATTCTTACCGCCCAAGGTCATGCAATTGAGGAGGTTTCTTTTTACAAATACTTAATGATGGACAACCACATCTCTTTTCAAATTCACTAACAAAACCTGTTAAATAAACTGAAACTAAATGATTTGGTTTGAGGAAAGAATCATGTTTTTCGATTGAGGCTCGACGACGACTTGTGAAGATCATGGTGAAGATCATGGTGAAGATCATGGTGTCGATCATGGTGAAGATCATGGTGAAGATCATGGTGACGATCATGGTGACGATCATGGTGTCGATCATGGTGTCTATCATGGTGTCGATCATGGTGACGATCATGGTGACGATCAAGTGATCGATCATGGTGAAGATCATGGTGTCGATCATGGTCACGATCACGGTGACGATCATGGTGACGATCATGGTGTCGATCATGGTGTCGATCATGGTGAAGATCATGGTGTCGATCATGGTGTCGATCATGGTGACGATCATGGTGTCGATCATGGTGTCGATCATGGTGTCGATCATGGTGAAGATCATGGTGAAGATCATGGTGTCGATCATGGTGAAGATCATGGTGACGATCATGGTGTCGATCATGGTGACGATCATGGTGAAGATCATGGTGACGATCATGGTGAAGATCATGGTGTCGATCATGGTGACGATCATGGTGTCGATCATGGTGACGATCATGGTGAAGATCATGGTGTCGATCATGGTGTCGATCATGGTCACGATCATGGTGTCGATCATGGTGACGATCACGATCATGGTCACGATCATGGTGTCGATCATGGTGTCGATCATGGTGACGATCATGGTGACGATCATGGTGTCGATCATGGTGTCGATCATGGTGTTCGATCATGGTGTCGCGATCATGGTGTCGATCATGGTGTCGATCATGGTGTCGATCATGGTGTCGATCATGGTGACGATCATGGTGTCGATCATGGTGACGATCATGGTGTCGATCATGGTGACGATCATGGTGTCGATCATGGTGACGATCATGGTGACGATCATGGTGTCGATCATGGTGTCGATCATGGTGTCGATCATGGTGACGATCATGGTGTCGATCATGGTGATCGATGGTGTCGATCGGTGAAGAACGATCATGGTGACGATCATGGTGTCGATCATGGTGTCGATCATGGTGTCGATCATGGTGTCGATCATGGTGTCGATCATGGTGAAGATCATGGTGTCGATCATGGTGACGATCATGGTGTCGATCATGGTGACGATCATGGTGTCGATCATGGTGACGATCATGGTGTCGATCATGGTGACGATCATGGTGTCGATCATGGTGACGATCATGGTGTCGATGGCATCATGGTGTCGATCATGGTGTCGATCACGGTCACGGTGACGATCATGGTGTCGATCATGGTGACGCAAGGTGACGATCATGGTGTCGATCATGGTGACGATCATGTGTCGACGATCAGGTGGTGTCGATCACGGGTCGATCACGGTGACGATCGGTCATGGTGTCGATCATGGTGACGATCACGGTGTCGATCACGGTCACGATCATGGTGACGATCACGATCATGGTGTCGATCACGGTCACGATCACGGTGACGATCATGGTCACGATCATGGTGTCGATCATGGTGACGATCATGGTGTCGATCATGGTGACGATCATGGTGTCGATCATGGTGTCGATCATGGTGTCGATCATGGTGACGATCACGATGTCGATCACGGTCACGGCGACGATCACGGCGTCGATCACGGTCACGATCACGGTGTCGATCACGGTCACGATCACGGTGTCGATCATGGTCACGATCACGGTGTCGATCACGGGACGGAATCACGGCGACAGTGACGATCACGGTGTCGATCATGGTGTCGATCATGGTGTCGATCATGGTGATCACGGTCATGGTGTCGATCATGGTGACGATCATGGTGTCGATCATGGTGACGATCATGGTGACGATCATGGTGACGATCACGGTGACGATCACGGTGTCGATCACGGTGACGATCACGGTGACGATCACGGTGACGATCACGGTGACGATCACGGTGTCGATCACGGCGTCGATCACGGTCACGATCATGGTGTCGATCACGGTGTCGATCACGGTGTCGATCACGGTGACGATCACGGTGTCGATCACGGCGACGATCACGGCCACGATCACGGCGACGATCACGGTCACGGCGTCGATCACGGCGACGATCACGGTGTCATTCATGGTGTCGATCACGGTCACGATCATGGTGTCGATCACGGTCACGATCATGGTGACGATCATGGTGACGATCATGAATTCATCATCTCACTGTCTATTATCGTGGAGCCTTGAGGTTCATCACGAACAGCAGACCTTGAACACATCACTGTGTACTCAAGAGTAAACGTCTCTCTTTATGCCACGACTTAGTCATTGTTTTTATCTACAAGATTTCAGGTAAAATCTCTTTATTATTCCCTTGTTATTTATCTCTGAAAATATTAATGTCCGAAACATACTTTAAATATCTGAAAATAACTTTGAATATCAGGAAAATATATATTTATATACTTATATCTTAAAGAAACTATAAATATCTGGGGGAAGAAATTGAATATCTGAAAAATATATACATTTTTGGGAAGGAAAAAAAACCCTAAAACTTTCATTAAAGGGAAAAAAATTTGAAATTGAAAAAAGTGAAATCTTTTAAACGGATTCCTGCTCGTAACAGTTGTTAAATATATAAATATATTGAGGTTAAATCTAACGTATTCAAGGACGAAATGATTTGATTTGTTAGAACAAAAGGAGGATAAATAACAATATGTTCTCGGTCAGTTTCACAGACTCAAGGTCACGTTCATCGGAGAAACTGTGTGTTTTTTGTTGATTTATATCTTCACACGAAAAGGAAAAAACTAGTTTTTTTGTCAAAGTAATTGAAAAGTGATTTCAAACAAACGTATCAAAAGCATCGCGGCGGAGAAAGTGATTCATCGCGAGGAAAGCGTCGGAATTTAATTTCTCATGAGACGACGTCGTCCGAACCTTGTTGACGTTTCTATCGTTCGCTGAGTCTCCAGATCTTCACAGTAACTTCCAGATGACAAATGTCATCATTCGTGTCTGAATTAAAACTCACTTCCTCACTTGGACGCCGTGTTTGTCGTCTCAGGAGAATCACTTCCACACCTTCGTCTTGATACTGAAGTTGATGTTTAATGACACCAGAGTTGATACTAGTTGATGTTTAATGACACCAGAAGTTGATACTAGTTGATGTTTAATGACACCAGAGGTTGATACTAGTTGATGTTTAATGACACCAGAGTTTGATACTAGTTGATGTTTAATGACACCAGAAGGAACTAGTTAAAAAAAAAAGAGTTGATACTAGTTGATGTTTAATGACACCACACGGGGTTGATACTAGTTGATGTTTAATGACACCAGAGTTGATACTAGTTGATGTTTAATGACACCAGAAGTTGATACTAGTTGATGTTTAATGACACCAGAGTTGATACTAGTTGATGTTTAGTGACACCAGAGGTTGATACTAGTTGATGTTTAATGACACCAGAGTTGATACTAGTTGATGTTTAATGACACCAGAGTTGATACTAGTTGATGTTTAATGACACACCAGAGTTGATACTAGTTGATGTTTAATGACACCAGAAGTTGATACTGGTTGATGTTTAATGACACCAGAGTTGATACTAGTTGATGTTTAATGACACCAGAAGTTGATACTAGTTGATGTTTAATGACACCAGAGAGTTGATACTAGTTGATGTTTAATGACACCAGAAGTTGATACTAGTTGATGTTTAATGACACCAGAAGTTGATACTGAGTTGATGTTTAATGACACCAGAAGTTGATACTGGGTGAGTGTGATGAGGAGTGACACCGGAGGGGTTATACTAGTTGATGTTTAATGACACCAGAAGTTGATACTAGTTGATGTTTAATGACACCAGAGTTGATACTAGTTGATGTTTAATGACACCAGAGGTTGATACTAGTTGATGTTTAATGACACCAGAAGTTGATACTAGTTGATGTTTAGTGACAACCAGAAGTTGATACTAGTTGATGTTTAGTGACACCAGAGGTTGATACTGGTTGATGTTTAATGACACCAGAAGTTGATACTGGGTTGATGTTTAAATGACACCAAAGACACCAAAAACCAGGTTGATACGGGTTGATGTTTAATGACACCAGAGGTTGATACTGGGTTTGATGTTTAATGACACCAGAAGTTGATACTAGTTGATGTTTAATGACACCAGAAGTTGATACTAGTTGATGTTTAATGACACCAGAGGTTTTTTTTTTTTGATACTAGTTGATGTTTAATGACACCAGAAGTTGAACAGAGTTGATGATACTAGTTGATGTTTAATGACATGACACCAGAAAGGTGAATACTAGTTGTGTTTAATGACACCAGAGTTGATACTAGTTGATGTTTAATGACACCAGAAGTTGATACTAGTTGATGTTTAGTGACACCAGAAGTTGATACTAGTTGATGTTTAATGACACCAGAAGTTGATACTAGTTGATGTTAATGACACCAGAAGTTGATACTAGTTGATGTTTAATGACACCAGAAGTTGATACTAGTTGATGTTTAATGACACCAGAGTTGATACTAGTTGATGTTTAATGACACCAGAAGTTGATACTAGTTGATGTTTAATGACACCAGAGTTGATACTAGTTGATGTTTAATGACACCAGAGTTGATACTAGTTGATGTTTAATGACACCAGAGTTGATACTAGTTGATGTTTAATGACACCAGAGTTGATACTAGTTGATGTTTAATGACACCAGAGTTGATACTAGTTGATGTTTAATGACACCAGAGTTGATACTAGTTGATGTTTAGTGACACCAGAGTTGATACTAGTTGATGTTTAATGACACCAGAAGTTGATACTGAGTTGATGTTTAATGACACCAAGTGATACTAGTTGATGTTTAGTGACACCAGAAGTTGATACTAGTTGATGTTTAATGACACCAGAAGAGTTGATACTAGTTGATGTTTAATGACACCAGAGAGTTGATACTAGTTGATGTTTAATGACACCAGAAGTTGATACTGGTTGATGTTTAATGACACCAGAAGTTGATACTAGTTGATGTTTAATGACACCAGAGTTGATACTAGTTGATGTTTAATGACACCAGAGTTGATACTAGTTGATGTTTAATGACACCAGAGTTGATACTAGTTGATGTTTAATGACACCAGAGTTGATACTAGTTGATGTTTAATGACACCAGAGTTGATACTAGTTGATGTTTAATGACACCAGAGTTGATACTAGTTGATGTTTAATGACACCAGAGGTTGATACTAGTTGATGTTTAATGACACCAGAGTTGATACTAGTTGATGTTTAATGACACCAGAGTTGATACTAGTTGATGTTTAATGACACCAGAGTTGATACTAGTTGATGTTTAATGACACCAGAGTTGATACTAGTTGATGTTTAATGACACCAGAGTTGATACTAGTTGATGTTTAATGACACCAGAGGTTGATACTAGTTGATGTTTAGTGACACCAGAAGTTGATACTAGTTGATGTTTAATGACACCAGAGGTTGATACTGGTTGATGTTTAATGACACCAGAAGTTGATACTGAGTTGATGTTTAATGACACCAGAAGTTGATACTGAGTTGATGTTTAGTGACACCAGAGTTGATACTGAGTTGATGTTTAATGACACCAGAAGTTGATACTAGTTGATGTTTAATGACACCAGAAGTTGATACTGAGTTGATGTTTAATGACACCAGAAGTTGATACTAGTTGATGTTTAATGACACCAGAAGTTGATACTGGAGTTGATGTTTAATGACACCAGAGTTGATACTAGTTGATGTTTAATGACACCAGAAGTTGATACTAGTTGATGTTTAATGACACCAGAAGTTGATACTAGTTGATGTTTAATGACACCAGAAGTTGATACTAGTTGATGTTTAATGACACCAGAAGTTGATACTAGTTGATGTTTAATGACACCAGAGTTGATACTAGTTGATGTTTAATGACACCAGAGGTTGATACTGGTTGATGTTTAATGACACCAGAAGTTGATACTAGTTGATGTTTAATGACACCAGAAGTTGATACTAGTTGATGTTTAATGACACCAGGAGTAGATACTAGTTGATACTGTTTTAATGACACCAGAAGTTGATACTAGTTGATGTTTAATGACACCAGAGTTGATACTAGTTGATGTTTAATGACACCAGAGTTGATACTAGTTGATGTTTAATGACACCAGAGTTGATACTAGTTGACCTTCAAGTTCTCTCTTCCTACATACAAGTTTATTCCTATTAATTTGTATTTATCTGACCAACCTTAACGCTTGTGGGAGTTGGAAGTTATGCAAATGTACTGTTCCTCTTCTACGTGGAAATGATCAACACAGGCCTAGAGCGCCCTCTTGTGGTTTAGTGTGAAAATAACATGTGAAATGATATAATAATGTGGTAATAATTTCTCACATAAGTCGCTCCAGAGTATAAGACAAACTATGAAGAAAACTGACACTTATAGTCCGGAAAATACGGTAGTTGAAGTTCCAACGTCGCTTCATGAAGCTTCATCGTCGCGTCACTGCTTTAACCGTTTGAACGAAACCTTTCTTTCCGCTCTTACCTGAACGTCCGATGTCGTCTTCATACTCACCTGAAATAGTTTGTCTCTGGAGAGGAGGAAGCGAGTGATAGAACATCAGTCTCTCTTCTCAGGCGAACGTCTCGAAGCCCAGAATAGGTTCGTTGAGGCGATAACGACACATCAACTCATGAAGATGCGTCGAGACGAAGATCCAGTCCGTGACTCTCTGAGGGTCGGTTGCAGACAGAAAAACACTCTGGAAACTTTGAATCGGATCAAATGCATCAACAGAGACGATGATTCACGTGGAATGAGGATGAAAATAATCCTCTTTTCATTCATTTAAAGATGTTTTTAATTCATTTTGATTAAGAGTCACTGACTTCAACTAAAGGTTTTTACCTGAATTCTGTTCGTCTTTGATGACAAAAACTAATGTCATTTTTTCCTAAGATTTCGTTTCATGTTGTCAAATTTACTTGATGAACGGATGGATGGATGGATGGATGGATGGATGGATGGATGGATGGATGGATGGATGGATGGATGGATGGATGGATGGATGGATGGATGGATGGATGGATGGATGGATGGATGGATGGATGGATGGATGGATGGATGGATGGATGGATGGATGGATGGACGGATGGACGGATGGACGGATGGACGGATGGACGGATGGACGGATGGACGGATGATGGATGATGGATGATGGATGGATGGATGGATGGATGGATGGATGGATGGATGGATGGATGGATGGATGGATGGATGGATGGATGGATGGATGGATGGATGGATGGATGGATGGATGGATGGATGGATGGATGGATGGATGGATGGATGGATGGATGGATGGATGGATGGATGGATGGATGGATGGATGGATGGATGGATGGATGGATGGATGGATGGATGGATGGATGGATGGATGGATGGATGGATGGATGGATGGATGGATGGATGGATGGATGGATGGATGGATGGATGGATGGATGGATGGATGGATGGATGGATGGATGGATGGATGGATGGATGGACGGATGGACGGATGGACGGATGGATGGATGGACGGATGGATGGATGGATGGACGGATGGATGGATGATGGATGATGGATGATGGATGGATGGATGGATGGATGGATGGATGGATGGATGGATGGATGGATGGATGGATGGATGGATGGATGGATGGATGGATGGATGGATGGATGGATGGATGGATGGATGGATGGATGGATGGATGGATGGATGGATGGATGGATGGATGGATGGATGGATGGATGGATGGATGGATGGATGGATGGATGGATGGATGGATGGATGGATGGATGGATGGATGGATGGATGGATGGATGGATGGATGGATGGATGGATGGATGGATGGATGGATGGATGGATGGATGGATGGATGGATGGATGGATGGATGGATGGATGGGTTAAACTTTTGTCTTCTCCTTCAGATAATCAATAACATACCATGGAGTGTAAAGATGAAACCAGTTCCTTCTTCAGAGAGAAACCAGAACGTTCTGTATTTCATCTCCTTGTACAAGTAAAGTTCGAATCATCTCTGATACTGTTCTTTGTTCACTTAAATCCTACTTTTAATCTGTGGGAGATTTTAAAAAAGTTCTCAGCCTCTCCAGACGTGAAGGGCCAGTTAGCGGCTCCCGTCAGGAAACTTCACCTGGAGACGCCGGCGTGACGTTGATTGGTCTCAACTCCGGGTCCCTCGGGTCTGAGAGAAGCAACTTTTAACGAGCTCCAGTAAAAACACCAGAAGAAAAATGTTTTTACTTTCTTTCCTCAAATCCACAAACGATCAACACACTCGAGAGCCAAACCTGCAGTAATTGAGTTGAAAACCATCTGCACTCAAACGACCCTCAGATTGTCGAGTGATCTTCTCCTCGTGTTCCTGCACGACCTCGGTGCTGAGAACGTCCTCGTGTCCCTGTCACGACCTTCAACGTTGACAATATTGGTTCTGGCTCCCCCCGGTGTCAGAAACGTGTAACTGCACTGTTGAGTCACTTTGATTCCATTAAACAAGACAAAAACTATTGTTGTGTGTTTTTGTGGTTTAATGTTGTGGTTTAAGTAAAGTATAAATACTTCAATACTTCACAGTAAAACTTCAATAGCAGATGTGTGTGAGTGTAAGTGGAGTTGTGTTCGTACGAGAGTGTAGATGTATATGTATATGTGCAGAATTAGGTGTGTGTACATGGGTGCAGATGTGTGTGTGCAGATTTGTGCGTGTGAGCATAGATGTATGTGTGTATGTGCTGATGTTTGTGTTACTACATGGGTGCAGATGTGTGTTCAGATATATGGGTGCAGAAGTGTGTGTGCAGATGTGTGTGTCTACATGTGTGCAGATGTGTGTTCAGATATATGGGTGCAGATGTGTGTGTCTACATGTGTGCAGATGTGTGTGTGCAGATGTGTGTGTCTACATGGGTGCAGATGTGTGTGTGTGCAGATTTGTGTGTGTTTACAAGGGTGCAGATGTGTGTTTGTGTGTATCTATGCAGATGTGTGTATCTACATTGGTGCAGATGTGTGTGTGTGCAGATTTGTGTGTGTTTACAAGGGTGCAGATGTGTGTGTGTGCAGATTGTTGTGTATGTGTACAAATGTGTGTTTTTGTAATGTTTGTGTGTGCAGATTGTTGTGCATACATGGGTGCAGATGTGTGTGTTTGCAGATTGTTGTGTGTGTGTGGACATGTGTCCAAATGTGTGTGTTTGCAGATTGTTGTGTATGTGTACAAATGTGTGTTTTTGTAATGTTTGTGTGTGCAGATTGTTGTGCATACATGGGTGCAGATGTGTGTGTTTGCAGATTGTTGTGCATACATGGGTGCAGATGTGTGTGTTTGCAGATTGTTGTGTGTGTGTGTACATGAGTCCAAATGTGTGTTTGTAGATGTGCAGATGTTTGTGCAGAGTGTTGTGTGTGTGTGTGTTGAGAAGAAAACTAAGTGGGTTAATAATCCTCTTGTGCAGCATCTGTATTTACTGCTCTGCTGAACAGAATTCATTTATCTCATAAAAACAGTGTTTCAAACACACACACACACACACACACACACACACACACACACACACACACACACCTCCCCAGACGACTGAGTTAATTAGCTTCATTGAAATGAATGGGTTAAGCTACTTTAGTTGTGCGACGATAAATAACCTGGCGACGCCTGTAAATAAGTGAGAAACAGCTGCGGAGGATTCCAGTGTTTCCAGGTGAACCTTCTGACGAGACATTAGAGGTTTAGAAGAAGAGGCAGAGGTGTATCCTCTCGTCCTCAGTCATCACTGTATCCTCTCGTCCTCTGTCATCACTGTATCTCTCACTCTCGTCCTCAGTCATCACTGTATCCTCTCGTCCTCAGTCATCACTGTATCCTCTCGTCCTCAGTCATCACTGTATCCTCTCGTCCTCAGTCATCACTGTATCCTCTCGTCCTCAGTCATCACTGTATCCTCTCGTCTTCAGTCATCACTGTATCCTCTCGTCCTCAGTCATCACTGTATCCTCTCGTCCTCAGTCATCACTGTATCCTCTCGTCCTCAGTCATCACTGTATCCTCTCTCGTCCTCAGTCATCACTGTATCCTCTCGTCCTCAGTCATCACTGTATCCTCTCGTCCTCAGTCATCACTGTGTCCTCTCGTCATCACTGCATCCTTTCATCCTCAGTCATCACTGTATCCTCTCGTCCTCAGTCATCACTGTATCCTCTCGTCCTCAGTCATCACTGTATCCTCTCGTCCTCAGTCATCACTGTCCTCGTCCTCAGTCATCACTGTATCCTCTCGTCCTCAGTCATCGCTGTATCTTCTCTCGTCCTCAGTCATCACTGTATCCTCTCGTCCTCAGTCATCACTGTATCCTCTCGTCCTCAGTCATCACTGTATCCTCTCGTCCTCAGTCATCACTGTATCCTCTCGTCCTCAGTCATCATCGCTGTATCCTCCTAGTCGTCCTCAGTCATCACTGTATCCTCTCGTCCTCAGTCATCACTGTATCCTCTCGTCCTCAGTCATCACTGTATCCTCTCGTCCTCAGTCATCGCTGTATCCTCTCGTCCTCAGTCATCACTGTATCCTCTCGTCCTCAGTCATCACTGTATCCTCTCATCCTCAGTCATCACTGTATCCTCTCGTCCTCAGTCATCACTGTATCCTCTCTCCTCAGTCATCACTGTATCCTCTCGTCCTCAGTCATCACTGTATCCTCTCGTCCTCAGTCATCACTGTATCCTCTCGTCCTCAGTCATCACTGTATCCTCTCGTCCTCAGTCATCACTGTATCCTCTTGTCCTCAGTCATCACTGTATCCTCTCGTCCTCAGTCATCACTGTAGCCTCTTGTCCTCAGTCATCACTGTATCCTCTCGTCCTCAGTCATCACTGTATCCTCTCGTCCTCAGTCATTCATAACAACGTGAACCTTGACCTCAAACTCATCATTCAAAGCGTTCTAAGGTCCATAAAGGTTCAGACCCAGATCTGTCAGCGACACGTCAAGGTCCGTCCACAGGTTCTGACTCACGACCGTCTCTGGAGACGTTACTCAAACCCCGGTGCGGCTCCTGGTCCTCAGCACTCTTGCTAATCTGACTTTAATGAGAACAAACGCAGGAAGTAAAACCGCTCGACCTCTGGATGTGTTTTGACCGTGACGCTAGATGTTGAGCAGAGAAACATTTCCGGCTCCCTGAGCTCCGAGGTTCTGCAGATATAATTGAAGGCGCTGATGAGTCGGTGACGGTGATGAAGCGTCTGTGCAGAGTTTTCATCCGTCAACACACTTTTCTGTGTCATCAATAAGTCATGAATCTTCCTTTTTGGCTTCAACACCTGCCAGAGTGCCAGCAGGAAAGAAGGGCCGGTGAGAGAAGATGTTCACCCCTGAAATATTTAACATCTCAGCTTCCAGCAGAGATCCACGTGTGTGTGTGTGTGTGTGTGTGTGTGTGTGTGTGTGTGTGTGTGTGTGTGTGTGTGTGTGTGTCCGAGTGTGTGTGTGTCCGAGTGTGTGTGTGTGTGTGTGTGTGTGTGTGTTATGTGTGTGTGTGTGTGTGTGTGTGTGTGTGTGTGTGTGCGTGCTTGTTGTATGTGTGTGTGTGTGTGTGTGTGTGTGTGTGTGTGTGTGTGTGTGTGTGTGTCGTGTGTGTGTGTGTGTGTGTGTGTGTGTGTGTGTGTGTGTGTGTCTGTGTGTGTGTGTGTGTGTGTGTCCGAGTGTGTGTGTGTGTGTCGAGTGTGTTGTGTGTGTCCGAGTGTGTGTGTGTGTGTGTGTGTGTGTGTGTGTGTGTGTGTGTGTGTGTGTGTGTGTGTGTCCGAGTGTGTGTGTGTGTGTCCGAGTGTGTGTCCGAGTGTGTGTCCGAGTGTGTGTGTGTGTGTCCGAGTGTGTGTGTGTCCGAGTGTGTGTGTGTGTGTGTGTGTGTGTGTGTGTGTGTGTGTGTGTGTGTGTGTGTGTGTGTGTGTGTGTGTGTCCGAGTGTGTGTGTGTGTGTCCGAGTGTGTGTCCGGTGTGTGTGTGTGTGTCCGAGTGTGTGTGTGTGTGTCCCCCGAGTGTGTGTGTGTGTGTGTGTGTGTCCGAGTGTGTGTGTGTCCGAGTGTGTGTGTGTCCGAGTGTGTGTGTGTGTGTCCGAGTGTGTGTGTGTGTCCTGATGATTCTTCTTGTTTTTCTTTCAAATGAAAGAGTGACATCATCATGTTTACCTGTAAATGTAGTGACTTCAAGTGTGTATCTTCTCATGTAATACCTCTGCCAAGATTTTAGAATTGATTAGTTGTTTTTTTGTTTGTAGTTTATTTCGATCTTATCTTATCCTTTACTTCGTTGACAGTAAATCTGTGAATGTTGTACAATAATACGATTTTTATTTTGGATTCAATCGTTTTCAACTAATCGATCAGCATTTTTTAGAAATGATAGAGAAGATTGATCAAAGACAACTATAATCCAACAATTTTCAACTATAATCAAACAATTTTCAACTATAATCAAACAATTTTCATCTATAATCCAACAATTTTCAACTATAATCAAACAATTTTCAACTATAATCAAACAATTTTCAACTATAATCAAACAATTTTCAACTATAATCAAACAATTTTCAACTATAATCAAACAATTTTCAACTATAATCAAACAATTTTCAACTATAATCAAACAATTTTCAACTATAATCAAACAATTTTCAACTATAATCCAACAATTTTCAACTATAATCAAACAATTTTCAACTATAATCAAACAATTTTCAACTGTAATCAAACAATTTTAACTGTAATCAAACAATTTTCAACTATAATCAAACAATTTTCAACTATAATCAAACAATTTTCAACTATAATCAAACAATTTTCAACTATAATCAAACAATTTTCAACTGTAATCAAACAATTTTCAACTGTAATCAAACAATTTTCAACTATAATCAAACAATTTTCAACTATAATCAAACAATTTTCAACTGTAATCAAACAATTTTAACTGTAATCAAACAATTTTCAACTATAATCAAACAATTTTCAACTATAATCAAACAATTTTCAACTATAATCAAACAATTTTCAACTATAATACAACAATTTTCAACTATAATCAAACAATTTTCAACTATAATCAAACAATTTTCAACTGTAATCAAACAATTTTCAACTATAATCAAACAATTTTCAACTATAATCAAACAATTTTCAACTATAATACAACAATTTTCAACTATAATCAAACAATTTTCAACTGTAATCAAACAATTTTCAACTGTAATCAAACAATTTTCAACTATAATCAAACAATTTTCAACTATAATCAAACAATTTTCAACTATAATCCAACAATTTTCAACTATAATCAAACAATTTTCAACTATAATCAAACAATTTTCAACTATAATCCAACAATTTTCAACTATAATCAAACAATTTTCAACTATAATCAAACAATTTTCAACTATAATCCAACAATTTTCAACTATAATCAAACAATTTTCAACTATAATCAAACAATTTTCAATTATAATCAAACAATTTTCAACTATAATCAAACAATTTTCAACTATAATCAAACAATTTTCAACTATAATCAAACAATTTTCAACTGTAATCCAACAATTTTCAACTATAATCAAACAATTTTCAACTGTAATCAAACAATTTTCAACTATAATCAAACAATTTTCAACTATAACCAACAATTTTCAATTATAATCAAACAATTTTCAACTATAATCAAACAATTTTCAACTATAATCCAACAATTTTCAACTATAATCAAACAATTTTCAACTATAATCAAACAATTTTCAACTATAATCAAACAATTTTCAACTATAATCCAACAATTTTCAATTATAATCAAACAATTTTCAACTTTAATCAAACAATTTTCAACTTTCATCAAACAATTTTCAACTTTAATCAAACAATTTTCAACTATAATCAAACAATTTTCAACTATAATCAAACAATTTTCAACTATAATCCAACAATTTTCAACTATAATCAAACAATTTTCAACTATAATCAAACAATTTTCAACTATAATCAAACAATTTTCAACTATAAACCAACAATTTTCAACTATAATCAAACAATTTTCAACTATAATCAAACAATTTTCAACTATAATCAAACAATTTTCAATTATAATCAAACAATTTTCAACTATAATCAAACAATTTTCAACTATAATCAAACAATTTTCAACTATAATCAAACAATTTTCAACTATAATCAAACAATTTTCAACTATAATACAACAATTTTCAACTATAATCAAACAATTTTCAACTATAATCAAACAATTTTCAACTATAATCAAACAATTTTCAACTATAATCAAACAATTTTCAACTATAATACAACAATTTTCAACTGTAATCAAACAATTTTCAACTATAATCAAACAATTTTCAACTATAATCAAACAATTTTCAACTATAATCAAACAATTTTCAACTATAATCAAACAATTTTCAACTATAATCAAACAATTTTCAACTGTAATCAAACAATTTTTCATGTTTTTTGTGCAACAATGACGAGAGGTTGTTAAGCGTGTGCGTCATACTAGTCATGATTGTGTTGAGATAAGTTACGGGTCAGATGATCGTTATAAAGGTCGTGACCTTCTCCGAAGATAATCAACGTTCCTTCAGTTCTAATTAGAAGGTTATCTCACTGAAGTCCCTCCGGACTCTTGACTCCTTCAGGTCCTCGACGTGAGGTGATGCTGAAGTGATAGCAGTGATTGACGGCGAGAACAAACTGCTGCAGAACGAACGACAACATTGTTCATTAAAGCTCTGATCCAGGATTAGATTCATGAAAGGTTTGTTCTCGGTTATAGAAACACGGTTGGAAGTATTTGCCATAAACTCTCTTGTAAATTCAAATCATCTCTTTTGAATTTGTAAACAGTGAGAAAATATTTAGAAAAGAACTAAAACTTCCAAGAAACGTCTGCACTTGAAAAAGTCAATAAGAAAAAAAACAACATTTCAATCATAGAACTGAGCCTCAGAAACCAAACAAAGTCGTGTCTCTGGTTCAACAAAACTGACACAAACTGTTTCAACTGAGAAAAATCTCTAGACTCAGGAAAAATGTTGTCACAACATGATCTTATAATGTGTTTGTGTCGTTTACACTATTATAACAGTTTGTTTTCATGTCTAAACAAGAAGGATCTTCTCGCCTGCAGTTGATACTAAACTCTGCAGCCAGAATTCTGAGCCGCTCTAGTAGAAGAACTCACATTTCTCCTTCAAACTCTTCACTGGCTGCTCTAGTAGAAGAACTCACATTTCTCCTTCAAACTCTTCACTGGCTGCTCTAGTAGAAGAACTCACATTTCTCCTTCAAACTCTTCACTGGCTGCTCTAGTAGAAGAACTCACATTTCTCCTTCAAACTCTTCACTGGCTGCTCTAGTAGAAGAACTCACATTTCTCCTTCAAACTCTTCACTGGCTGCTCTAGTAGAAGAACTCACATTTCTCCTTCAAACTCTTCACTGGCTGCTCTAGTAGAAGAACTCACATTTCTCCTTCAAACTCTTCACTGGCTGCTCTAGTAGAAGAACTCACATTTCTCCTTCAAACTCTTCACTGGCCTCTAGTAGAAGAACTCACATTTCTCCTTCAAACTCTTCACTGGCGCTCTAGTAGAAGAACTCACATTTCTCCTTCAAACTCTTCACTGGCTGCACTAGTAGAAGAACTCACATTTCTCCTTCAAACTCTTCACTGGCTGCTCTAGTAGAAGAACTCACATTTCTCCTTCAAACTCTT